>JAQIUQ010001445.1:0-366786 GCA_030378365.1 Hybognathus amarus | reverse complement strand
AGTTACGATTGACTTGTCTGTGACATGTTGATGCACCTGATGTCTATCACTAAAGCTCTGAGAATATCCTGAAAAGTAACACTGTACCAGACAAGCTTGCAGAACCATGAGGTCAGAGGTGACTCGAAGGTTACTAGCTAAATCGAACCACACTCCCTGCAGATTAGTTCTTTACTAATTCCTTCTTCATTGCTCTTCTTGTGTCCTCTAGCCATCAAAAGAGTTGCCAGCAATACTGCAAAGGTAACAAACCTCTTTCCCTTGGGCTCCTGAGTCTTAAGTCAAATTACAGTAACATATTCTGACAGCCCCACCTGCATGCACTGCGGGGAAGTCTGAGAAGGTTTTCAGTGGCACCATATCAAACATTATTAAATAATTCAGCTGCTCTAGATCATAAGTTACCTACAATCAGAAAAGCAACAGATTTTTTGTTTGTTTTTGCTTTATTTCTAATAGAAACAGGACAATATAGGGTTGGTTTGGCTGGTTAGTATTGCCCTGTTAGACACACGCACACTCTGCTAGGCAAAACTAAGATCTGTTGGATGCTAAAATATCTTTTTTTTTTCGCATTTTATTTTAGTGTTAGACCTCCTTGTGGTGTCAGCCAAAGGGAAGGTCATTTATGAGACTGACATTTCGACTTAAACAAAACAAAACAAAAAAAAACCTAGTGCACATATGCCAAATATGCGAAACGTTTTGTAAAAGAAACATGGCACAAATATTTTAAAAATTCTTCGCCTGAAAATGCAGTCATTTGTGTGATTTACATGAGACATCTGGAGAGATAAGACTTTCCCTTTCGTAGTCACTTTCTGAGTTACGTTTAGAAGTGACGGAGAATGGGTTTCGACATAGAAAAGCCAATCCTTCGAGTATTTTAACAACGAGCCAATGCATGAAAATGCCTCGGTGGTGGTGAATTCACAGCGTCGTCCTACTGTGGGATAAAGGAGGAAGTGAACGCAACCGACAGTATGTACGTCTTTGCTTTGAAGCCAGAGCATTCTTCCACCTCCACAAGCCAGCACATCTGAGTTTACTACTGTGATGATCTCTCCCAGACCAGCCATCTCTCTGGTGTTGGTGTGACGCGGTATCCAGCGAGTTTCACATTGCTGCGATCTGAGCAAGTGGTCTGCCAGTGTGTGGTGTCCTCCCTGGTCGCTTCAACATCCACGGACTTTCTCTTCTCACTAAAGAGTGTGCACGCGGCACGCTCTTCTAAAGAATTGCGTTTCTAAAGAGACGATCTGCCCGTGTATTCCTGAGTGCGGTATTCTGATAGATTCAGCTGATGGACGAGCGCCTAGCTTTCTACGTGTTTGGGCTCCCACCACGCCCAGACGGCGCTCCTCGTGGGTGCTGTCACGCTCTGGGAACGCCACCATCGCAATGGATTGTGAGACATCAGGTGTGGGAATTTACCGACGAAATTCCTCTGCTTGTCTCCACATGCCTTCACTTGCTGCAACCCACGTGGTCCCTCGAGAAAGCTGAGTGCGCGGTTGCATATATATATATACACACACACACACACACACACACACACACACACACACACACACACACACACACACACACACACACACACACATATATATATATTATATATAATTTAAATAAAAGAGCCCGTGTTCTCATTTGGTCCCCAGTTGATGAAATCATGTCTCATCGCCGCATCACAAGGTGAGCTGGAGTTCTCTGCACGGTCTGCGGTGCCGCTGTCATAAAACGGATGTGCTGGCATAGCGAGTTACATTTTAGTTCACAGCTGATGCTTCTTGGCTACACGAGTGTTGGTTTGTGGAAATCTCGCCATGTCCCAGCACTCTTGGCTAATGATTGGTTCTGGGGGTGGTCACCCAAACTCCCTCCTTCACCCGATGCCGCATGCAAGAGGTCATGACACCGCTGGAAGTCTCCTTTGACTTTCACGACTGTTCAGTGGCCTCTTCCGCCTCTCTGCTCCTCCGCCCGGAGAGGCCGCAGTCTAGGGTGACTGGGTTCCTGTGGAGAGTGGTCTGCTGCAACACTCAGGTGTCCCCACAGCGCCTCCACCTGGGCGTGAACCCTAGGCACCTTCAGTGCTGTGCTCCTCTGCGATCTGGCGGGACCTATAGAGCTGCGGGACAGGCTGCCACCTCACTGGTGTGTTATTGCCATCCTTTTGGCTGTACAGTGACATGCACGAGGGTAGGGCCGATTCAGGGCTCATCCTTGTAGCTGCCTGCTCGTCACCGACCCTGCTCTACAAGCAACGGAGAGACCGCATGCTCTGAGTTAGGTGATGTCCACATGCTCGTGGTCAGACATTTCCTGGCTCGAGCCCGGTCCAGGTGGTGCGGCAGGCCTCAGTGAACCAGTTCCTCAACTGTCCCCATATATCCCAGGCTGGCTCTCTTCTCGGCGGCGCGGCCGGGAACTCTGCCCAGCAGTCTCTTGGCCGTCCTCTGAAGTGGACTGTGGCTCTTCCTCCTGACCCTATCGGCTCTCTGCCTGCCAAACTCAGCCGCTGGTTCAGGTACGCCTCAGCCCGCTTGCTCGCCGAACGCCCGCCTCCTGACGGCGTCGCGCCCTCCTGGGTCCAGCCCCAGCAGCAGTGGGCCGGGCCGATGGAGGTGGTCCGCAGGGAGGCGCCCCTGCCCTTGCACCCAGCCCCCAGCTCGCGCCTGCGCCGCTCCCGGTGACGGGCAGCTCCGCAGATGGCTTGCGAGTTCTCTTTCAGGGAGCTGGGCGCAGGCCTACTCCTTCCCCCGTGGAAGGGCTGGGGGAGAACTTCTTTTCTCCAAGAGCCCCTGCATTCCATCTCTGAGCACACAGACCGGAATGAGTGCCCTCGAGACCCAAGGCTGTCGCCCCACTCCATTCCCCTCTCTGTCTCTGAGGGTGCGCGAAAGGGGAGCAGGTGTCGTCCTCTCGACCACGCAGCTTCCCATCCCCCTCTCACCTCGCCAGACCCTCGACAGAACAGCACCCCCGCTGGAACCCTGGTCCTTCCTGGTCTCGACTGTCGAGGGACAGAGCTCGAACTACGCACCGCTCGGCAGAATCCCTGGCGGCAGGCTGCTCTGCCTCGCTGCCCTCCGGGGGACATCTGTGACTCCGCATGACCGCCTGGTTCAGCTCCCAGGGAGCTGGCTCCAGCTCTTGGTGTCCGTTGGGTCATCAGAACGATCAGATTCGGCTATGCGATTCAGTTCGCACGGTCTCCTCCCCCGTTTCCAGGGGAGTCGCTCGACCTTGGTCGGTGGCTACACCCCGGTCATGAGAGCGCAGATTGACCCTGGTGGCGAAGGGGTGCAATCCACGGTCCTCCAGCCGAGATGAGGGCTGTTCGGCTCTCACAGCCCTCACTCCATCGCCCAGAATTGGTGGGTTACGAACTCCAATCCTGCACCGCGCGCCCCCAACGCACCTCATCGGATGCTGCTCAGAATGCCACGTGGAAATGCATTTTTCGAATGCGTCCGGCCACAGGATTGGGTTCTGCAGCGATCGACCTGAAGGAATTGGCGCACTTCCACTGTTCTCATATTGCTCTTTACACAGACCGTTCTTTGGTTTGCTTTTTAAAGGTCACATATCAGCACGAAAGTTCTTCCCATTCGGGTTAGCTCTGTTCCTTCCTTGCTTCACGAAGCATCCCTTCTCAGCAGCCCTTGTTCCCTTTCGCGAACACGGGGTCGCATCCTGAATCCTTGACCACCTGGCTACCTCCCAGCACACTCGAGCTGGCTTTGCGAACAGAGACCCGGCTCCGGCACCTGAGCCCGTCCTGGGCCTTCCGGGTCAACCGAGGAGAGCAAGCTTGCCCCGTGCAGAGGATCTCTCCGGTGTGGGAGATAGACTCGGCTCGCTCATGTCCCGTGCAGCTCACCAAGCGAGTGCGGCACACTCACCGCCCACTGACTTCCACAGTCTTCCAGGGCAAGAGTCGCGGTCCCACTTGAAACACTTTCAGAGGCTCCTGGCATATGGCATTGGCAGCCCGCCCGGCAGCCGCCGCTCGCACGTGCTTCAGATGAGACCGCTTCAGCTGTGGTGCTTCCGCGATCGCGTCCCGAGGTGGGCATGGCACCGCGTCATGCTCGGAGCCTTCCAGTGACTTCACGCCTGCCGCCAGACCCTCTTCCCCGTGGCTTCAACCTCAGCTTTACACGGGCCGGGGTTCCGCTTCTAGCGAGTTTCCAGGCATCTTTTGTCTCCACGGATGCGCTGCACCACGGGTTGGGTGCCATGTGCAACTGGGCCCTGCAGCCGTCGGGGGGCCTCTGGACAGGACCCCAGCGCCTCGATGCACATCAATTGCCTCCGAGCTGTTGGCAGTATACGCCTGGCCCTGCACCGCTTTCGAGCACTGCTCAGGGGTCAACACGGACTTCTGTCCGTCCAAGACAATACCGCTACAGTGACGTACATCAACCACCAGGTGGTCTTGACGCTTACGTCGGATGTCGCAGCTCGCCCGCCACCTCCTGCTACGGAGTCAGAAGCACCTGAGGTCCCTTCGTGCTGTGTACATTCCAGGAGACCGGAACCTGGCAGCCGACGAGCTGTCACGGGTCCGCCTATCTCCGGCGAATGGAGACTCCATCCCCAGACGGTCCAGCTAATCTGGGACCAGTTCGGGGAGGCACAGATAGACCTGTTCGCCTCCGGGACTCATCCCACTGCGCCCAGTCTCCATCCCTGTTCCGAGGGCACGCTCGACACAGATGCGCTGGGCGCACAGCTGGCCGGGGGCCCACGCAAATGATGCGTTTCCCCAGTGAGCCTCCTTGCACGGGTGTTGTGCAAGATCAAGGAGGACGAGGGAGCAGGTCTCTGCTGGGAGCCCCTTATTGGCCCACCAAAGACGTGGTTCTCCGAACTCATGCTCCTCGTGACAGCACCTTGGCCTATTCCTCTGAGAGCAAGACTGACTCACTCAGAGACGGGGGCACTCGCTGGCGACCCTCGTCCCGATCTTTGGGAGGCTGCACGTGTGGCTCCTGGACGGCGACGAGGCAGGGTTCGCAGCTCGCCTGCCACCTGCGGTGGCGGCGACCATCACTTCCGCTAGGGCATCATCTACCAAGACGCCTCTATGCCGTCGAAGTGGAACCTCTCGTCAGCTGGTGCTCTTCTTGCGAGAGAAGACCCCTGTATATGTCCGATCAGTGTCTGTGCTGTCGTTCCTGCAGGAAGGGTTGTAGCGTAGGCTGTCGCCCTCCCCCTTAAGGTTTACGTCACGGCCATTGCCGCTTCTCATGTTGCAGTAGAAGGTAAGTCCATCGGCAAGACAGAACTGGTCCATCCAGGTTCCTGCAGGGAGCGAGGCGACTGAATCGCCTCGCCCTCCCTCGTTCCTCCTGGGACCTCGCAGTTGTCGTCTAAGTGCTCTGCAGAGGCCTCCCTTTGAGCCTTTACAATCAGTAGAGTTAAAGTTTCTGTCTGCATGAAGACGGCACTCCTGGTTGCATTGGCCTCCATCAAGAGGGTAGGGGACCCTGCAGGCATTTTCCGTTGACGAAGCGTGCCTGGAAGTTCGGGCCGGCTTAGCTCTCACGTGAATCTCGAGACTCCGGCCGGGATATGTGCCCAAGGTTCCCACCAACTCCTTTCCGGGACCAGGTGGTGACCCTGCGAAGCGCTGCTCCTGGGAGGAGGCAGACCCAGCCTTGGCACTGCTCTGTCCAGTACGTGTCTCCGCACTTACGCTGACAGAACGCAGTGTTTCAGGACCTCAGAACAGCTCTTTGTCTGTCATGGGGGGAGCCAGAAGGGGAGGGGCTCTCTCAAGCAGCGGCTGTCCCACTGGTTAGTGGACGCCATTGTTTTGTCTTACCAGCAGCAAGGCCGACCGTGCCCCTTGGTGTGACGGCCCACTCCCTCGGAGTGTGGCTTCCTCTTGGGCTCTCAGCGCATGGCGCCTCGTGAACAGACATCTGCAGAGCTGCAGGCTGGGCGACACCTAACACCTTCGCTACCCTTTTAGATTTTGCGCCGAGGCGTAAGAGGCATTTATCCCGCTGGGAGAATAGCAACAGCGCGGGATCCGCCCACAAAGTTAATTGCGCTTTGCGCTTTGACACTTGCGTTTCAGATCGTTAAAATAGGGCCCCTAATCTTGTATTGCCATTAAAGTGAACCTAAACATAGGAGCCTGATAAAAAATTATAATTTAAAAGAAAATGTCAGATGGACTTTAGGTTTTTAGTACTATTGTATAATAGTTTTGGGCAGCCATGTCACATTTTACAACCCAAACTGAACCTTGTAATGTAATTAGAATATTACTGAGTAATATTAATTAACAACATATACTTCTTTTAGGGTTACGATTGGGGTTACACTTTATTTTAAAGTTACAGTGTAATTATACATTTAAGTACTGAGTATTAATAATTAACTACATGTATTTATACATTTAAGTACTGAGTATTATTAATTAACTACATGTATTTACTATAGTGTTACAGTAGGTTGTGTTTTTGGGTTAGTCGCATGCAGGCCTGTTACTTTTATTATTACTATATGTACATGTAAATAATTAAGAGAAAGTGTTTCCAATTATTTTTTACCTTGACCATCATGAGGGTCTTCTGGTGTTTTCACTATAAATGTATCATTTTCCCAATAATATTTTGACTGTAATATAAGGACAATTGTATATAGGAAATATGTATATAAAAAGAAATTCGAACTACACTTATAAAGCAATTGCATGGAGTTTTTAAAGACAAATTTATATTTGTGCTTGTACAAGCTCTATTCTCCACATTTCTCTACCTTCACACTGCAGATTTGGGTGGTTGTCCTTTCATCATAAATAAATGGGGTGATGCAACTACTGAGCAAACTGCTAGAAGCAGAGCAGTCAAACCGGGACTTTTCCACCAGTGTTTCTCTTTTTTTAGCACTAACTGTTCCCTTGTCATTTTGTCATGTTGAAGCTCCACCCAGCACTAGTGGTTTTACTTAAGATCGGTCCACATTAAGCCTGAAAATTTTCTTCTCACGTGTCTCTCAGCCCTCTGGCTATTGCCTCATTATACACCTGATGCTTGCAGTCAGTCAGAGGTCTGGAGCCCTGAAAGTTCCCTATAATAACTGGAGGGCTTTATAGCCCAGAGCAATGGGCTGTGCTTCTGCTAGCAGACCGCACACATGGTGGGTGGTGTGCCTAGGTTGTTCTTGAATTCTGAACAGTGTGCCATGTCAATCAGGATGAGAAAAGGTGGCATTGATTAATGTTTGCATAATGCTATTTTAATTTATTCCTGATTCTAATTGAATCAGTTTTAATCTCAAACTAAACACAAGGTCTCAAAAGTTGTGATGGACTTTTACAGTAATGTAAAAGTTTAGAGTGCAAACCCAAGGGGAGAGCGTTCAACATATACCCAATTACCTAGAGAACCCCCTTAAGGCAAGAAGACATTGAATACATGGTCTACAAGTAATGAAACAAACTTTCCATGAGGGGAGAAAAGATAATGCTGCCCTTCATGGTTCAATATGAGATCGCTGATAGTTAATAGCAGCAATTAATCCGTTAAAATAAAACTAGGAGTGTCCTCTACTCGAACACCTTTAATTCGAATATCATTCTAGGGTAACAATTCATATATATATATATATATATATATATATATATATATATATATATATATATATATATATATTTTTTTTTTTTTTTAATTTTTTTTTTTTTTTTTAACAAATTTCTTGTTCAAAAAGGGTTGCCGAATGTTGTACACAATCAGCTCTTTGGAATATTAATAATCAATAATGACTTGTTATTATTAATTATGAATATTTGGGTCAGTTTAATTGGATTAACTTGATGTGGCTGAATTAATTCAGTTTTCATCTGGGAGCAAGATTTATGAGTCTCTGTCCTAACAGTGATTATACCTCTGCCTCAACCTTTAAGTCATTAGATGAGGATTAATTAGGTAGGAGACATGATACAGGTGAAGTTATATTGACCGTTGGTTGGTTATACAACCACATACCAATCAAACATACCATGTGTTATACATAATAGTACACTGAGACAGTAAATCATCACAGCTTCTGGGATGCATATTCCTTCATAGATCAAACTAATGCAACACAAATTGTTTCTGTGTTTCTAGTGTCTCTCTTTTGCCTATGTGGCCAAATTCCTTTGAGGTCGTCAAAGTTGTTATCTAGTCTTCGAGGTGCTCTGTAACAGGACATTGGCCGACCTAGCAACTTCATTTGTGGTGTTAGTTTTGGGAGAGTTTCATAGACCTTTATATTCATTAAATATAATGAATATGAATAATTTGTGTGTGTCTGATTGGTCCAGACCCTACAATGTGTATTCTTTCATTTAGGAATTTAGTAGTCAAAATTGCATAATCTGACACAGGGCACTATCTTAACTGCTCATACATGACTACACAATTTGGTAACACTTTAGAGATAATGGTCCCTGTGTAACTATGCAGGAAGTAAAACAAGGTAACTATGCACAAAGTAATGCAGGAATAATAAGTAGTACTACATCAACACTTCAGCTACTAACTTATATAAGAACAAGTCTTAGATGATCAGTCATATCAAATTTAGGACTGAAATATAGTTCTTTAATAGTAATCAATAATTACTTAATGAGATTGGCATTATTAAGAACTAGTAGGGAATTATGACAAATTTTAAAGAATTACGAATTAATTACTGAATCACAACATTAACTGTGTTTGAGATTCAGCAATTGTATTTTTTCAACATGGTTATAAAATGTATGGTAACACTTTATAATACAGGGCACTAATATGCATTAATATCTATCCTTAACTAATTATAGATAATCATGAATTAATGTGTAACTCATGAAGAATTAAACCATTAATTAATGATTACTTCATAAGCAACTAATAAAGAGTCTATATGATTAATAGATTAAGTAATACATGAATTGCTATTAATTCAATGTGTCATTGTGTATCAATTCCTTAATAACATATTTATTAACTAATAGTGTAAATTAATGTGTTAATTACCACAATTAGTCAAAGCTATGCACTTCAACTTCCAGTTGTTGCTTAATTAATCATTAGCTAATGATTTGCAAGAGTATCATTATGTTATGACTTTACTTGTTGAGGCACATCATTATTAACTAGTCATTTAGTAACTGTAGTAATTTGCACATGAATTTGCACTAACAATTAAGTAATTAATGATGTATTAATGCATATTAGTGTACCTGTCATATTATCTGGAAGTTGAAATACAAGGCTTTGGCTCATTCTGGTAATTAACATATTAATTAACACTATTAGTTAAAACAATGAATTATTATGGAATTAATCCACAATTACATATTTAATTAATTACAATTCATGTATGAACTAATACATGAACCTTACAGACTCTTAATTAGTTCCTAATGTGGTAATCATTAATGAATAGATTAAATAATCATTAGTTACACATTAATTCAGTATTATCTGTGCATTAATTAAGCATGAATTAATGCTTATTAGTGCACACGTATTGTAAAGTGTTACAAATGTATCACTAATTACTCAAGTGTGACCTAGTCACTATGCAAGAAATACTAGTGATCTGTAACCGAAGTTCGCGTGTTTGCATTGTAAATACACCATTCTTCTTTTTAAACACTCATTATCTCTCACAGTTAAATCTGACCCATTTTTAATTTATGGAACTAAAACAAATAAGGCCAATTGTTACATCTGAACCCAGCATAAGGCCAACGCACTTCGTTGAAAGTAGTAGACAATCACCAGTATTATGTGATCAGATTCATTTGATAAATCTCATCACACATCGTATTTAGCAGGTGCTGTGCCATCCTTGCAATACCATTATCTTTGCCAGACAATTATACAGCACTCATTAAATGTACCATCGAGGAAGACTTGTCTAAGACAAATGCTTTAATCAAATAAATTTACCCTTAATTGAGGAAGCTGCTAGCTCCACAGCTTGCCTCCCACTATTAAAAAAAAAAAAAAAAAAAAAAAAAAAGAAAATCAGTGTGGGCTGACGTCCGTGATAAAGAACCTTCGGACACAACAAGTAGTTGCTCTAAGGAAGGGTTTTAACCCTTACAAAATGTGATACTACCAAGTTTTGATGAGACATTATTCAGGATGTTTGACTATTGTTTCATTAGCATCAGCCATTTTTTTAGATGTCTTTCTTCCCAAGCTTTCTGGCAAGAAAATGGTAACATATGAAGACTTTGAAGGTCTACATTGAACAATAAATTCATCTACAATAGATATTGCATTTAAGACTACATTTATGAGTGAATTCGAAGACAGTGAGAAGATTCAGAAGGTATTTTGAATCAGCATGACGTTTATTCTGAAACCCTCATGAACATCCAAGTAAGATTATGTCAGCTTCTTCTCATATCACCAGCTCCCCGACAAACACTTCCTCGCATTGCTTCTCTAGCAGTCATGATCCAGAAGCCCCCCCCCCCTGTGGTAAAGCCTAATTCCTTCTCTCTTCTCCGCTGAGGTCTCTTCTTTCATCCTTGTCCAACTCTTCCATCCTGAGCCAGGATTACTTACCTCTCTCCTCTGCTACCTCTGCAGCCAGGAAGAGGAAATCACACTTCTCTGAGTTCACAACACTCTAAATCCACTGCATGCATTCCCCATCCCCATTTCACAAGGATGACTCAGTAGAAGAAAAAAGCTCTCATTCAAGCGCTCTCTTTTCCTGACTTGGAACTCCACTGTGGGGCTGTCTTGACGTTTCCACTCCAGTTTTGAACCACTTCTTTTACATTTCTGGGGAGAAATGTGAGCGAGAGCTTCCAGCAAGCTTTGTTTTCAGGAGCTGTAGGAGCCATACACTGGGTTTGTTTGGGCTTTTATTATGTTTTCTCTTTTCTTTGCACTACTTGTGTACATGCACACGCTTCATGACGTCATCGGTTACTGTGGGTGTGTCCAGGGGTGTGGTGCCTGTATTAATGTGTGTGTGTGTGTGTTCACCTGTGGGCTAGCTTGAGTTTGAATCATGGCTGCAGGGTGAGCATGGGGAGAAACTTTCTGTTGACCATTACCACTGGCGTTACCACTGTTGTTCCCATCAATACTAGCATCTTTCACTGATGTCTCTGAGGTACCTTTGCACTGCTTACAACATGCATTTTGTTTTAGTGATTTACGCCGCAATATTGTGTCAACAGAAAGTTGTTGCTTGTGCTGATTCAAACGTATTGTAGGGACAACACTGGATGTTTGAGATTGCTTTCAATGTTGTAATGTTGACGAGCCAGTGCGTTGAGACTTCGCGTCACTCATTCATGCATAGATTGGCTGTTACTCTGCTTATTTTGTCCTCTGCAGTCGTTCTTTATCACAAGGTATAAACATTGAACATTGTGGATTGTCTGTTAAGAAACATTTGTATTCCCTGCTAGGCTTAACGGTATTTTCACATAAGGTGATGTGTGTTGTTTTGGGACTTTTTGCAGTGTTTTTGTTCGTGTTTCAAGCGATGAAGCATTGCGCTTGGGGAGTGCCGCCGTAGTTCTGGTTCTAAGACGGTCTGTCTGATTCAAGACTATCGTTATTTAGGTACATAAATACCCACTGCTAGTATGCACAGAAGACTTGGGTTGAGTTAGTTTAGCTTCTGTGAATAAGTTAGAAGGAATCAAAGACAACATTGTACCTTGTTCATATGGAAACGTAGATATAAAAGAGTGTTGTTTTAAGCATTTTGTTAGTAGATATTTTGGTAACACTTTCCAATACGGGTGCACTAATATGCATTAATTCATGCTTAACTAATGCACAGATAATCATGAGTTAATGTGCAATTAATGAAGAACTAAACCATTAATTAATGATTACTGCAGCAACTAATAAAGTCTATATTATTAATAGATTAAGTATTACATGAATTGCTATTAATTCAATGTGTCATTGTGTATTAATTCCTTAATAACATATTTTATTAACTAATAGTGTAAATTAATGTGTTAATTACCACAATTAGCTCAAAGCTATGACACTTCAACTTCCAGTTGTCTGCTTTAATTAATCATTAGCTAATGATTTGCAAAGGTATCATTATGTCATGACTTTACTTGTTGGGGCACATCATTATTAACTAGTCATTTAGTAATTGTAGTAATTTGCACATGAATTTGCACTAACAATGAAGTAATTAATGATGTATTAATACATATTAGTGTACCGGTCATATTATCTGGAAGTTGAAACACAAGACTTTGGCTCATTCTGTTAAGTAACATATTAATTGACACTATTAGTTACAAAATATGAGTTATTACATATTTACTTTATAACAATTCATGTATGAACTAATACATTAACCTTACATACTCTTAATTAGTTCCTAATGTGGTAATCATGAATGAATAGCTTAAATAATCATTAGTTACACATTAATTCAGTTTTATCTGTGCATTAGTTAAGCATGAATTAATGCTTATTAGTGCACACGTATTGTAAAGTGTCACTTTTCACGTATTGTAAAGTGACATTTTTGTGTGATTATTGGATTATTTTGTAAACGAAAATGGAGTCGACTGGTACCAGGTCTGCTGAGTAAAGACAAGTAAAACTTACACCTAAGGCTTTTGAAAATAAATTGGAGCAGCTCCAAGAACAACGCAAAGCAAAGGTAAAAAAGATTAAAGATGGAATAAGATAAATTAAAAATCTAATGCAAAGTGTTGAAAATGTTGAAAAAATATGGTCTTGTCTTAAAAGCTTGCGAGTTTGTTCACAGAAGCAAGTCATCTTCATGGTTTGGTGGTTTCTATGCTCCCACCTGAGGAACAAGAAAAACAAAATGCTTGGTTTTGCAGTGTTGAAGACCATAAAACTGCTTTTGTGGAGGAGACAAATAAATGGCTGCTGGAGGCGCCAGAGGCACCAGCAGAGGGGGTTGTTGCACCATGTTTAGGATCTGCTGTTTTTGATGATGAGGCATGTACAGGTAAAACTGTGGAAAATGTAGATGACGACATTAGGCCAAGTGATAGTGTGTCTAATGTGTCATTGAGATCAAAGAAATTCAGTACAGTGAGTAAACCCATGTCTACTACATCATCAGCCAGAATAAGAGCTGAGGCTGAGACGGTTGCCCTTATGGCTCGTCAAAAGCTATTGAGCAAGAAGCATGCTCTGGATTAACAGCAGGAAGTGTTGAGGAGAAAGAAGGAGGTGCTGGAGATTTATATGGAGCTGGCAGTGTCTATGGCTAAAGTGAATGTGTTCAAGGTTTCAGAAGGATCTTGCGCGTCTCATGTTTCTGTGGAATTAGATGGGATGAACTCTTGGAAAGAAGTTGGAAAGAGGAAAAGCACACAGTTGAGCCATGAAGCTGCAATTTTTGTGCCTGAGTTTAATACTCAACCATTGGCTTCAGAGTCGGTAGATGAAGTTTTGCGTCCAAGTTATGCTTCTGTGAGGCCCAAGACATATAACAAAAGCCAGTTTCCTGCTGCTGCGACCTAGAGTAGAGTAGATCAGCACACTTTGCCAGAAGGTGTTTCTAATCCACCCATTACTCACTTTCAGTATGGAGCTACACCTGTAACCGTGAGTGATTCCGATCAGCGTTTTCTTTTCAGTTTTAGAAAGGCAAAATCAAATCACGTCTTTATTGGTTGGACAACAGTCACTTTTCTCTTACCTAAGCAAGATCTACAAGTTTTTGACGGAGATCCACTGCAGTATCAAACTTTTATTAGAGGATTTGAACATGAGATTGAGGCGAGAACGCAAAGTCAGACAGATTGTTTGTATTACCTCGAGCACTACTTCAGGAGCACTTTGGTGATCCATTTAAAGTAGCTTCTGCTTATATGGACAAGGTGCTTTCCTGGCCGGTGCTTAAGGCAGAAGATGTCAAGGCTTTACGGGCCTACAGTTTATTGTTGCGAGAATGCTGCAACTCTATGGGAGTTTCTGCAAGTGATCTGAATGTACCTACGAATATGCAAATCATTGTGAAAAAACTGCTTTATAAGCTAATGGAATATTGGAGAGGTGTGGCCTGCGATATTCATGAGAAGTTTCATTGTAGAGCTACATTCTCGGATATTGTTGAGTTTGTTGAGAGGCAAGTCAAGATGGTGAGTGACCCTCTTTTTGGAAATATACAAGAGACATCTGCGAGTGGAAGAAATGAAGTAAAAATGGTCCGGTCTTAACCTAGTTCAAAGGTTAGAGGCAGTAGTTTCGCTACTACTGTAGCACCTGCTGAGAAAAAGGTGGTGCCTGGGTTTAAAATGGAGAGAACTCGCTCAGCGAAAGTTTGTTTGTTTTGTGGGGCTGGGCATTCTTTAGATGCTTGTTTCAGTTTGGATAGAAGAACACCAAGATGAGAAAATGTCCTTTTTGAAGGAGAACTGTATGTGTTTTGGATGTCTGTGCGTCGGACACATGAGTAAAGACTGCCGAAAACATATGACATGTAAAGTATGCAATAATAGGCATCCCACTGCTTGTTGCATATCCACCCCACAACAAAACCAACGAGTCCGAACTCAGGCCAATGGTGGCTTGAATATGCCCACAGACGGTGCAGTGGTGTCTGTTAAATCTAGTGGCTTGACTGGGGCCAGTAAGAAGGATTGTACGCTCTCTATCTTGCCTGTTCAAGTGAAATCTAAGAGGGGGCAAGAGACTGTGGTCACATATGCGTTTTTGGACCCAGGGAGTACCGCCTCGTTTTGTACAGAGCGACTCATGACTCGGCTCAATCTTACAGGGAAGAAGTTGGGAATTCTCCTTAGGACTATGGGACAAGAGAAAGTGGTTGACAGTTGCAAGTTGTCAGGCTTGGAAGTTGCCGGGCTGGACTCGAACAACTTCTGCAGGCTGCAGATTGCAGAACATGCCGGTTCATTCGAAGTAACATTGTAAGCTCAAAAGACCTTCAAAGATGGCCGCACCTAAGACACATAGAAATACCAGAGATCAATGCTGATGTGGATCTTCTGATTGGCACTAACGTTCATCAAGCTATGGAACCGTGGGAGGTGGTTCGTGCAGAGAACGGGGCCCTTATGCGATTAAGGGTTGGACAGTGAATGGCCTGCTCCATGGAGATTGTCATATCAATGAACAATGTTTGCAGCCTGACATTACAGTTAATCGGATCTCAGTGGCGAGGCTTGATGAGCTCTGGGAGAAGCAGCTGAAGGTGGATTTCCCTGAAACTCTGCAGGATGAACAACCTGGTCTGTCAGTGGAGGATAAGCGCTTCATTGAGTTGGTCTCAGAGTCTACTAAGCTCATTGATGGTCATTATAATATTGGTTTGCCGATGAAGCAAAGACACCTCAAAATGCCAAACAACAAGACAGTGGCAGAACAGCGTGCATTGAGTCTTAAAAGACGTTTGAACAAGGATCCATCTTTTCACTCCGATACATTCGCATTCATGTCCAAGATGTTGGTTAGTGGCTATGCAGAGAGAGTTCCAACCGAGCAGTTGACCCGTCGTGATGGAAGGGTATGGTACATACCTCATCATGGGGTGTATCATTCCAAGAAGAAAAAACTGCGTGTAGTCTTTGATTGTGGAGTGACGTTTCAGGGGACATCGTTGAATTCACAGCTTCTTCAGGGACCAGATCTCACAAACTTGTTAGTGGGAGTGCTCACACAATTCCGTAAAGAACCTGTAGTGCTCATGGGAGATATTGAGGCCATGTATCATCAGGTCCGAGTGCCGGCTGACGACTCTGATCTGTTAAGGTTCCTGTGGTGGCCTGATCTCGATTGCAGTTGAGAGCTGGTGGAGTATAGAATGACGGTACACCTTTTTGGTGCTACTTCCTCTCCTAGTTGTGCCTGTTTCGCCTTGAGGAAGTGTGCTGAAGACAATCAAAGGAAACTGCTTGAGGTCTGATCATGCTAGCGCAAGCATCATCAGACCTCAAGCACCTTCCTGATTGTCTTCAGCACACTTCCTCAAGGCGGAAACAGGCACAACTAGGAGAGGAAGTAGCACCAAAAAGGTGTACCGTCATTCTATACTCCACCAGCTCTCAACTGCAATCGAGATCAGGCCACCACAGGAACCTTAACAGATCAGAGTCGTCAGCCGGCACTCGGACCTGATGATACATGGCCTCAATATCTCCCATGAGCACTACAGGTTCTTTACGGAATTGTGTGAGCACTCCCACTAACAAGTTTGTGAGATCTGGTCCCTGAAGAAGCTGTGAATTCAACGATGTCCCCTGAAACGTCACTCCACAATCAAAGACTACACGCAGTTTTTTCTTCTTGGAATGATACACCCCATGATGAGGTATGTACCATACCCTTCCATCACGACGGGTAACTGCTCGGTTGGAACTCTCTCTGCATAGCCACTAACCAACATCTTGGACATGAATGCGAATGTAATCGGAGTGAAAAGATGGATCCTTGTTCAAACGTCTTTTAAGACTCAATGCACGCTGTTCTGCCACTGTCTTGTTGTTTGGCATTTTGAGGTGTCTTTGCTTCATCGGCAAACCAATATTATAATGACCATCAATGAGCTTAGTAGACTCTGAGACCAACTCAATGAAGCGCTTATCCTCCACTGACAGACCAGGTTGTTCATCCTGCAGAGTTTCAGGGAAATCCACCTTCAGCTGCTTCTCCCAGAGCTCATCAAGCCTCGCCACTGAGATCCGATTTAACTGTAATGTCAGGCTGCAAACATTGTTCATTGATATGACAATCTCCATGGAGCAGGCCATTCACTGTCCAACCCTTAATCGCATAAGGGCCCCGTTCTCTGCACGAACCACCTCCCACGGTTCCATAGCTTGATGAACGTTAGTGCCAATCAGAAGATCCACATCAGCATTGATCTCTGGTATTTCTATGTGTCTTAGGTGCGGCCATCTTTGAAGGTCTTTTGAGCTTACAATGTTACTTCGAATGAACCGGCATGTTCTGCAATCTGCAGCCTGCAGAAGTTGTTCGAGTCCAGCCCGGCAACTTCCAAGCCTGACAACTTGCAACTGTCAACCACTTTCTCTTGTCCCATAGTCCTAAGGAGAATTCCCAACTTCTTCCCTGTAAGATTGAGCCGAGTCATGAGTCGCTCTGTACAAAACGAGGCGGTACTCCCTGGGTCCAAAAACGCATATGTGACCACAGTCTCTTGCCCCCTCTTAGATTTCACTTGAACAGGCAAGATAGAGAGCGTACAATCCTTCTTACTGGCCCCAGTCAAGCCACTAGATTTAACAGACACCACTGCACCGTCTGTGGGCATATTCAAGCCACCATTGGCCTGAGTTCGGACTCGTTGGTTTTGTTGTGGGGTGGATATGCAACAAGCAGTGGGATGCCTATTATTGCATACTTTACATGTCATATGTTTTCGGCAGTCTTTACTCATGTGTCCGACGCACAGACATCCAAAACACATACAGTTCTCCTTCAAAAAGGACATTTTCTCATCTTGGTGTTCTTCTATCCAAACTGAAACAAGCATCTAAAGAATGCCCAGCCCCACAAAACAAACAAACTTTCGCTCAGCGAGTTCTCTCCATTTTAAACCCAGGCACCACCTTTTTCTCAGCAGGTGCTACAGTAGTAGCGAAACTACTGCCTCTAACCTTTGAACTAGGTTAAGACCGGACCATTTTTACTTCATTTCTTCCACTCGCAGATGTCTCTTGTATATTTCCAAAAAGAGGGTCACTCACCATCTTGACTTGCCTCTCAACAAACTCAACAATATCCGAGAATGTAGCTCTACAATGAAACTTCTCATGAATATCGCAGGCCACACCTCTCCAATATTCCATTAGCTTATAAAGCAGTTTTTTCACAATGATTTGCATATTCGTAGGTACATTCAGATCACTTGCAGAAACTCCCATAGAGTTGCAGCATTCTCGCAACAATAAACTGTAGGCCCGTAAAGCCTTGACATCTTCTGCCTTAAGCACCGGCCAGGAAAGCACCTTGTCCATATAAGCAGAAGCTACTTTAAATGGATCACCAAAGTGCTCCTGAAGTAGTGCTCGAGGTAATACAAACAATCTGTCTGACTTTGCGTTCTCGCCTCAATCTCATGTTCAAATCCTCTAATAAAAGTTTGATACTGCAGTGGATCTCCGTCAAAAACTTGTAGATCTTGCTTAGGTAAGAGAAAAGTGACTGTTGTCCAACCAATAAAGACGTGATTTGATTTTGCCTTTCTAAAACTGAAAAGAAAACGCTGATCGGAATCACTCACGGTTACAGGTGTAGCTCCATACTGAAAGTGAGTAATGGGTGGATTAGAAACACCTTCTGGCAAAGTGTGCTGATCTACTCTACTCTAGGTCGCAGCAGCAGGAAACTGGCTTTTGTTATATGTCTTGGGCCTCACAGAAGCATAACTTGGACGCAAAACTTCATCTACCGACTCTGAAGCCAATGGTTGAGTATTAAACTCAGGCACAAAAATTGCAGCTTCATGGCTCAACTGTGTGCTTTTCCTCTTTCCAACTTCTTTCCAAGAGTTCATCCCATCTAATTCCACAGAAACATGAGACGCGCAAGATCCTTCTGAAACCTTGAACACATTCACTTTAGCCATAGACACTGCCAGCTCCATATAAATCTCCAGCACCTCCTTCTTTCTCCTCAACACTTCCTGCTGTTAATCCAGAGCATGCTTCTTGCTCAATAGCTTTTGACGAGCCATAAGGGCAACCGTCTCAGCCTCAGCTCTTATTCTGGCTGATGATGTAGTAGACATGGGTTTACTCACTGTACTGAATTTCTTTGATCTCAATGACACATTAGACACACTATCACTTGGCCTAATGTCGTCATCTACATTTTCCACAGTTTTACCTGTACATGCCTCATCATCAAAAACAGCAGATCCTAAACATGGTGCAACAACCCCCTCTGCTGGTGCCTCTGGCGCCTCCAGCAGCCATTTATTTGTCTCCTCCACAAAAGCAGTTTTATGGTCTTCAACACTGCAAAACCAAGCATTTTGTTTTTCTTGTTCCTCAGGTGGGAGCATAGAAACCACCAAACCATGAAGATGACTTGCTTCTGTGAACAAACTCGCAAGCTTTTAAGACAAGACCATATTTTTTCAACATTTTCAACACTTTGCATTAGATTTTTAATTTATCTTATTCCATCTTTAATCTTTTTTACCTTTGCTTTGCGTTGTTCTTGGAGCTGCTCCAATTTATTTTCAAAAGCCTTAGGTGTAAGTTTTACTTGTCTTTACTCAGCAGACCTGGTACCAGTCGACTCCATTTTCGTTTACAAAATAATCCAATAATCACACAAAAATGTCACTTTACAATACGTGAAAAGTGACACTTTACAATACGTGTGCACTAATAAGCATTAATTCATGCTTAACTAATGCACAGATAAAACTGAATTAATGTGTAACTAATGATTATTTAAGCTATTCATTCATGATTACCACATTAGGAACTAATTAAGAGTATGTAAGGTTAATGTATTAGTTCATACATGAATTGTTATAAAGTAAATATGTAATAACTCATATTTTGTAACTAATAGTGTCAATTAATATGTTACTTAACAGAATGAGCCAAAGTCTTGTGTTTCAACTTCCAGATAATATGACCGGTACACTAATATGTATTAATACATCATTAATTACTTCATTGTTAGTGCAAATTCATGTGCAAATTACTACAATTACTAAATGACTAGTTAATAATGATGTGCCCCAACAAGTAAAGTCATGACATAATGATACCTTTGCAAATCATTAGCTAATGATTAATTAAAGCAGACAACTGGAAGTTGAAGTGTCATAGCTTTGAGCTAATTGTGGTAATTAACACATTAATTTACACTATTAGTTAATAAAATATGTTATTAAGGAATTAATACACAATGACACATTGAATTAATAGCAATTCATGTAATACTTAATCTATTAATAATATAGACTTTATTAGTTGCTGCAGTAATCATTAATTAATGGTTTAGTTCTTCATTAATTGCACATTAACTCATGATTATCTGTGCATTAGTTAAGCATGAATTAATGCATATTAGTGCACCCGTATTGGAAAGTGTTACCAAAATATCTACTAACAAAATGCTTAAAACAACACTCTTTTATATCTACGTTTCCATATGAACAAGGTACAATGTTGTCTTTGATTCCTTCTAACTTATTCACAGAAGCTAAACTAACTCAACCCAAGTCTTCTGTGCATACTAGCAGTGGGTATTTATGTACCTAAATAACGATAGTCTTGAATCAGACAGACCGTCTTAGAACCAGAACTACGGCGGCACTCCCCAAGCGCAATGCTTCATCGCTTGAAACACGAACAAAAACACTGCAAAAAGTCCCAAAACAACACACATCACCTTATGTGAAAGTACAGTGTAAGCCTAGCAGGGAATACAAATGTTTCTTAACAGACAATCCACAATGTTCAATGTTTATACCTTGTGATAAAGAACGACTGCAGAGGACAAAATAAGCAGAGTAACAGCCAATCTATGCATGAATGAGTGACGCGAAGTCTCAACGCACTGGCTCGTCAACATTACAACATTGAAAGCAATCTCAAACATCCAGTGTTGTCCCTACAATACGTTTGAATCAGCACAAGCAACAACTTTCTGTTGACACAATATTGCGGCGTAAATCACTAAAACAAAATGCATGTTGTAAGCAGTGCAAAGGTACATCAGAGACATCAGTGAAAGATGCTAGTATTGATGGGAACAACAGTGGTAGTGCCAGTGGTACATGGTCAACAGAAAGTTTCTCCCCATGCTCACCCTGCAGCCATGATTCAAACTCAAGCTAGCCCACAGGTGAACACACACACACACACATTAATACAGGCACCACACCCCTGGACACACCCACAGTAACCGATGACGTCATGAAGCGTGTGCATGTACACAAGTAGTGCAAAGAAAAGAGAAAACATAATAAAAGCCCAAACAAACCCAGTGTATGGCTCCTACAGCTCCTGAAAACAAAGCTTGCTGGAAGCTCTCGCTCACATTTCTCCCCAGAAATGTAAAAGAAGTGGTTCAAAACTGGAGTGGAAACGTCAAGACAGCCCCACAGTGGAGTTCCAAGTCAGGAAAAGAGAGCGCTTGAATGAGAGCTTTTTTTCTTCTATGAGTCATCCTTGTGAAATGGGGATGGGGAATGCATGCAGTGGATTTAGAGTGTTGTGAACTCAGAGAAGTGTGATTTCCTCTTCCTGGCTGCAGAGGTAGCAGAGGAGAGAGGTAAGTAATCCTGGCTCAGGATGGAAGAGTTGGACAAGGATGAAAGAAGAGACCTCAGCGGAGAAGAGAGAAGGAATTAGGCTTTACCACAGGGGGGGGGGGCTTCTGGATCATGACTGCTAGAGAAGCAATGCGAGGAAGTGTTTGTCGGGGAGCTGGTGATATGAGAAGAAGCTGACATAATCTTACTTGGATGTTCATGAGGGTTTCAGAATAAACGTCATGCTGATTCAAAATACCTTCTGAATCTTCTCACTGTCTTCGAATTCACTCATAAATGTAGTCTTAAATGCAATATCTATTGTAGATGAATTTATTGTTCAATGTAGACCTTCAAAGTCTTCATATGTTACCATTTTCTTGCCAGAAAGCTTGGGAAGAAAGACATCTAAAAAAATGGCTGATGCTAATGAAACAATAGTCAAACATCCTGAATAATGTCTCATCAAAACTTGGTAGTATCACATTTTGTAAGGGTTAAAACCCTTCCTTAGAGCAACTACTTGTTGTGTCCAAGGTTCTTTATCACGGACGTCAGCCCTGACATTCTTATTTTCTTTTTTTTTTTTTTTTTTTAATAGTGGGAGGCAAGCTGTGGAGCTAGCAGCTTCCTCAATTAAGGGTAAATTTATTTGATTAAAGCATTTGTCTTAGACAAGTCTTCCTCGATGGTACATTTAATGAGTGCTGTATAATTGTCTGGCAAAGATAATGGTATTGCAAGGATGGCACAGCACCTGCTAAATACGATGTGTGATGAGATTTATCAAATGAATCTGATCACATATATTGGTGATTGTCTACTACTTTCAACGAAGTGCGTTGGCCTTATGCTGGGTTCAGATGTAACAATTGGCCTTATTTGTTTTAGTTCCATAAATTAAAAATGGGTCAGATTTAACTGTGAGAGATAATGAGTGTTTAAAAAGAAGAATGGTGTATTTACAATGAACACACGGAACTTCGGTTACAGATCACTAGTATTTCTTGCATAGTGACTAGGTCACACTTGAGTAATTAGTGATACATTTGTAACACTTTACAATACGTGTGCACTAATAAGCATTAATTCATGCTTAATTAATGCACAGATAATACTGAATTAATGTGTAACTAATGATTATTTAATCTATTCATTAATGATTACCACATTAGGAACTAATTAAGAGTCTGTAAGGTTCATGTATTAGTTCATACATGAATTGTAATTAATTAAATATGTAATTGTGGATTAATTCCATAATAATTCATTGTTTTAACTAATAGTGTTAATTAATATGTTAATTACCAGAATGAGCCAAAGCCTTGTATTTCAACTTCCAGATAATATGACAGGTACACTGATATGCATTAATACATCATTAATTACTTAATTGTTAGTGCAAATTCATGTGCAAATTACTACAGTTACTAAATGACTAGTTAATAATGATGTGCCTCAACAAGTAAAGTCATAACATAATGATACTCTTGCAAATCATTAGCTAATGATTAATTAAAGCAGACAACTGGAAGTTGAAGTGCATAGCTTTGACTAATTGTGGTAATTAACACATTAATTTACACTATTAGTTAATAAAATATGTTATTAAGGAATTGATACACAATGACACATTGAATTAATAGCAATTCATGTATTACTTAATCTATTAATCATATAGACTCTTTATTAGTTGCTTATGAAGTAATCATTAATTAATGGTTTAATTCTTCATGAGTTACACATTAATTCATGATTATCTGTAATTAGTTAAGGATGAATTAATGCATATTAGTGCACCTGTATTATAAAGTGTTACCATACATTTTATAACCATGTTGAAAAAATACAATTGCTGACGTCTCAAACACGTTAATGTTGTGATTAGTAATTAATTCGTAATTCTTTAAAATTTGTCATAATTCCCTACTAGTTCTTAATGATGCCAATCTCATTAAGTAATTATTGATTACCTATTAAAGAACTATATTTAGTTCCTAAATTTGATACTGACGTACTGATAGTTAAGCTTGCTTTATATAAGTTAGTAGCTGAAGTGTTGATGTAGTACTACTTATTATTCCTGCATTACTTTGTGCATAGTTACCTTGTTTTACTTCCTGCATAGTTACACAGGGACCATTATCTCTAAAGTGTTACCAAATTGTGTAGTCTGTATGACAGTTACGATAGTCCCTGTGTCAGATTATGCAATTTTGACTACTAAATTCCTAAATGAAAGAATACACATTGTAGGGTCTGGACCAATCAGACACACACAAATTATTCATATTCATTATATTTAATGAATATAAAGGTCTATGAAACTCTCCCAAAACTAACACCACAAATGAAGTTGCTAGGTCGGCCGAGTGTCCTGTTACAGAGCACCTCAAGACTGATAACAACTTTGCGACCTCAAAGGAATTTGGCCACATAGGCAAAAGAGAGACACTGAAAAACATAGAAACAATTTGTGTTGCATTAGTTTTGTATCTATGAAGGAATATGCATCCCAGAAGCTGTGATGATTTACTGTCTCAGTGTACTATTATGTATAACACTGGTATGTTTGATTGGTATGTGGTTGTATAACCAACCAACGGTCAATATAACTTCACCTGTATCATGTCTCCTACCTAATTAATCCTCATCTAATGACTTAAAGGTTGAGGCAGAGGTATAATCACTGTTAGGACAGAGACTCATAAATCTTGCTCCCAGATGAAAACTGAATTAATTCAGCCACATCAAGTTAATCCAATTAACTGACCCAAATATTCATAATTAATAATAACAAGTCATTATTGATTATTAATATTCCAAAGAGCTGATTGTTACAACATCTGGCAACCCTTTTTGAACAAGAAATTTGTTAAAAAAAAAAAAAAAATTAAAAAAAAAAAAAAATATATATATATATATATATATATATATATATATATATATATATATATATATATATATATGAATTGTTACCCTGAGATGATATTCGAATTAAAGGTGTTCGGGTAGAGGACACTCCTAGTTTTATTTTAACGGATCAATTGCTGCTATTAACTATCAGCGATCTCATATTGAACCATGAAGGGCAGCATTATCTTTTCTCCCCTCATGGAAAGTTTGTTTCATTACTTGTAGACCATGTATTCAATGTCTTCTTGCCCTAAGGGGGTTCTCTAGGTAATTGGGTATATATTGAACGCTCTCCCCTTGGGTTTGCACTCTAAACTTTTACATTACTGTAAAAGTCCATCACAACTTTTGAGACCTTGTGTTTAGTTTGAGATTAAAACTGATTCAATTAGAATCAGAATAAATTAAAATAGCATTATGCAAACATTAATCAATGCCACCTTTTTCATCCTGATTGACATGGCACACTGTTCAGAATTCAAGAACAACCTAGGCACACCACCCACCATGTGTGCGGTCTGCTAGCAGAAGCACAGCCCATTGCTCTGGGCTATAAAGCCCTCCAGTTATTATAGGGAACTTTCAGGGCTCCAGACCTCTGACTGACTGCAAGCATCAGGTGTATAATGAGGCAATAGCCAGAGGGGCTGAGAGACACGTGAGAAGAAAATTTTCAGGCTTGATGTGGACCGATCTAAGTAAAACCACTAGTGCTGGGTGGAGCTTCAACATGACAAAATGACAAGGGAACAGTTAGTGCTAAAAAAAGAGAAACACTGGTGGAAAAGTCCCGGTTTGACTGCTCTGCTTCTAGCAGTTTGCTCAGTAGTTGCATCACCCCCATTTATTTATGATGAAAGGACAACCACCCAAATCTGCAGTGTGAAGGTAGAGAAATGTGGAGAATAGAGCTTGTACAAGCACAAATATAAATTTGTCTTTAAAAACTCCATGCAATTGCTTTATAAGTGTAGTTCGATTTCTTTTTATATACATATTTCCTATATACAATTGTCCTTATATTACAGTCAAAATATTATTGGGAAAATGATACATTTATAGTGAAGACCCAGAAGACCCTCATGATGGTCAAGGTAAAAAATAATTGGAAACACTTTCTCTTAATTATTTTACATGTACATATAGTAATAAAAGTAACAGGCCTGCATGCAACTAACCCAAAAACACAACCTACTGTAACACTATAGTAAATACATGTAGTTAATTAATAATACTCAGTACTTAAATGTATAAATACATGTAGTTAATTATTAATACTCAGTACTTAAATGTATAATTACACTGTAACTTTAAAATAAAGTGTAACCCCAATCGTAACCCTAAAAGAAGTATATGTTGTTAATTAATATTACTCAGTAATATTCTAATTACATTACAAGGTTAGTTTGGGTTGTAAAATGTGACGTGGCTGCCCAAAACTATTATACAATAGTACTAAAAACCTAAAGTCCATCTGACATTTTCTTTAAATTATAATTTTTTATCAGGCTCCTATGTTTAGGTTCACTTTAATGGCAATACAAGATTAGGGGCCCTATTTTAACGATCTGAAACGCAAGTGTCAAAGCGCAAAGCGCAATTAACTTTGTGGGCGGATCCCGCGCTGTTGCTATTTTCCCAGCGGGATAAATGCCTCTTCCACGCCTGGCGCAAATCTAAAAGGGGTAGCGAAGGTGTTAGGTGTCGCCCAGCCTGCAGCTCTGCAGATGTCTGTTCAGCGAGGCGCCATGCGCTGAGAGCCCAAGAGGAAGCCACACTCCGAGGGAGTGGGCCGTCACACCAAGGGGCACGGTCGGCCTTGCTGCTGGTAAGACAAAACAATGGCGTCCACTAACCAGTGGGACAGCCGCTGCTTTGAGAGAGCCCCTCCCTTCTGGCTCCCCCCATGACAGACAAAGAGCTGTTCTGAGGTCCTGAAACACTGCGTTCTGTCAGCGTAAGTGCGGAGAGCACGTACTGGACAGAGCAGTGCCAAGGCTGGGTCTGCCTCCTCCAGGAGCAGCGCTTGCAGGGTCACCACCTGGTCCCGGAAGGGAGTGGTGGGAACCTTGGGCACATATCCCGGCCGGGGTCTCAAGATCTACGTGAGAGTAAGCCGGCCCGAACTCCAGGCACGCTTCGTCAACGGAAAATGCCTGCAGGTCCCCTACCCTCTTGATGGAGGCCAATGCAACCAGGAGTGCCGTCTTCATAGACAGAAACTTTAACTCTACTGATTGTAAAGGCTCAAAGGGAGGCCTCTGCAGAGCACTTAGAACAACTGCGAGGTCCCAAGAGGGAACGAGGGGAGGGCGAGGCGGATTTAGTCGCCTCGCTCCCTCAGGAACCTGATGACCAGGTCGTCTTGCCGATGGACTTACCTTCTACTGCAACATGAGAAGCGGCAATGGCCGTGACGTGAAACCTTAAGGGTGGAGGGCGACAGCCTACGCTCCAACCCTTCCTGCAGGAACGACAGCACGACACTGATCGGACATATCCGGGGGTCTCTCGCGAGAAGAGCACCAGCTGACGAAGAGGTTCCACTTCAACGCATAGAGGCGTCTGGTAGATGATGCCCTAGCGGAAGTGATGGTTGCCGCCACCGCAGGTGGCAGCGAACTCGAACCCTGCCTCGTCCCGTCCAGGAGCCACACGTGCAGCCTCCAAAGATCGGGACGAGGGTGCCACAGAGTGCCCCGTCTCTGAGTGAGTAAGTCTTGTCTCAGAGGAATAGGCCAAGGAGGTGCTGTCACGAGGAGCATGAGTTCGGAGAACCACGTCTTGGTGGGCCAATAAGGGGCTACCAGCAGAGACCTGCTCCTCGTCCTCCTTGATCTTGCACAACACCCGTGCAAGGAGGCTCACTGGGGGAAACGCATATTTGCGTGGGCCCCGCGGCCAGCTGTGCGCCAGCGCATCTGTGCCGAGCGTGCCCTCGGACAGGGAATAAAACTGGGCGCAGTGGGATGAGTCCCGAGAGGCGAACAGGTCTATCTGTGCCTCCCCGAACTGGTCCCAGATTAGCTGGACCGTCTGGGGATGGAGTCTCCATTCGCCGGAGATAGGGCGGACCCGTGACAGCTCGTCGGCTGCCAGGTTCCGGTCTCCTGGAATGTACACAGCACGAAGGGACCTCAGGTGCTTCTGACTCCATAGCAGGAGGTGGCGGGCGAGCTGCGACATCCGACGTGAGCGTAGACCACCCTGGTGGTTGATGTACGTCACTGTAGCGGTATTGTCTGAACGGACAAGTACGTGTTGACCCCTGAGCAGTGCTCGGAAGCGGTGCAGGGCCAGGCGTACTGCCAACAGCTCGAGGCAATTGATGTGCATGAGGCGCTGGGGTCCTGTCCAGGAGCCCGCGGCTGCATGCCCATTGCACATGGCACCCCAACCCGTGGTAGACGCATCCGTGGAGACAACAAGATGCCTGGAAACTCGCTGAAGCGGAACCCCAGTCCGTAAGAAGCTGAGGTTCGAACCACGGGAAGAAGGTTCGGCGGCACGCTGGAGTCACTGGAACTCGGAGCGAGCCGCGATGCCATGCCCACCTCGGGACTCGATCGCGAAGCCACAGCTGAAGCGGTCTCATATGAAGCAGTCCGAGCGGCGTAGTCGCGGCTGCGGATGCCATATGCCCAGGAGCCTCTGAAAGTTTCAGTGGGACCGCACTCTTGCCCTCGAACTGTCGAAGACAAGTCAGCAGTGAGTGTGCGCGCTCGCTCGTAAGCTGCGCGGACATGGCGACCGAGTCTATCTCCACACCGAGAAAAGAGATCCTCTGCACGGGGCAAAGTTTGCTCTTCTCCCGGTTGACCCGAAGGCCCAGACGGGCTAGGTGCCGGAGCACCAGGTCTCTGTGTTCGCAAAGCCGCTCTCGAGAGTGTGCTAGAAGTAGCCAGTCGTCGAAGGAATTCAGGATGCGAACCCCGTGTTCGCGAAGGGGAACAAGGGCTGCTCTCGACGATCTTCGTGAAGACGCGAGGGGACAGAGCTAACCCGAATGGGAGAACTGCGTATTGATATGCCTGGCCTTCGAGGCAAACCGAAGAAACGGTCTGTGTCGAGGCAATATGGAGACATGGAAGTACGCGTCCTTCAGGTCGATCGCTGCAAACCAATCCTGTGGCCGGACGCATTCGAAAATGCATTTGGGCGTGAGCATCTTGAACGGCCTCCGATGAGGAGTGCGGTTCAAGACGCGCAGATCCAGGATCGGTCGTAACCCACCGGTCTTTTTGGGGACGATGAAGTAAGGGCTGTAGAAGCCGGACCTCATCTCGGCTGGAGGGACCGTCTCGATTGCACCCTTCGCCAGCAGGGTCGCAATCTCCGCTCTCATGACCGGGGCGTAGCCACCGACCAAGGTCGAGCGAACTCCCCTGAAACGGGGAGGAGACCATGCGAACTGAATCGCATAGCCGAATCTGATCGTTCTGATGACCCAGCGGGACAGGCCGGGGAGCTCTAGCCAGGCTCCTAGGAACTGAACCAGCGGGGTCATGCGAGTCACAGATGTCCCCCGGAGGGGCAGCGAGGCAGAGCGACAGGCATGCGCCCAGGGGTTATCCCGAGCGGGTGCGTAGTCGAGCTCTGCTCCTCGACAGTCGAGACCAGGGAAGGACCAGCGTTCCACGGGGGTCTGTTCTGTCGAGGGTCTGGCGATAGAGGGGGATGGGAGCTGCGTGGTCGGAGGACGACACCTGCTCCCTTCCGCACCCTCAGAGACAGAGAGGAATGAGTGGGGCGACACCCTTGGGTATCGAGCGCACTCATTCCGGTCTGTGTGCTCAGAGATGGAATGCAGCTCTTTGGAGAAAAAAGTTCTCCCCAGCCCTCCACCGGGGGAAGGAGTAGGCCTGCGACCACTCCCTGAAGAACTGCAAGCCATATCCGAGCTGCCCGTCACGGGAGCGACGCAGCGGGGCTGCGGGCTGGTGCGGGCAGGGGCGCCTCCCTGCGACCACCTCCATGGCACGGCCCACTGCTGCTGGGGCTGGACAGGAGGGGGCGGAAGTCGTAGGAGGGCGCGTTCGGCGGCAAGCCGGCTGAGGCGTCTGAACCAGCGGCTGGTTTTGGCAGCAGAAGCCGTAGGGTCAGAAGAAGAGCCACAGTCCACTTCGGGGCGGCCAAGAACTGTTGGGCAGAGTTCCCGACCGCGCCGCCGAGGAGGCCAGCCTGGGATATGGGGAAGTTGAGGAAACTGGTTCACTCAGCCTTGCGCACATCAACCAGGTTGAGCCAGAAATGTCTGACCACGCATGTGGACATCACCTAACTCAGGGAGCATGCGGTTACCTTCGTTGCTTGTAGAGCAAGGTCGGTGACGGCAGGCAGCTCAAGGATGAGCCCTGAATCAGCCCTACCCTCGTGCATGTCACTGTACACCCGAAAGGATGGCAATAACACACAGTGAGGTGGCAGCCTGTCCCGCAGCTCTATAGGTCCCGCCACCGGAGTAGACGAGGACCCACAGCACTGGAGGGGTGCCTAGGGTTGCCACGCCAGGTGGAGGCGCTGTGGGGACACCTGAGTGTTGCCACAGACCACTCCACAGGGGGAACCCCAGTGCACCCTAGACTGCGGCCTCTACCGAGGGCAGAGAAGGCGGAAGAGGCCACTGAACAGTCGTGAAAGTCAAAGGAGACTTCCACGGTGTCATAGCCTCTTCATGCGCATCCGGGTAGAAAGGATTTGGGTACGCCACCCCAAAACCAATCATTAGCCAAGAGTGCTTGGGACATGGCAGAATTTTCCACACAAACCCAACACTCGTGGTAGCCCGGGAAGCATAGCTGTGAACTCTGAATGTAACTCGCTATGCCAGCACATCCGTTTTATGACAGCGGCACAGACGAGTCAGATCCAAAGAACTCCAGCTCACCTTGTGATGCGGCGATAAACATGATTTCATCAACTGGGGGACCAAATGAGAACACGGGCTCTTTTATTTAAATTATATATAATATATATATATATATGTTTTTTGTGTATATATATATATATATATATATATGTGTGTGTGTATATATATATATATATATATATATGCAACCGCGCACTCACTCGGGACCACGTGGGTTGCAACGTGAAAGACGGGTGTGTGGACCGAGGAATTTTCGTCGGTTAAATTCCACACCTGATGTCTCACAATCCATTGCGATGGTGACGTTCCCAGAACGTGACACACCCACGAGCGCCGTCTGAGCGTGATCAAAGCCCAAACACGTCAAACAGCGCTCGCTGCCCATCAGCTGAATCTATCAGAATACCGCACTCAGAAATACACGGGCAGATCGTCTTTAGAAAGACGCGTCTTTAGAAAGACGTGCCGCGTGCACACTCTTTTAGTGAGAGGAGAAACTCCGTGGATGTTGAAGCGACCAGGGAGAGACACACACACTGGCAGACCACTGCTCAGATCGCAGGCAATGTGAAACTCGCTGGATACCGCCGTCACACCAACACCAGAGAGATCGCTCGTCTCGAAGAGGTGAGTCACAGTAGTAGACTCAGATGTGTGGCTTGTGGAGTGAAGAATGCTCTTGGCTCCGAAGCGAAAACATACTGCGGTTGCGTTCACTTCCTCCTTTATACCCACACGGTGGGACGGAGTACGCTATGCAAATTCCGCAGCCCCAAGGCATTTTCATGCCATTGGCTCGTTGTTAAATACTCGAAGAGGATTGGCTTTCTATGCGAAACCCCCATTCTCCGTCACTTCTGACGTAACTCAAAGTGACTACGAAAGGGAAAGTCTTATTTCTCCAGATGTCTCATGTAAATCACACAAATGACTGCATTTTCAGGCGAAGAATTTTTAAAATATTTGTGCCATGTTTCTTTTTACAAAACGTTTCACAGTATTTCGCATCTGTGCACTAGGTTTTTTTTTGTTTTGTTTTGTTTAATCAAAATGTCAGTCTCATAAATGACCTTCCCTTTTGGCTGACACCACAAGGAGGTCTAACACTAAAATACAAATGCGAAAAAAAAAAGATATTTTAGCATCCAACAGATCTGAGTTTTGCCTGAGCAGAGTGTGCGTGTGCTAACAGGGCAATGCTAACCAGCCAAACCAACCCTATATTGTCCTGTTTCTATTAGAAATAAAGCAAAAACAAACAAAAAATCTGTTGCTTTTCTGATTGGTAACTTAATGATCAGAGCAGCTGAATTATTAATAATGTTTGATATGGTGCCACTGAAACCTTCTCAGACTTTCCCGCAGTGCATGCAGGTCGGGCTGTCAGAATATGTTACTGTAATTTGACTTAAGCTCAGGAGCCCAAGGGAAAGAGGTTTGTTACCTTTGCAGTATTGCTGGCAACTCTTTTGATGGCTAGAGGACACAAGAGAGCAATGAAGAAGGAATTAGTAAACTAATATCCAGGGAGTGTGGTTCATTTAGCTAGTAACCTTTGAGTTACCTCTGACCTCATGGTTCTGCAAGCTTGTCTGGTACAGTGTTCTTTTCAGGATATTCTCAGACTTTAGTGATAGACATCAGGTGCTCAACATGTCACAGACAACAACAACAAAAAAGTTAATGCTTTAGATTACAGCCCACAACGTAAAGTGTAATTAAGACGAATTTACAACGTGACTTTACGTAATTATAGTGTACCTATTAAGTACTTGCATGTAAGTATAAGGGAACAACATGTAAAGTTAGGGGAATAAAGGGGTAACAGGAGAATTTAAAAAGTATTTATACTGTAAGTATTATAAAACAATGGGGTACTTATTATTATGATACAACAATCTTACATTTCGGAGCTATGTAACACAATTTGCAATTTTTGGGAGCAAAATCAGGACTTTTTTAATCTTTCGCGTAAATCAATGTGTACGGTCATCTACTAGAAGCTAGTTATTTTAGCTCGATAAAGTTTTAAATATGGATATTTTTCACCTTTTTTTCTCCATTCTGTCACCTGATGGAGTTTTGGTTCCTTGCCACTGTTGCCTTGGTTTTTGGCTGAGCTTAGTTGGGGACATTTAATATTCAGCAATATTATTGATCTGCCTTACTTAAGATGGATATTGACGAAATTTTCTTCTAGAAACAACTTGTATTATTTTCATGTTATCACCTTGAAGCTGCTTTGATACAATCTGTATTGTAAAAAGCGTTATATAAATAAAGGTGATTTGACTTGACTTACACAAATGCATCGCATAACTTCAGAAGGCCTTTGTTAACCTGTACTTGTTACATCATAAGAATAATGGCATCTATGCTAATTTGAGTGTCTTTGTTTATCCCAAGGTTTTCCTGCAGCCAGCCGGATCCAGGCCGCATTCCAGGTCTGACGAGGAGCTTAGCCTGGACTCGATGACAATACAGTGCTGAAGTGTCAACTAGCCTCTTCCTTTGGAGGATCCCTTTCCCACTCTACAGATAAAGCGTTGTGAATTTAAATAAAACAAAATCCTGTATCAAATTTATAGACAAGACAAGTAGTTTGTTCAGGCATGGTTTTGTAGGGAATTACAAACCTGCGGACATATATTCAAATGCACATATCTATAGAATCAATTCTTTATCTTTATCAATAAACCACAGATTTGAGCTTTAAACAACTACATTCTTGTCTGAAAAATTCTTAAAACTACATTTCGTAACACAATAAAAGTAGTTTTGTATTTTTAAATTATGTGGCTTTTCTCCTCTGCTATTGATGCTTGATGGTTGGTGCGAGATGCATTCTGGGCTGACTCAAGTCCACACAAGTCACCTCTAGAAGCATCCTCGATAATAGGGGCGGATCAAGAACACATCCGGGGATTTGAACTGCACTTGGCTAATTTCACAAGTCCACAAGAACAGAAGTACAGACAAGAAAGCATCTTGAGAAACGGCCCTACTAGAAACTTTCTTGCAGGAGCAGGTTAGAGGTAAACTCAGCAGGACATTGGCCCTCCAGGAGCAGGATTGGACACCCCTGGGATAGAGCCTTTGAAGAACCTGATGAAAGAGTCTTTTAGAAATGAAATGGCATTAATAACTTACATTTTATTCAAAATGGTGTCTTTAGAGAGTTTTGGAAGCAGGAGCTTTTTTAAAAACTATTAAACTAAACTTTTCTCTGAGGCTGCCTTAACTCTTATATTTCTGCATGTTTTTTTTTTTTTGTACCTGAAGGATTTTAGTTTGAGGCATAATGCTGTTTTGTCTGATGGCAGTGGTAGTTTTAAATTTATAATAGATTTGTTCAGATCAAACATATTTCCTCTCTTTAACATGCTAGACTGAAGGCCTGTTCAGACCTTCGTTTTTTTGGTTTGACGTGCCTGCATCAAAACTATCCGACCAACGAGATTGGTGGTTTTGCTCATGTGTCTGGTACTTCTGAAGTTACAGTAAAACACAACTTGGGGGCGCTCAAACACAAAACGGTCTTGCCGAGCACACATACGGCGAAGAAGATATATAGCCTACAAGGCAAGATACCTATGGGCACGACGAATGTTGAGCTGCTGGTCTCGGAGCATAAAGAGTTTTGATAATATTTATATTAGTATTTCTGTAATAATATTGGGTGACCAACAGTCCTGTTTTCCCAGGACATGTGTAACGGTCACTTTGTGCTTTATAGAAATCTGAGTTGAGATGAGAACTGCGCATAGTGCGTAGTGTCAGTTAGATTTTGACAAGTGAGGAGAGGAGATACCCGCTCTGCTTACTCTTTGTATTCTTTCTTTTATTTTATTTTTCTATTGTGACCAGAGTTGGATGTTTGTTTGTGTTTTTTCTCACTCGATCCCCATGTATGAGGATTAGTGTAACATTTGAGTGGTTTTATTAAACGCGGGGAAATACAACTCTCGTCTCTCAGTGCATCTGTTCATGTTTTTATCTCTGGGCATCATCTCAACTTTGCGTTACACATCCTGTTTTCACATCCTGTCCTGGCTGTTTTTAAGTGATGAAAATGTCCTGGGGTACGTTTCCGAAAGCATCGTTAGCCAACTATGGTCGCAAGTTCCGTCGTTATCAGCATAGTTCAACGATTCGAATGTTTCCCAAAACCATCGTTCCAACAAACATTCGCAAACAGCATCACAAATTTGTATGGTTTGAAAGACAGCTCTCGACCTGTGGTTAGAGGCATCATTTCTATAATGCATGACATTTGAAGGTAATAAATCCTTATCTTGAGCAAAATAAGCAAGCTGACATTCAGTACAACAGGTGCCTTTTATTCAGCATACATACAAATGTAATTTACGTCTTTTAGTTTTTCAAAAGATTTGAAGTAACGAGCTTGAATAGTGCGCATGTGCAAACGTGCTCTACTATGTAAGAACGAGCCAAATATTGAGCCTGGTAATAAAGCAAAATAACTGAGAACAATTAGAAATAGTCCTCAGATGACATGCCCGGGTAACATTGAACATCGACATCCGGAGGTGCGAAGGAGGCTGGAGGAACTGGTGAACTGAGGGGCCATGGAGGAGCTGAGGGAGGTGAGCCACCGGGGAGCCGATGGGACCGGGGGCTGAGGAAGTGTCCATTGGGAGAAGGTGGAGGACGGAGACCGGGGATCCGTGAACCAGACGGGTTTAGGGGAGCTGGACAGAAGGAGGGTTGAAGGAGGAGAGATGAGAGGAGGCGGGAGAGGGAGGCTGGGTGGGACCCTGGTCTCGGGTTCTGGCTGGACGGGCTCTGGAGCGGGCTGGACCGTCTCTGCAGCGGGCGGGGCGGTCTCTGCAGCGGGCGGCGGGCGGTCTCTGCAGCGGGCGGGGCGGTCTCTGCAGCGGGCGGGGCGGTCTCTGCAGCGGGCGGGGCGGTCTCTGCAGCGGGCGGGGCGGTCTCTGCAGCGGGCGGGGCGGTCTCTGCAGCGGGCGGGGCGGTCTCTGCAGCGCGGCGGGGCGGTCTCTGCAGGCGGCGGCGGGGCGGTGCTGGGCGGAGCCAGCGGAGAGGGGGGCTCGAGCTCGGCCGCGCTGGACGGGACCAGCGGAGAGAGCAGCTCGTGCTCGGTGCTGCTGGACGGAACCAGCGGAGAAGGCGCGGAGGCTGTGCTGGGCGGGACCAGCGGAGAGGGCGGCTCGGGCTCGACTGTGCTGGACGGGACCAGCGGAGATGAGGGTTCGGGCTCGGCCATGCTGGCTGGGACCAGCGGAGAGGAGGACTTGAGCTCGGCCGTGCTGGACGGGACCAGCGGAAAGAGCGGCTCGGGCTCGGTTGTGCTGGACGGAACCAGCGGAGAGGCGCGGAGGCTGTGTTGGGTGGGACCAGCGGAGAGGACGGCTCGGGCTCGAGCCGTGCTTGGACGGGACCAGCGGAGATGAGGGTCGGGCTCGGCCGTGCTGGAAGGGACCAGCGGAGAGGGGGGCTCGGCTGTGCTGGACGGGACCAGCGAGAGAGAGGTGGAGAATTGGAGGCATGAAGATGGCTGGGGCCGGCTGGACGATCACTGGGACGGGCTGGGACGAGGGCTGGACGGGAGCAGCGATGAGGACAGCTCGGGTTGGACAGGCTTGGGCTAGACGGGCTCGGGCTGGGCCGGTGTAACTGAGAGCGGGGAACCGCAGACCCAGAGAGCCCGGTCCAGAAACTCCACAAAAGGAAGACCCAGGTCCTCAAGCAGCAGGATCTGGGTTAACGGGTCAGTCCAGTCCTTCCCAGAACCGCTGCTTGAGGAATTCTTCCTCCCAGTAAGGGTCCTGGTGCAGGTGAATGTATACTTCCACAAACTCCTCCAAGGTGGCCCCATTTTGATTGAAGATAAAATCAGTTACCTCGTCATCCATCTTTTTAGCATTTGGGTCGGTCGATCTGTCACAAGTGTAGATGAGTGCAGGCAGACAAGGAAGACGAGGAAGGCTGAAGCTCCAATTCAAATCACTTTACTCAATAAATCCAAAGGGTGCAGGTAGAGGAGTACAGGCTGAAACACACAAAACACGGGTAACATTGAACATCAACCGACCAAGACTGAATGAAAACACGGGAACTAAATACACAGAGGAATGGGACATAATGGGCGGAAAACAGGTGAAACAGATGAACTAACGAGGGTTGTCAGGGAAACTGATGAGGAGCGGGAAAACTAAACAGGACTAAACCAATACAGTCACAGACAGGGGAAAACAGAGTCACATGGTGACAACGGGAAACGCACCCCTGGTTTTAAAAAAAAACTGCTGGGAATGATCAGTTCTACAGCAAAATATAGGTGGGCAAACAAGGTGGATGAGGATGAAAAACAGGATAAAGATGTGAAAACTAAAGATATAATTTTGTTAGTTCGTTTTTGTAATTGTGAGAGTTATTTTTTTGTTATATTTGGAGGCATTTCTTTTAGTTATTTATTATTTATGTTTATTTTTCTAATACAGAAGACATTTCTATAAATTTTTAGAAAAATCATTATTTTTTTAATCTGTCATAATAAAACATGTTGAGACATGAATATGATCACCCTAGTATAGTTTTATATTATTAATTCTGTTTAACATTAAGGACCATCTAATGTCAGGGAAGGAATTTGCATGTTCACTCGGCTCATCGTCAGCGAAAAACGCTTGGGTGTGAACACAAAAAACGCATTGAAAAACGATGACGAATAACGCGACTGATATTCGTCCCGGTGTGTACGGGCCTTGAGAGTTTAAACCCACCTTAAACCTTGTCCTTCTCAGTGGCGTGCACAGGGGGGGGCGGTGGGGCTCAAGCCCCTGCCCCTTTTATCTCAAAATGTATTGTGCCCTTTTCTGATAATTGTAAATAACGGTGGTGGAAAGAGTACTGACAAATTGTACTTAAGTAAAAGTATTGCTACTTAAGTAATAATTTACTTGAGTACAAGTAGAAGTACTGAAATATAATATGACTCAAGTAAGAGTAAATAAGTAGTTTGCTTAAAACTACTCAAAGTAACTACGTTACAAAGTACTTTAGTATTTTTCTATTTTTACCCACAATGGGGAGATGATAGCGAAATGGAGCGCTAAAAACTCTCATGTCATCTATTTCATTCATACTGAAGGCCCAGTACTGATGCATAGAAGTATTAAACTTACACATTTCAGGAAGTGCCTTATATGGATATAATAACGTGCAAATAGTGATGTTTTGACTGATGAAACATGAAGACAAACACTATAGCTATAATATATCTGTGTTCATCAAACTATCAGGTATTTTCAAAAGAATGATGTTTGTCTTGAAAGGGATAGTTCACCCAAAAATGAAAATTAGCCCACGATTTACGCTCCCTCAAGTCATTTTAGAAGATATGACTTTTCTTCTTTCAGTCGAATACAATCAGAGTTAGGCATATATTAAAAAATGGCCTGGGTCTTCCAAACTTTATAATGGCAGTGAATGACTGGAGAAAATTTGAAGCCCAAAAAAGTGCATCCATCAATGATAAAAGTGCTCCACATATAGACTACTAGCTTTCTCTGTTGTCAAGAACAATTTTTTATTACTAATTTTGAAAAGTAAGTCCAGGTAAGATCATTTGAATGTTTGGATTTGAATCATTCATAATTGAAAGCAAAGAAAGTTAATGGAGAGTTCCGATGAAAAAGGTATGAAAAACAATAAAACAGTATGAATAAAAAATTTCCAGTAAAAAAAAAATATAAAAAATAAGTGGGGTATGGTTAACATGTTAAATTAAATTATCTTTTTTTGTTGTAGCCTACCGAAAATGTGCTGGGAGCCCACTGTTGCTATGGGAACGAACTACACTTTTATATGCATCTGAGCTAAATCATGCGATCTTATTTCACTTTTTTCAGCTTTGTACAAAGTTTGCTTCGTATATTTAGTTTAACTGTATTGTTAAACAGGGCGAGCTTTACAATTAATTTGAACTGTGTGCATGTATTTTAGACACTTACATTGTTCTTGCTCCGTCCATCATGCAAACCACGTCCATGTTATGAGCCAAGCTTTTTTATTTACTGCAACTGCTCAGTGCTCTGGTATTATCAATGGTATGACCCATTTCAGTAGTTTCCATAATTAAATATGAGCAGAATACTCACTTACATTCACTGAAATATTGAAACGTTAACGCTACTGATTCAAAACACGAGCGATCGTCAGTGATAATGATTGAATGTCAAACGCGGTTTGAACGCCCCGCCCCCAGCCGAACTAGAGATTTTGATTGGTTTTGCACCCGAGTCAGGGTCACCTGTCTGTCATTGGCTGAAGGGCTTCAGATCTGTCTGTTATTGGCTGAAGCGCAGTGCTCCACAGTAGTTTGAATTGTCTGTCAAACGTCAGCTTGCCCTGTTGCTCCGTCGGCACCTTTGTCAAAGTACTTTTTACTTTTTATGAAATATAAATGTAGAGAAGTTGAATATTTTATTTGTATTTTACTCAAGTAAGAGTAAAAGTACCATAATTTAATTATACTCAAGAAAGTAGAAAAAATGAAAAAATCTACTCAAGTACTGTAACGAAAGTATTTGTAATTAGTTACTTTCCACCACTGGTAAATAATTATTATTATTATAAATATTATAATAAATAACAATAAACTTACTACACACCCTTGCCACTAACAATAATAATACAAACAAATATTATATAAAAAAAATTTTTTGGCCGGTTTGACGGAGAAGTGGTAGGCGGAGTTTCCTATGCAGCGCCTCATAGCTACACATTTAACGGTTCTGATACGCAGCACGCAGCAATTCTCGCGCGAGTCGCTTCAGAACGAGCAGCAGGTAACGTTTAAGCTAATACAGAAAATTACATTTATCCTACCAACACCATGCTACTCTAAAAGTTGCGGTTGCATGAAGTTATTCTTAACTATAACAAAAGTATAACTCGATCTCAGACGCATTCTGATTGACAATGTCGTTCGTTTTTTTTATCCAAGGAATAAAAGTGCAAGGGGAAATACATCTAGTTAAATTAAATCTTAAGTCCATGTCCAACTCTAAATTGTAAAGAACTTATATATTTGATTTCATAGTAATGCTTTAAGGTTCGTTTGTTCATTACTAATGTATGAACTAACATTAACTAACCATGAGCAACACATTTGTTACTGTTTATCTTAGTTAATAATACAACTGTTAATTGTTTATTCATGTTATGTCACAGTCAGTGCATTAACTAATGATAACAAATACAACTTTTGATTTTAATGTTTTAGTAAATGCTGAAATTAATATTAACTAAGATTAATACATGCTGTAGAAGTGCAGTACATTATTAGCTAATGTTAACTAATTTAACTAATTAAATCTTATTGTAAAGTGTTACTGATTCATGATAGCTAACACTGTCTTTCATACATATAATACATTACATACATTAAATTTACAACATCAACAAAACTAAAAATTAATTTTCCATAATTACCTTCTTGATTCTCACTGTTTTGTTTGGTAAAGTAAATAATATTTTGTAATATTATCATCATTTCCCTATTTTCATTTGATGTGTTATGCATTCTAATAATTGTATCAACATATTTTCTTAGAATGCCAAGGAAAGAAAGAATAAAAACAAAGAAAAACAAGGAACTCTCTGATGCAGCCAAAGGAAGCATCCCTCTCACAAGTTGGCTGAAAAGAGAGAATAAAAATGCAGGTACTGTTAGATTAAACTTGTATTACAATCGTAAAAAAAGTTTACACTTGAGGTTGAGGACAATAACAATTGTTTATTGAAGGAATTATTTTCCCAAATTGATAATTTACCATATGCAGTTCCAAACGTGTCTGACTTTCTTCTGTGGAATATTTTTAAAAATTATATTGAAAGCGAGTGGGGAGTCCCCATTCCTGTTCATTATATGGACACACACACAATAATTATATAATCTAATTTTATTCTCCTCAAAAGAAAGAATCTTCATTTGGGCGAACTATCACTCTAAAATATACTTTTCATTTTTATAGAGAGTTGCAGTTCAGATAAGGAGAGTATTGAAGAGATTCAAGGGAAAGCAGATGAGACAAGAGAGAAAGATGAAGGAGAGGTTAGAGCCAATGAGGAAGAAAGTGAGATGAGTCTGGAAATGCAAGGAGACATTAGACCAAGTGAGGAGGAAGGAGGAGAGATAACAGAGGAAGGCGCTGCAGAAGCAGATACTGAATTTCAGGTTCTGAGTTCAAAAGCACCAGAAGTTTACCCATCCTTGATGGCCTTAGAGTTTCCAACAGACCCAGCTCATGTTGATCAGCATCAAATTAAAGTTGATAGCAACAGTTCTGCTGCTCTCTTGGACCATGTCAACCAGTATCTGACTTTCCAAAAAATCCTCAGGGACGGTCTTTTCAAAGCCAGTGGTATGCTGGTAACAACTGACTAGAGTACTCTGTGGCAAAAGATGCCATGCACTGCTTTAGTTGTCGTCTCTTCTTGACAGAAGAAAAGTTTAAAGCCAGAACAGCATGGAGAGTTGTTAACTGGAAGAAGGCTGTTGAAAAGATAAATGAGCATGCAGCCACTGAAGCCCATATGATCAGTATGGTGAGGTGGGCCAACTATAGAAAGGGACCTTTAGTTGAAGCTTTTAAAGCTCAGGCTGCAGAATGTGAGTTACAAAGTGAAAGAGGAAAGATCCTGTTTCGGTTGATAGACATCACGGTATATTTGGCCAGGCAAGGACTTGCATTTAGAGGCCATGATGAACGTAGCACCAGTTCAAACAGAGGAAATTTCCTTGAGCTTGTGCACCTCCTAGCTGAATATGACAGTGTCCTCAGAATGCATCTCGAGTGTATCCAGGTGACTCAGTCGCAGAAGAAGAAGCCACAGGTGACACTTTTATCCAACAGGACCCAAAATGATCTAATAAGATCTCTTGGAACACAAGTGAGGAATGTAATTCTAAAAGAGATTAATGAGGCCAAGATATTTTCAATTCTTTTGGATGAAACTACCGATGTGTCACACTCAGAGCAAGTATCCTTTGTGGTCCGGTTTGTCCATGACATGCAAATAAAGGAGCGCTTCATCCAAGTGTGTCAGGTAAAATCAACATGTGGCAAAGACCTAGAGGAAGTGGTAATGACCCTTCTTTCAGAAAATGGATTGAACGCTAAAAATATCCGGGGTCAAGGCTACGATGGAGCAGCTAACATGAGTGCTAGTTACAAGGGGCTGCAGGCCAGAATTCAGAGCCAAAATGAAAAAGCACTATATGTGCACTGCCACGCACACTGTTTAAACCTAGTGTTAGTGGAGAACCGCTAAATCGAGCCCCCATTTTGTGCGTTTTTTAATTTGGTAGAAAGGCTCTACACTTTCCTGTCTTCTTCTAGCAAGCGCCATGCTGCATTCATAGAAATGCAAAAACTGTTATATCCTGGAGAGAAAACCTGGGAATTAAAACGGCTGACTGACACACGCTGGGCCTGTCGAGAAAATGCCTTAAAAGCACTGCAGAAAGTCCTTTCTGCAGTAATGCAGCTGTTGAAAAAAATGTCAGACAGCAATCCACCAGATCCAGCTGCAGGTGATGCTCTAATGTTGTTTCGCAGCATAAATTTTGAGTTTATGCTTTGTTTGGAGGTGGCCACCCCAGTGTTTCAGGAGACTGCTGTTACATCAGCTGCTCTTCAGCGTAAAGATATCGATTTGGCAGTGTCATACACAGTGGTGGAAGGAGTGCTAAAAAGACTTCAGGAACTGAGGTCAGAAAGTGAATTCAAAAATGTGTTTGAAAAAGCAAAGGAGAGGGCTGTGGTTGCTGGAATTGAGTTTGCTGACAAAATACCTGGTGAGACAAGACCCAGAAAAATACCTGCAAGGTATAAGTACAGTTCCAAGTCAACAGGGGAAGACCATCACCCTGACAGTTTGGAGGAGTTCTACCGAACAAGGGTATACTACACCTTTTGGATACCATTACTCAAGAGATGGTCAGACGGTTCAAAGGAAAGGATAATAGTTCGACTGGCATTATCCTCAAAGGCTCACACAGTCTAGACAATAGCATCCAAATGGTCAAAAGGAGTGCAACCTGGTGATGTTGAACTTGTCAGAACAGTTAGTAAGTTCTATGGGATTGAGGAAGAAAAGACCTTCACAGAACTTAAAGTGTTTCATGCATCCTACTCCTTCCCCAAAAGCAATGTGCAGGAAATGCTAAAGTGCCTGAAAGACAATGGGATTGAGTCTGTTTTCCCCTCTCTTTCTCAACTCCTTAAAATATATGCAACATTACCTGTCTCCACATCTACAGTTGAACGGTCATTTTCAAAGTTAAAGCTTGTGAAATCCAGTCTTCGAAGTCTTTGTAATGAAGAGAGGCTCTCTGACCTACTGATGCTCTCCATCAAGCGAGATATTCCAATTAATCATGAGGAAATCATTAATATATTTAAAACCACAACAGACAGACGGGTACTGCTTTAAATACAGGTGATTTATTTAATAAATAATTACATTTAAATTCTGTAAAAAAATACAGTTTGATTAAAAATAACAACTGATTGTTATTTGAACTTTTTTTTTTAGTGCCCTTTTTGGTCCCTCCGCCCCTGCCCCTGAGGAGGTCTGTGCACGCCACTGGTCCTTCTGTTTCTGTTGGCAGTCTTTTTTCATGTTGTATGCAGTGGTTCCTGATGCTTCAATGTCTTTACAGTTTAAATTAAATATGCACATTTTTGTTTTTCAAAATGTTTCATTTAATATAGTGCTGGATTATAGACAATTTGCTATCCATCGACCTCCTAAAATTGGAATTACACTCAGAGGTGGAAAAACCTTCTTAAAAAAGTGAGATTTAATGTCCTGTAGATAAGAAAAGATAGGCATAAAACTTACATTCCCATCTTCCCTGGCCTTTTCAAATACATGCTGTGAGCAGTTCATCTGACTGAGGTATTTCCGCGTGGGTTCAGTTAAGGCTACATGCTGAATATGATTCACCAGGTCTTTTTTTTTCTTCAGGAGTTTGACACCTTTGGAGCTTCAGGCGCCTGACAACCAGTTGGAGAGTTTCGCAGCAGTCATTTTGCTTCCCACTCATTAGTTTAATTTGTTTACAAGCTATTTCACACATGGAGGCACTTAACAGCACACTAGCATTTAGCACAGTGCATGTGTTTGAAAGAAGAGAAAGAGTGAGAGGCATGGAATGGTCCAGAAAACAACTGAATTTCAGTTCACATTGATATACTAAGTGTGTACTGGTAAGTGCATCCTGCCAAGTACCCTGGCAACCACCCACAACATGCTAGCATTGTGGAGGCGAGCTTTTGCATAGGTAAGCACCTAAATTTAGTTTTTGGTGTTCTGTGATCCGCTAATATAATTTGCATATATATATGAATGTGTACTCAACCCATCAATTATTTTCCACAAATGCTTCACGTGAGTGAGCTGCCCACATAATCCTGTGGCTATATTGACCTCAATTCTCTGCAGGACTTGGATCTACCCAAGGACCTCTTATAAATGCTAAGCACTCAAAAATCAACAGTGAGCATTACATGCCATTCTAATATCCATGATATAAATACATATGTGTGCATAGGAAGGTCCTTTTATGACTACTGTAGTAGCATATGCCAAACAGCACAGCCCAAAGGAAAAATGCATTGCTCAGTGGTTGCTTTATGAGCTCAGGGAGACTTATATATATAATTTTAATATCAAAAGCATTTCAGATGTTTCTCCTAAAATATTTAAGATAAAAAGAGTCAAAACTGAGAATATGGTGGAAGAAACATCAGAGCATCTCTTCATTGTCTTGCTGTAATTTTTTTAGACTCCATTTTAGGAATATTTTTATTGCTCTGGGGTTGCTTTTTTAAGCTCATGTGTCTTGAGTAGTGACTCTCAAATATATCTTATTTGTGGCTCAATAGTGTCTAGGTGTAACTCCTATAATTCTATTAAAAAAATAAAAGTAGACACAACAGTCCCCTCGCCTATGCCCCGATCTAGTGTACTATTCTGGACCTCAGAATAGACCTACTTCTGTGCATGGTCAGGGTGATCTGAGGATTACCGTGAGGGCTTCCCCGCGAGGCAGTCTCCATGGGTCCCTCACGCCTCACAGGCGCTGCCACCATTGGAGCCTCCAAAGGAAGGCGCTCAGTCCTTCTCATGGATGACATGCCGTGTCCTTTGGAGCTCCACCTGATGACCAGATGTCTATCGCAACATGGAGGGGGAGCTTCAGTCCTCTAAAGATTCGGCTGTGTTGCCCCCTTCTGGGAATGTAGCGTTGCACCGAGTCTGATCCAGAATGGGCGGCAATGTCTGGATCAGACATTGCCGATGTCCACCTTGGTTGTCCAGGAGTGCCACCTTTGGCTCAACCTGGCGGACATGAGGGACACCGATAAATATCGGTTCTTGGATGCCCCTCTCTCCCAGGTTGGGTTATTCTGCGATGTGTTCAAAAGCTTTGCCCAACAGTTCTCTGCTGTCCAGAAGCAGACGGAGGCCATCCGACACATCCTGCCTCGGGCGGACCGCTGCTGCTCCCACCCGTCCAGACGGCCGCAGACAATCCGTCCACTCGTCACCAAAGTTGACCATGCTCGTCCAGGCCACTGCCAAACTGGCAAGCACAGGTGCAAACGACCCTAAGGCGGGTGACCCAGAAGTGGATTAAGTTGCTCTTCAGGGGGTGGTGAAGAAACCGCTCCTTCCCTCGGTAGGGGGACACCCACACACACTCACACGCTCACTCACTCTGCCCTTTGACGGAAGCAGGTACGTGTTGCACCACACACTCAGACCCCACCCCAGGCCGCTATGCCGTCCGAGTCAGGTACCTGCATTCCGCCAGGCTGCCCCACCCTGGGTACGTCTGTGGTGCCAGGTACGTCTGTGGTGCCCAGGCTACGGCCCACCTCGAGTGTCCGTGGCCGTGAGTCCCCCGCTCTGGCCCACGGCAAGTGGCGGCACCAGTGTAGCAAAGTTCAGGGAAGAAAGATATCAATCAAAATAAAACTTTATTTAAACAAAATAAACAAACGGAACTGCTGGCTACCCAAATAAAACATAACTACCATAAAACATAAAACATAATCAAAAGCAGGCCTGTTCCTCTCTCTATCATCCACTCCGTCGCTCCCCCTTTATGCTTCTGCTCCTCCTTGAGAATGCGAGACCGATGTGCTTCACAGGTGCTGCTCACTAGCAATCGCACCAACGGCCTCACAACGTTCTCTCACGTCCCTCGGCCGTCCTGCTCACCACAACAGTTTAAAAAAAAAAACTCTTGACAGTTCACCCAAACTCACTGAATGTCCTATAAAGAGCTATTAATTATTTAGAAAATAAAATTGCTGAAGGCCAAACACAGAATGATGTTTCACACTGTACCACCTCAGTACTTTCAGTGCAGACTGAAAGATAAACATTATCCATCATTTAAGTCAATCTGGTAGGCAACATGCGTTGAATATTCAAACTCCTAAAGCCCTTGGGAAATTTTGGATGTTGAAAGGAAAAAAAAACCTTCTCGTAATTTTTATTTGTCTTTATGCCATGTATGTTTAAATCTTTATGTCATGTATTTTTAAATTGATAATCTTTTCCATTAATCTGAGGCAACCTAGGTTGGTTACATTGCCTATAACAGCACAGAAGTTATAAAAAATGATCTTCCCGTTCAGGCAAATTGCATTTGTCCTGTTGTTAATTTGTTCTCGGTCTTTAAAATTAGATGAGTGCTCTAGTTTGTTTTGAACAACTTTAACTTCTTTCTGCATTTCAGTGATTTCAGCAAATGAGTACAGCAATGTCTGTGTACCTTTTCTTGAACTTGAGTACAATGAAATCCAATTTATTGTTGACTTAAAGTGATAGTTCAAAAAATCCCCAAATAGTCCAAAAAATAAGTTAATTTATTTCTTCATATACACTCACCGGCCACTTTATTAGGTACCCATGCTAGTAACGGGTTGGAGTAAATGGGTTTGCCTTCAGAACTGCCTCAATTCTTCGTGGCATAGATTCAACAAGGTGCTGGAAGCATTCCTCAGGGAGTTTGGTCCATATTGACATGATGGCATCACACAGTTGCCGCAGATTTGTCGGCTGCACATCCATGATGCAAATCTCCCGTTCCATCACATCCAAAGATGCTCTATTGGATTGAGATCTGGTGACTGTGGAGGCCATTTGAGTACAGCGAACTCATTGTCATGTTCAAGAAACCAGTCTGATGCCAGAGATGATTCCAGCTTTATGACATGGCGCATTATCCTGCTGAAAGTAGCCATCAGAAGTTGGGTACATTGTGGTCATAAAGGGATGGACATGGTCAGCAACAATACTCAGGTAGGCTGTGGCGTTGCAACGATGCTCAATTGGTACCAAGGGGCCCAAAGAGTGCCAAGAAAATATTCCCCACACCATGACACCACCACCACCAGCCTGAACCGTTGATACAAGGCAGGATGGATCCATGCTTTCATGTTGTAGGCGCCAAATTCTGACCCTACCATCCGAATGTCGCAGCAGAAATCGAGACTCATCAGACCAGGCAGACGTTTTTCCAATCTTCTATTGTCCAATTTCGATGAGCTTGTGCAATTGTAGCCTCAGTTTCCTGTTCTTAGCTGAAAGGAGTGGCACCCGGTGTGGTCTTCTGCTGCTGTAGCCCATCTGCCTCAAAGTTCGACGTACTGTGCCTTTAGAGATGCTCTTCTGCCCACCTTGGTTGTAACGGGTGGTTATTTGAGTCACTGTTGCCCTTCTATCAGCTCGAACCAGTCTGGCCATTCTCCTCTGACCTCTGGCATCAACAAGGCATTCCGCCCACAGAACTGCCGCTCACTGGATGTTTTTTTCTTTTTCGGACCATTCTCTGTAAACCCTCAGAGATGGTTGTGCATGAAAATCCCAGTACATTAGCAGTTTCTGAAATACTCAGACCAGCCCTTCTGGCACCAACAATCATGCCACGTTCAAAGTCACTCAAATCACCTTTCGTCCCCATACTGATGCTCGGTTTGAACTGCAGGAGATTGTCTTGACCATGTCTACATGCCTAAATGCACTGAGTTGCCGCCATGTGATTGGCTGCTTAGAAATTAAGTGTTAACGAGCAGTTGGACAGGTGTACCTAATAAAGTGGCCGGTGAGTGTATGTTTATCTTTCTAAACCTATATACACAAACCAGATTTTATGCAATTTTAACAGTAAAATCATGTCTAGTCTTATCATGGTGGCCTCATATCCAATTATTTCCCTTAGTCTTTAAAAGAACAGAAACTTGCATTATTTTCCATTTTGCCAACAATGAACCATGGATTTGTTTAGTTTATAATACGTTTTTATTTTTAATTTCAACAAATACAACGTATAACATTCAAAACTTAGACTGCTTTTAAGAAAAAGAAACAGTTTTGTGTAGCCATGTGCGAACAACAGATTTTAGACTTCTAGAATTTTCTTTCAAGTGCAAAAAATATATATTTTTAATTTAGTAATTTTTCTTATCATAGCCTACAAATGTCTTCGAAAATGTTCGGTTACGTATGTAACCCTCGTTCCCTAAATAGGGAACGGAGAGGTTACGTCGGAATGACGAAGATGGGGGTTTCGCCTAGAAAGCCAAACCTCTTAGAGTATTAAAAAACGAGCCAATGGCAAAGTAATGCCATGGGTCTGCGGAATTTGCATAGCGTATCTCCGCCTCACCCCGTGTATAAAAGGAGGAAGCGGACACAACCGCAGTATGTCTTCGCTGAGGAGCCGAGACTGAACTCAGGCATCTACCCAGCGGTACAGCGGAAGTGGCAGGGAGACGTGACGTCTCCGTTCCCTACTCAGGGAACGAGGGTTACATACGTAACCGAGACGTTCCCCTTCGTAGTCACTCCGAGTTACGTCGGAATGACGGAGATGGGGGTCCCACGTGTAATCACGCCACCTTCACAGCTGTCTTCCAGTGCCCTGCGCAAGTCTGAACCCCTGACACACTTAACTTACTGACGAGGAGTCCTACTTGACACAGGAATACCAAGGTACACTGGGGAGCATATCCCAGGGGAATATGCCGCAGCACGCCTACCCGTAGGGAGGACTTAGGAATACACATACGGCCCAGGGGGCTTCGTATGGAGAACACTGGAGTCACCAACCCATAGGGTGGCTAGAACCTTAACTCCAGGGATGGCAAGGTGGCTTGCTGAGGGAAGACACATGCTCCGAGAGGCTTACAGTGGAAATACACATGTGGGGGTTACTAGCAGGAACCATGCACACGGAGGCACCTCGCCGACGCCCAGGCAACAGCACTGGCGTCAGCATCAGCAGTGCTGGAGGAACTCAGGGCTTCAGTAGAAGGCTCAGCTGAGAAAAAAAATCGCACTTATCCAGTCGGTGGAGTGTGAATGGCGAGCAAGCGAAGACACCTGAGCGGGTCCAGTACTGGCCGGGTGAGCGAGTACAAGAGAGGACACGGGCTCCACTCGAAGATTATAGAATCTAGCGAATGTGTTGGGTGTCGCCCAGCCTGCAGCTCTGCAGATGTCTGCTAGCGAGGCGCCATGCGCTAGAGCCCAAGAGGAAGCCACACTCCGGGTGGAGTGGGCTGTCACACCAAGGGGGCACGGTCGACCTTCTGCTGGTAAGCCAAAGCAATGGTGTCCACTAACCAGCGAGACAACCTCTGCTTTGAGAGAGCCCTGCCCTTCTGGCTCCTACAATAACAGACAAAGAGCTGGTCTGAGGTCCTGAAACACGCGTTCTGTCTATGTATGCACGAGTGCGCGTCTGGACAGAGCAGTGCCAAGGCTGGGTCTGCCTCCTCCAGGGGCAGCGCTTGCAGGTTCACCACCTGGTCCCGGAAGGGAGTGGTAGGAACCTTGGGCACATATCCTGGCCGGGGTCTCAGGATCACGTGAGAGTAAGCCGGCCCGAATTCCAGGCACGCTTCGTCAACGGAGAATGCGTGCAGGTCCCCTACCCTCTTGATGGAGGCCAGTGCAACCAGGAGCGCTGTCTTAAACGACAGGAACTTAATCTCAACTGATTGCAGAGGCTCAAAGGGAGGCCTCTGCAGGGCGCTTAAAACCACTGAGAGGTCCCAAGAGGGTACGAGAGGAGGGCGAGGAGGATTCAGTCTCCTCTGCTCCTCTCAGGAACCTGATGATCAGGTCGTGCTTCCCCAGAGACTTACCGTCAACTGCTTCGTGATATGCGGCAATGGCAGCCACATACACCTTCAGGGTGGAGGGAGACAGCCTTCGCTCCTACCCCTTCTTGCAGGACGGAAAGCACGGACACTGATCGAGCATCTCCGGGAGTCCTCTCGGCGAGAAGAACACCAGTTGACAAAGAGGTTCCACTTCATTACATAGACGTGTCTTGTGGACGACGCTCTCAGCGGAGGTGATAGTAGCCGCCACCACAGGTGGCAGGGTACTTAAACCTGCCTCGACCCATCCAGGAGCCACACATGTAGTCTCCAAAGATCGGGCGAGGGTGCCATAGGGTGCCCCCGTCCCTGAGAAAGGAGGTCCTTCCTCAGAGGAATTGGCCAAGGAGGTGCTGTCGCGAGGAGTATCAGTTCAGAGAACCAGGTCTTGGTGGGCCAGTATGGGGCGACCAAAATGACCTGCTCCTCGTCCTCCTTGATCTTGCACAGAGTACGTGCGAGGAGGCGGAACCGACTGGGGATGGAGTCGCCATTCGCCAGAGACTGGACGGAGCCGTGACAGCTCGTCGGCTGCACAGTTCCGAACTCCTGGAATGTGGATAGCACGAAGGGACCTCAGGTGCTTCTGACTTCATAAGATGAGGTGGCGTGCCAGTTGCGACATACGGCTGAGAGCGTAGACCCCCCTGGTGGTTGATATACGCCACAGTCGCGGTATTGTCTGAACGGACTGAGTACGTGTTGACCCCTGAGCAACGCAAGGAAGCCAGCAGTGAGTGTACGCGCTCGCTCGTGAGCTGCGCGGACATGGCGACCGAGTCTATCTCCATACCGAGAAAAGAGATCCTCTGCATGGGGCAAAGTTTGCTCTTCTCCCAGTTGACCCGAAGGCCCAGACGGGCTAGGTGCCGGAGCACAAGGTCCCTGTGTTCGCAGAGCCTGATCTCGAGAGTGTGCCAGGATTAGCCAGTCGTCGAGGTAATTCAGGACGCGAACCCCTTGTTCGCGAAGGGGAACAAGGGCCGCCTGAACAATCTCGTAAAGGCGAGAGAGACAGAGCCAGCCCGAATGGGAGAACCGGCGTACTAGCATGTGGGTGCTTTGGATCACCGGCGAGAGGATGCGCTCTGCGGACACAGTTGCATCTGCAGCAGAGCGCTCCACCGCGGGGACCCCAGGTGTACCCATAGGCAGCTCTGCGCCGTCGAGGGAGAAAGGCGGAGAAAGCTGACGAGCGTTCACGGGAGGTCAAAGGAGTCTTCCATGACTTCGTCAACTCCTCATGTAGTTCCGGGAAGAAAGGAATTGGGGTCAGCTGAGGCTTTGCAGCGGCAGCCGCACCCAGAAACCAATCGCCCAACTGCGAGCGAGCGGGGCAGGGCGGAGGATTCCACTCTAGCCCGATGCTCACGGCTGCCCGGGACAACATAGCAGTCATTTCGGGATCCGATACTGGCAACGGCACCCCGAGGGAGGCAACGCAGCCGCATCATCACTTCCCAATGACTCCTGCTCGCCTTGTGATGCCGCGATCGACATTGCGTCCTCCTCTGGAGTGCCGAATGAAACACGCGGGACCTCCGTAGAAAGCCCCGCCTGAATCACCGCGGCACTCGCGGGTTGCAACACTGGAGAGGGGGGCGTGGTCCGAGGAAGTGCCGTCGGATTGCTCCACACCGTAACCCTCAGATCACCCGGTCCCCAGCCGCACTTACTAGCCCTGTTAGAGGAAGCAGAACGGGTGGTGGATACAGGGACTCTCACCTTCAGATCATTGAGTCTAGATCTCAGTGTCGCGATGGTCATGTTCCCACAAAAGGAACATGAGTCATCCACGAGTGCTGCTTTTGCATGTTCAAAGCCCAGACACACAAAACAACACTCGTGCCCATCAGAAGGTGACAGATGTCGACTCGCAACCAGAAAAACACGGGCGAGACATCTCAGCAGCTCTTTTAGGAGAGGAAGCTCTACAGCGCCAGCAACCAGGGAGAAAACACCCGAGTCCGGCAGACCGCAACACAGACCGCAGGCAAAGTGAAGAATCGCTGGGTATTGCTGTCACACCAACACTCGAGAGCCGCTCGTCTCGAAGAGGTGAGTCACTATAAACTCAGATCTTGTGGCTTGTGGAGTGAAGAGATGCTCTTGGCTCCGAAGCGAAAACATTACTTGCGGTTGTGTCCGCTTCCTCCTCTTATACACGGGGTGAGGCGGAGATACGCTATGCAAATTCCGCAGACTCATGGCATTTCTTCGCAAGTGTGCCGACTTGTGTCCAGATATTTGACACCGGAGGATTCACACAATCTGTGCGTGTTCTGCCCGAGAGAAGAGCACGCGCGGAAGCTCTCGGAGGAGTTTTCTGCGCAAACTGTGAGAGTTTTCCTTTCAGAACTCTCTGCCTCTCATCTGTCCCACTTCTCGAGGGAAGTGGGCGCGGCATCTGAACCCCGCGGTTCTGGTTCCCGCTCGGGCTGAGGCTCAGTGGCGGTTGAGCTCGTGGAGCTTTCAGATGGAGCTGGCAGATTATCGGGAGAGGGGCGTTAGCCTCGCGGATGATCTACCAGCTGAAGAGGGTGAGTTACAGATTAATGTTGAACATCTAAGAAGAGAGAAAAGGAGCGCTTTCTCTCTCTGGTGAATCTGTAACTGTTCTCTCAGAGTGGGAAGTTGTGCACACCTGTGTTGGAGCTACCCTTGGTCCTGATGGTGCTCTCCATGGTGCTGCAGGTGATTGTGCTGTGTTATGAGGGCCATGTTCCCTTCTGGCTACCACAATATATATATATATATATATATATATATATATATATATATATATATATTGTGGTAGCCAGAAGGGAACATGGCCCTCATAACACAGCACAATCACCTGCAGCACCATGGAGAGCACCATCAGGACCAAGGGTAGGTAGCCAGAAGGGAACATGGCCCTCATAACACAGCACAATCACCTGCAGCACCATGGAGAGCACCATCAGGACCAAGGGTAGCTCCAACACAGGTGTGCACAACTTCCCACTCTGACGGGGAGCCTCAGCTGCAAGCTGTTGGGCCAATTAGCAGCTACATAAGAGAGAGCTAAGCAGCCACATGGGAGGGAGTGAAAAGGAGGTGAACAGACACCAAGTGCAGGAGGTTATACTGCCCAAACTTTGGAGCAGAGCTGACCCAACCACTGACTGGAGGAAAGAAACCCTATAAGGAGGACGTGAGTAGCCTGGAGAACCCTTGCTAATGCTACCTCTCTTCTGCCTCCCTCTAGAGATAAATGTGATGCCACAAGGAGCCCCAGAGGAAGGAAGAAAACCTGAGTTATAGTTCATTCCCTCTCCCCCCCCCTCCACGTTTTGAAGAATAAAAGTTACGTTTGATGCATAGAAACTCTGCCTCGTGTATTGTTCTGAGTTAACCCTTCCAAATCTGGTCTGTGAAGGTTACATATGGTGGAGAATGCGGGCATGAGTTGAGCCGCACGAGTTTCTGACGGGGCAGACGGAGGAACAATAAGAAAATGGAGGAGGCCCTGACTGCCATTCTGCAGGCCCAAACCACACTCAACGCAGCAGTCACCGAGCTCTGCCGAAGGACTGAGGCACAAGGTAGAAGACCCCAAGATTACCTGACCAAAATGACTAGAGAAGATGATGTTGAAACCTACCTTGATCTCTTCGAAAAACGGCCCGAAGAGAGAGATGGCCCAGGGCTGACTGGGCGAACCTGTTACTTCCTCTGCTGACCGGGGAAGCCCAGAAGGCCTGCCGCGACCTTACCGTTCCTGAGGCAACCGATTATGATGTGGTCAAGAGAGCGATCCTCGCCCAATATGGGCTCAGCCTACCTGCCAAGGCCCAGCGCGTCCATAGCTGGGAGTACCAGGCATCTCTCCCAGCACGGGCTCAAGTAACCACGCTAACCCGCATGGTAAGAAGCTGGTTAGAGGAAGGGGATGGGCCGTCCTCTGTGGAAAGAATAGTGATTGATCGATGCACCCGTGGCCTGCCCGGCCGATGCAAAAAAATATGTGGCTCAACAAGGGCCGCAAAATGTAGAGGCCTTAATTGCACTCCTAGAAAACCACCAGGTGACTGTGAACTTGTTGAAAACTGAAACAAATAAAAGCCCCTCATGGAAACTGAGGCAAGAGCCTCCGAAGAAGTACTCCGAAGCCGTCCGAGCAAGACCACCAAAAACCCAAGGAAACTGGAGGGATGAGAGGCCTCCACGAGATCCTGTTCCGTTCCGATGTTTCACATGTGGAAGGGAGGGACACTTGGCCCGGGATTGCCCAGGCAGAGATGAACTCATGCCTACGGCCACCACCTCAGAATCATCAAGGCTCCACTGTAATTTCCTTACAACCTGCTGGGCCCATGAGGGAGTAGCTGGCCCTAGGGTCCCTGTAAAGGTTGGGGGCAGAGACACAGAAGCCCTCCTAGACTCTGGGAGTATGGTGACACTGATCCAACCGGAGTTTGCAGGACCCTTCAGGGGAAAAGAGATATCGGTGTCCTGCATCCATGGGGACTCCAGAAATTACCCCACTGCAGAAGTAAGCATGGTTACCCCCCGAGGGCAGTTCAAAATACGAGCAGGGGTTGTGGAACACTTACCAGTCCCTGTCCTGATCGGCCGGGACTGTCAAGCATTCTCGGTCTACTGGACAGACCATGAAACTGCAGAAGGGAAGAGACCTACCCGACGCAGAGACCATCTATCCAATCACCGCACGGTGCTAACCACTGCAGGGACCACAGACACCGAAGCAACCAGCCCTGAAGAGCCCCCAATGATGATAAAGCAGAGAATCCTCCAGGGAGGAAGGATGGGACAGTTCGGCTCTGCTCAACTGCAAGACCCAGCCCTGAGCCAAGCATGGGGGAGTGTACAGGTGGTTGAGGCACAGCCACAAGACAGGGTGAGTAGACTCACGTATCCACATTTCATGATCAAGAATAAACTGTTGTATAGAGTGGATCAGCGAAGGGGTGAAATTATAGAACAGTTGTTGGTCCCCAAACCGTATGCCTCTAAAGTGTTGTATTTAGCCCATACTCACCTGCTGGGAGGCCATTTGGGGGCAGAAAAAACCTACGAGAGGATCCTCACCCGTTTCTACTGGCCCGGGGTCAAGAAGGCGGTTGAAGACTATTGTCGTCACTGTGCTGAATGCCAACTCCACAGCCCCAAGGTAACATATCGAAATCCCCTTATACCTTTACCGATCATTGAGACCCCGTTCAGCAGGATTGCGCTGGACATTGTGGGACCCCTGCCAAAATCCAACCGGGGACACAGATATATTCTAGTCATCCTTGACTATGCTACCCGGTTCCCAGAGGCGATACCTCTCCGGTCAGCCACCTCAAAGGCTGTGGCCAGGGAACTGGTCCAACTTTTCAGCTGGGTGGGGATAGCAGACGAAATCCTTACGGACCAAGGCTCCTGCTTCATGTCCACCGTGATGAAAGAGACCTGCCGACAAATGAATGTAAAGCAACTCAGAACCTCCATATTCCACCCTCAGACTGATGGGCTGGTAGAAAGGTTTAACAAAACTCTTAAACAAATGCTAAAGAAAGTAATTGATGTTGATGGGAAAAATTGGGATCAGCTCTTACCATATGTCTTGTTCTCTGTTCGAGAAGTCCCACAGAGTTCCACTGGCTTCTCACCCTTTGAACTCCTCTATGGACGACGACCTCGAGGGATGCTGGATCTCGCCAAAGAGAGTTGGGAACAGCAGCCGTCACCCCATCGCACTATCATTGAGCATGTTGAACAGGTGCATGACCGAATGACGAAGGTCTGGCCGATCGTAAGAGAGCACCTGCAGCAGGCTCAACAACAGCAGGCCAGAATATACAACAGAGGGGCACAGGTTAGAGAATTTCACCCTGGAGAAAAGGTATTAGTTCTAATCCCAACCAACGAATGCAAGTTCCTGGCCAAGTGGATGGGACCCTATGAAGTTGTAGAGCAAACCGGACCAGTCAACTACAGAGTTCGCCAACCTGGCCGAAGGAAGGCCCAACAAATCTACCATATAAACCTCTTGAAACCGTGGCGTGAACCAGTTGCCCCGCCAAGCGATGTTCTCGCAGCCAGTGTCCTTCCCCCTGTAACCCTAGATGTGAAAATGGGTAACCAGCTCTCTCCTAGGCAAAAGCAGGAGTTCCGAGAGCTCTTGTGGCGGAATCGTGATGTCTTCTCTGATCTCCCGGGACAGACCTCCCTTATAACCCATGATATAGTAACAGAACCTGGAAAGGTTGTTAGACTTCGACCTTACAGGATCCCAGAAGCTAAAAGGGAAGCCATCCAGAAGGAGGTAAAGAAAATGCTTGAGTTAGGAGTAGTTCGAAGAGTCCCAAAGTGCTTGGTCGAGTCCCATCGTCCTAGTCCCAAAACCAGATGGAAGCACACGATTCTGCAATGATTATAGAAAATTGAATGAGATCTCACAATTTGACGCTTACCCTATGCCACGCATAGATGAGCTGATTGAGCGGTTGGGCCCCGCAAGATTCATCACAACCCTAGACTTAACAAAAGGGTACTGGCAAGTACCTCTAACCCCACAAGCAAAACCAAAAACCGCCTTCTCCACTCCTGAGGGGGCCTTTCAATACAAAGTTCTTCCTTTTGGGGTCCATGGGGCACCAGCCACGTTTCAGAGACTCATGGATAGAGTTCTCCGCCCCCACCAGCAGTATGCTGCCGCCTATGTAGACGACATAGTTGTCCACGATAAGACTTGGGAAGAACATCTTCACCATCTAGAGGCTGTCTTGCAGGCATTAAGGTCAGCGGCTCTCACGGCCAACCCCGGTAAGTGTTCTCTTGCCCAAGAAGAGGCCAACTATCTGGGGTACACTGTTGGGAGGGGAAATGTGAAACCCCAACCTAAGAAAATTGATTCTATACTCACCTGGCCCTGGCCTCAAACTAAGAAACAGTTAAGAACCTTCCTCGGGCTAGTTGGTTATTACCGAACGTTCATCCCTGGCTTTGCTACAAAAGCAGCCCCCCTAACTGAATTGACTCGCAAATACCTCCCAAATCAGGTAAAGTGGACAAGAGAAGCAGAGCAGGCCTTCATCACACTAAAGCAATCCCTCTGTTCTGAGCCCCTCCTGCAAGCCCCAAACTTCGACAAACCATTTGTTCTACAAACAGACGCCTCAGAGGTAGGGATTGGGGCCGTGCTATCACAGTTGCAAGATGGTATGGAACACCCAGTCATGTACATTAGCCGTAAGCTATTGGCCTCTGAGAAGAATTATGCCACAATTGAAAAGGAATGTCTGGCTGTCAAATGGGCTATTGAGAAATTAAGATATTTCCTGTTGGGCCGGAAATTTGTCTTGGTAACTGATCATGCCCCGCTGAAATGGATGTCTCAAAACAAAGGTAAAAATGCACAAATCACTCGCTGGTTTCTTCAGTTGCAGGACTTCCAGTTCACAGTGGAGCACCGAGCTGGGAATTCTCATGCGAATGCAGATGCCATGTCTAGGAGGCATAACTGCTCTGGGGCGTAAACTCCAAGCGGAAGCTTGGAGCTGGAAAAGGGGGTATGTGGTAGCCAGAAGGGAACATGGCCCTCATAACACAGCACAATCACCTGCAGCACCATGGAGAGCACCATCAGGACCAAGGGTAGCTCCAACACAGGTGTGCACAACTTCCCACTCTGACGGGGAGCCTCAGCTGCAAGCTGTTGGGCCAATTAGCAGCTACATAAGAGAGAGCTAAGCAGCCACATGGGAGGGAGTGAAAAGGAGGTGAACAGACACCAAGTGCAGGAGGTTATACTGCCCAAACTTTGGAGCAGAGCTGACCCAACCACTGACTGGAGGAAAGAAACCCTATAAGGAGGACGTGAGTAGCCTGGAGAACCCTTGCTAATGCTACCTCTCTTCTGCCTCCCTCTAGAGATAAATGTGATGCCACAAGGAGCCCCAGAGGAAGGAAGAAAACCTGAGTTATAGTTCATTCCCTCTCCCCCCCCCTCCACGTTTTGAAGAATAAAAGTTACGTTTGATGCATAGAAACTCTGCCTCGTGTATTGTTCTGAGTTAACCCTTCCAAATCTGGTCTGTGAAGGTTACAATATATATATATATATATATGAAAAGGATGTCAGTTTGGTTGAGACCGGACCATTTCAGCCCTCCTGCCCAGTGTACGCTGAGCTGGTTGACATTATGGGGCGCGCCACAGACAGATTGCAGTTGCAGTGGAGGCGCGTCTGGGAGGAACCCGCTCATGGTATTTTGGGTGGCTGGTTCCTCCCCACCCGTAAGCCACCAGCCCGGATGAGCCTTCCATTCCTTTCCGATCTCCACGCTGGGATCGAGAGGGTATGGAAGAATCCGTTCTCCTCACGTCTCTATCTACATCGAGCGGGCTGAGTTTCGCTGCTGTGGAGGGAGCCGTGGAGCACGGAGTATGTGTCGATGCCGCCAGTGGACGAGACGTTGGCTAACTATCTCGCCTCTGGTTGGTCCTCTTCACTAAGAGCTCTGACCCTGTCATCCAAGCTGATCAAGACATCTTCATGCTTGAATGACAGAGCGTACACAGCAGCAGGTCAGGCAGGTGCGGTTCTGCACACCCTTGTGGTCCTTAGGCCTACCAGACCGATCTGCTGCGGGACTCCGGGCCACCAAGCAATCTGCTGTTCCATTGGTGCTTTGGTGGCCACGGAGACGGAGACGGTGGTCGATAAGTTCAGGGAGGGCGCGTTCTGCAGCGCTTAAGAGCTGCATAACGCGGAGGTCCTCTGCCCAGCCACAGGCAGGCGGAGGGGCCTGGTCTGTCATGGTCTGGGGATCACAGACAGACCCAGAGGATCTCAGGTCCTGGTTATGAGCTCCCACATCCTGTGGTGGCCGGGTCACAGGCCTCACCAGGCCTTCTTGGTTATAAGCTCCCACATGCTATGGTCGCTGGGTTACAGGCCTCACCAGGCCTTCCTGGTTATGAGCTCCCACATGCCGTGGTCACTGGGTTACAGGCCTCACCAGGCCTTCCTGGTTATGAGCTCCCACATGCTGTGGTCGCTGGGTTACAGGCCTCACCAGGCCTTCCTGGTTATGAGCTCCCACATACTGTGGTCACCAGGATACGAGCTCTCACATACCGTGGTCGCCAGGTTACAGGCCGCACCAGGCCTTCCTGGTTATGAGCTCCCACACATTGTGGTCGCCAGGTTACAGGCCTCACCAGGCCTTCCTGGTTATGAGCTCCCACATACTGTGGTCGCTAGGTTACAGGCCTCAAAGGGGGCCTTCCTGGTTATGAGTTCCCACATACTGTGGTAGTCAGGTTACAGGCCTCACCAGGCCTTCCTGGTTATGAGCTCCCACATACTGTGGTCGCCAGGTTACAGGTCTCACCAGGCCTTCCTGGTTATGAGCTCCCACACATTGTGGTCGCCAGGTTACAGGCCTCACCAGGCCTTCCTGGTTATGAGCTCCCACATACTGTGGTCGCTAGGTTACAGGCCTCAAAGGGGCCTTCCTGGTTATGAGTTCCCACATGCTGTGGGAGCCAGACTACAGCCTCACCACCTTTCCTGAGCACTTTGCTCCCACTCTGTGGTCACCAGGCTTCAGACTTCATTGGCCTTCCTGGTTGTGAGTTGTCACATGTCAGGTTGCAGGCTTTACCAGGCCTTCCTGAATGTGAAACCCCCACTTATCGTGGTCGCTAAGGTGTAGTTGTGAGTCTTCACATGTCAGGTTGCAGGCCTCAGCGGCCTTCCTGAATGTGAGCTCCCCACGCATTGGGACTATCGGGTGTCAGGCCTCGGCCGGCCTTCCTGATTATGGGTTCCCACATGCTGTGGCTGCCAGGTTACAGGCCTCAAGTTCGGCCTTCCTGAATTCAGAGTGAAGTACACAAACCCATACTTCACCTATTATTTTGGTAAATCACATGACGAGATGTCTTGTGTACTTTCTAAAATCCATTTCTTATGGTAAGGGTCACACGCGGTATGCTTCGGTCCCTTCTTATGTGGCTCAGACCCCGGTCTTCCCTTGGGTCCCACTTTAAGAAGCGTCCTGTCACTTAAGTAGGCTACAGGGACGCCGTTCTCTGGCTAACTTCTGGAAGAAGTAGCTTCCACTTGGTGGAGTAAGCTCCCACAGGTTGTGGTCACCAGGCTGGGTCTCACTGACCTTCCTGAGTACGAGCTCCTACCAGATGTGGTCGCCAGGTTGTAGGCCTTACCAGGCCTTCCTGGTCATGAGCTCTCACGCACTGTGGTCGCCAGGTTACAGGCCTCAACGGGGCCTTCCTGGCTATGAGCTCCCACGTATTGTGGTTGCTGGGTTACAGGCCTCACCAGGCCTTCCTGAATTCAGAGTGAAGTACACAAACCCATACTTCACCTGTTATTGTGGTAAGTCACACGACGTGATGTCTTGTGCATTTTTTAAAATCCATTTCTTATGGTGAGGGTCACGCGCGGTATGCTTCGGTCCCTTCTTATGTGGCTCAGACCCCGGTCTTTCCTTCGGGTCCCACTTTAAGAGTTCTTAAGAGCTAACTTCTGGAAGTAGCTCCCACTTGGTGTGGTTTTTCAGGTTACAGGCCTTATCAGGTCTTCCTGAAAGTAAGCTCCCACAGGTTGTGGTCACCAGGTTAGGTTTTACTGACCTTCCTGAGTACGAGCTCCCACCCGATGTGGTCGCCAGGTTACAGGCCTTACCAGGCCTTCCTGGTCATGAGCTCCCACATACTGTGGTCGCCAGGTTACAGGCCTCACTAGGCCTTCCTGGTTACGAGCTCCCACATACTGTGGTCGCCAGGTGACAGGCCTCACTAGGCCTTCCTGGTTATGAGCTCCCACATACTGTGGTCGCCAGGTTACAGGCCTTACCAGGCCTTCCTGGTTATGAGCTCCCACACACTGTGGTTGCCAGGTTACAGGCCTCAACAGGCCTTCCTGAATTCAGAGTGAAGTACACGAACCCATACTTCACCTGTTATTGTGGTAAGTCACACGACGAGATGTTGTGTGCTTTCTAAAATCCATTTCTTATGGTAAGGGTCACGCGCGGTACGCTTCGGTCCCTTCTTATGTGGTTCAGACTCCGGTTCTTCACTTTGGGTCCCACTCTAGATGTGTCTTTGTCGCAATACATTACGACAGGCACTTCCCTTGTTCAAGCTATCTCCCACAACTGGTGGTTTTAGGTCTCATTAGACCTTTTTTGAAGGTAGCCCCACATTGTGGGTCTGTCAGGTTACTAGCCTCTGGCTTTCCTGAAGGATGAGCTTCCACATGCTGTGGTCGTTGGGTTTCAGGCCGCACAATGTACGGCCTTCCTGACATGAGCCCTCATGTTTCGGAGCTCCTCACACAGGGGGTCATCAGGTCTTAGGTCTCATTGACCTTCCTGATTTTGATCCCTCTCTTACTTCCTCAGTGCTCAACAGCGAGCACTGGGTGGAAACTCGTGGATTGAGTGAACGATTCCCGTTGTTTTGAGGTTGAGTCACACTCTCCGGAGGATCCCGTCTCTGTGATCCGAAACTCGATGGTTTCTGCCAGCTTCGCAGGCCTTCAGTTTTTGGATGCCTTTCCTAGGCAATTTCCAGAGGCTCTGTCTTGGACAGACAGGCTATGGCCAGACTGTGTCTCTTAGTACAGATCACCAGGCCAGCCTGGGGGCATTTCAGGAGGAGTGTTCTCCTGAATAGTGACTGGCTGGGGGTCCCTTTGGCCCCCTAGCCACACTCCCTAGAAGGGACCTCTTCTATTTGGAAGTTGTGGTCCTAAAGCCTTTGAGCTGGCCCAGATTTACCCACGTTATTCACGTTCTGGTTTTTCTTGGTTCATTAGCTTTGGGCTATGACCGGTAGGGAGTGCTGTCACTGACAGCCCGATGTGACGTAGGGTGAGTGGTCTCAGTGCTCCTTGGAATTACTGGTTCTGACAGTTGTCACTGCCTTTTCGGCATGCACTCCCCTCAGCATGGCGGCTTGGGTATTTCGTTCCCCATTGCGTCATTCGACGTATTGTTGAGTTCCCTTCGAAAGGGAACGTCTCAGGTTACGACTGTAACCTATGTTCCCTGAGAACAAGGAACGAGACAATACGTCTCCGTTGCCATGCCTCGGGGCCTGCCTGCAACAGTCCCTTCAGACGATAGGATGTTGTCACGGTTTCAAGGCGCACTTCTTATACATCCAGATTGAAGCTGATGATGCACGGGCTGTCGCCGGTCAACCTGATTACTGTGAGTTGATATTTGATTTCAGACACCTGTCATGCTTGAGGCGTTCCCCATTGCGTCATTTGACGCATTGTCTATTTCCCTGTTCTCAGGGAACATAGGTTACTGTCGTAACCTGAGAAGTTTTCATGTAGTAAGAAATACTACAGAAATTTAATAAGCAAATGTATGTAAATAAAACATTGCATAGTCTTCACTTTATTAATTAAATATAAATTGATTGCAAATTGTTGGCCAGAATATTATATGCACCCATTATATTTCTCACCAAAAGTACGAAGTACTATGGCAAAGGTGCCGACGGAGCAACAGGGCAAGACACTTTTCAAAACTACTGTGGGTGGAGCCCTGCACTTCAGCCAATAACAGACAGTTCTTAAGTGCTTCAGCCAATAACAGACAGGTCTGACTCGGGTGCAAAACTAATCAAAACTTTCAGTTCAGCTGGGGCAGGGCGTTCAAACCGCGCTTTGACATTTAATCACTGGTGCTCATGTTTGAATCAGTATCACTAACGTGTCAATATTTCAGTGAATGTAAGTAAATTATTAGCAACTCCTGAAATACTGTTATCCAATTGATAATACCAGAGCACTGAACAGTTAAAGTAAATAAAAACCTCGGCTCATAACATGGATGCAGTTATTGCACTGATGGAGCAAGAACAATGTAACTTAAAGGGATAGATCACGCAAAAATGAAAATTAAGTCATTAATTACTCACCCCTAAGCTGTACCAACCCCATAAGACCTTCGTTCGTCTTCGGAACACAAATTAAGATATTTTTTATTAAAGGTGGAATACCTAAGATTTTTGCATTAAAATATCCCAAAATCACAAGGCCAGTGTTATATATTTAGTTAAGATGATAACTAACAATATTCCAAATGTTTCAAACAATGTTTAAATCGGGAGAAAATTGAGATTCTTACTCAGGGAAACGGGGCGTGTGAGCAGGGGTGAGCTGGGAGTCGCCAGTCAATCGCGTACCCGCGTTACCTCGGTTTTCCGCTCGTACTACGTGTACAGTCCTGGACAAATGCGGAAGTTGTAGTTGTGCGTTTGCGTCTATCAAGCAACAAACGTCAGCTTGTTCGCGCATTTGAAAGGTGCACATTCTGGTGCATTATTCTTTTCAATTATTCTCTAAATGTGAACTGTTGGCTGTAAAGGGTGTCGCACACTGGACGAGAAGAGCCACGCCACGTCTAGGACAAAGTCCAGTATCGCACACCGGACGCGCACTTCCGCTCATACTCATCAGTATATGGCCAGCAATATTGTTATGTTTAATGACATGAAAGGAAGTTAATGTCTGTTCTATGTTATGATTGTACTGTACAATTAAATACAATCGTTGCTGAGTCTGCAGTCTGAAAATTTTATCTCAGAGCATCCGTTAACTGAATGAATTGAGAATATCACCTGAAAAATCTAATAACATCAGCAATTGTCCTTCAAGCAGCTGATTTCTGTAAATGAATGCAAAACTAAATGCATATTGCAGCATAGGGCGAAGTCAGGATCCATCAGCAACGATTTGACTTCAAACCCTCTCCACCATAGCTTCGTCCAGTGACTCGTACAGTAACATCTGTGATAACTAATTTACTTTTAAACCTGACTTTTCTTGCAGGCTATTTCAGTTTAATGAAAAACAAGCATGTCATTAAACGCAACATTTATAGAAATTCGAACTTTACCTCATCCATGACAACTAATTTTCGATTCCCGTCTGACTGATTTATCCACGGTGGAGTTGAAAGCAACAGTTCCCATCATTCCGCGTTCCTCCACGTCGTCATTAAGCAAGGCCATTGTTGTTGTTTTGAATGTAGCGCCCTCTAGCGACATGCAATCTTAGGAATTGCGGCTTTAAATTTGAAAGGTGGATCACTGCTACATAGGCTGTCTAAGGCATCGAAACTTGATGGCCCAGTGAGTCAATGAAGAAAATGTTTAAATATTCCATGTGACAGCAGTGGCTCAAGTATAAGTTTATCAAGCGACGAGAATAATTTTGTGCAAAAAAACAAACAAAAAAAACGACTTTATTCGACTACTCCATTTCTTCCTTGTAGGCCTGAGACGAGAGTTCAAGAGATTTCCACGACGCATGCGCGAGAACTGCCTTCTTATTCTACTACTGAAGATCGCAGTTCTTGATACCCTGATAAACTTTACATTTGCTCAGAAATTTTTTTTTACAAGTGAACGCAAAGTTTTCCTGGGGAGCGCAAATGTACAGAGCCCCTAAGGTGTCACGGTCACCAGCTAGTCACCACCTCCTCATTTACTTACATTTCCCATCATCCTCCCTGGCCCTCACCTGCATGCACTTGCCAATCACAGAGATCGCTGTCACCTGCTCATCATCTCCTCATCACAGGCAGAATATCTGCACACACCCTCGCACAGTCACTTTGTCCTGTCTTGTTAGAGTAAGGAATTACTTTCCCTGTATCTCTCAAAGTGTGATCATCTACCTTCCAGTGTATCCAGCGCTCTCCTTCGTCCTCCTGATTCCAGTCATCATCCGCTACTTACCTTTATCTGTTCCATTGTGTGTGTGTTCCAGCGATCTCTCACTACAGCATCCACAACCTCCTTCATCATCTGCAAGAGAACCAGTCAGTATATATCATCATCATTACTCATCATCATTACTCACCATCATTTGTTTCAATAAACCTGTTTCTCCTCATTAACATCATTGTTGTGAGTCTCTGTTCCATAACATAAAACCAGACCAATACAGAAAGCACAAGCAACAATATGGGCATCCTGCTCAGTCCCAGAGACCCTGTCGATCTGCTTTTGGCAATCTCCCCAGGACCACAGCCCCATTGAGACCTACATAGAGGAATTCCTCCACCTCACCCACCAGGTGTCCTAGAAAGAGACAGTCCTCAAGCTCACCTTCTAGATTGGTCTTGACGATTACCCACTCTTTAGGCAATTCCTAGCTACTGCCTCCACGTGTTCCTTCAGGGAATACATTGACAACATCCTGTGGGTGAGTGGATCGTCCTACACAATAGAAGAAGTCTCGGATTCTCCCCGTCTTCCCCGCTGTCCCCCCATTGTATATTGCTCCGTTGCCTTCTAAAATCATGTTCCGTCATGGCTGCCACCCTTCCAGGGTCTTGTTCCATCGAGACCACCATTCCAGAGCCATATCCCAAGATGGGCACCATTCCTGAGCCTCTTCAACTCATTTTTGCTCCTGTCTGCCTCACTGCCTGCTGTGCTGTGTGTTTGTTTGCTCCAAGGCTGTACACTCCGTCTCAAACCTCGTATTAGCTTTGTATTTCTTTCTGTTTTTAACCATCATTTCTATGTTTATACTTCTAAATAAATCTTACCCAATATTTCAGATTAACCTTACACAGGTAGCTTCCGTTATTGTTAGCACAACACACTAGTAACTAGCTAGTCTGTTAACGCGCCACACGTGCACTCATCTATTTATTCATTTTCTCTGCGTACCCGCGCCTTTGAGTTCAGAAAAAGCCCAGTGAGTAATACCAGTCAACAAACACAGTGAGTAAGAATCAGTCAACTTTGTATGTGATAAATGCAAGGAGACAGTCAGGCTGACAGAGAAGATTTCAGAACTAAGAGACGCATCCAAACTTTAATTGAGAATGGTAATTATGCAAGATCTTTAGATAGTGTTTTGAAGTAGAGCCCGTGCAGCAGGGCAGATGGGTGACAGTTGGGGACATCTCAGATTACTATATAGTCTCATGTAAACTTCACTAGCCAAAGCAGCAAAGCCGACTCTGTGTTATAAATATGTTAGACCTATAACTTCTGCCACTAAAGATTGCTTTATCAATAATCTTCCTTATCAGTTTCATCATCTCAGGCATCCCGGATAGCTCAGAAGAGCTCGGATATTGTGACAGAAACTTTTAACTCTCTCTTCCAGCACTTTAGACGCAGTCTGCTCCGTTGCGATTAAAGAAGAATAGTCAAACGCTGTGGTACAATGAGCAAACTCGGGCCCTTAAGAGAGCTGCCAGAAAAATGGAGCGTGAGCTGGAAGAAAACTAAACTGAGAGGTATTTCGGATTTCATGGAAGGAGAGCTTGCATTGGCATACAGAGATGCCTTAAAAACTGCTAGATCTGCTTATTTTTCAACCCTGTTAGAAGAAAATAAACATAACCCTAGGTATCTATTTGGAACAGTGGCTAAATTAACAAAAAAGAAAGCTCTAGAAAAGAAAGCCCAGAAGTGTCCAAGCAAGACAGCAATAATGACTTTATGAATTTCTTCCACTTGTAAGATTGATAATATCAGGGACAAAATTATAACTATGCAACTGTCTACTTCAGTATCGCATCAGGGAGTGCATTGTAGTCTCCCTGAGGAAACATTTGGTTCATTTGCTGCTATCAGGAGAGGAAGAATTTTGCAAACTCGTTAATTCATCTAAATCAACAACTTGTATGCTAGACTCTATACCAACTAAACTACTGAAAAAAAATGCTTCCAGAGGTCATAGATCCTCTTCTTAATATCATTAATACATCAAAAATCCTACAGAACTAGTCAACAGGCCAATCTCGAATCTGCCTTTTCTGTCAAAAGATCCTCACAACTGTGTTCCTTCTCTTGAAAGAAAATGATATCAAAAAAAAAAGAAAAAGAAAGAGTCGGCTTGGCAAAAAGATTAACGGACAGAGTAAATGCGTGAGTTTTATAAATTATTAAAAGAAATTATAAATGGGCTATTTTCCACTGTAATTAGGCAAAAATTATTTGGGGCATGTAAAAATAGACAAGTAGCCTTACTTGTTGACCTCCATACATTTCTTAATATTACAGTAGTAATGCACATAATTGGCTAGTTATATGTTAGGTTCTAATAAGGTGTAATACTTCTGGAGCCAGAAGAAGTGTGAACCAAGTCAAAATGAAACACAAAAAACATTCTCCAGCAACTTAATATTTTCTAAACTTACTAAACTTGTTACTGATGCCATGTAATTTAGTATCTAATGTAATTTAGTTTTCTATGTAGCCAATAGAAAGAAGGCTGAGGCCCTTAAAACAGGTGGGGTCCACCTCCCCTCACCCCAGCTGAGGAGCTGGCACTGTCCCTGAATAAAGGGAGACCTGTGGGCGATGGGAGGGGGTAGTCCGTCAGACTCAGATACCAAGACAAGTGGCTTAGTAAAATGTAGGTGAACCATATTAATACATATTGATTTATTGATGTTTTCACTATTTTGTCAGTATTTTAATAAACTAAAATCATTAACACTGTCACCATTTTAAAAAAGGCATTTTGAATGCATTTACAGTCATTGATTCACTTGTGCAGTGTGTATGCTGCTTTGACTGCATATGCTGTATGCTGTAATCTTATTAGTACTCTTCATGTTCCTAATGTCCTTCTTTGTTAGTTGTATTTGTTTAAGAATATACACTGAGTATTGAATTTGCATGATTATCTTATTGGTTTAATTGCTGATGGCCACATTGTATTATTGGATCATCCTGCAACACCATACTCTGTCACAGTTGTAAGTGATTATTGTCTTTAGGTTTCTGTTTGCTTGCTAGACCAAGCATCCTTCCTTTATTTTCACTGTAGGATGATGATGAAGAGACCACTACTGCTGTGACAGAAAACACAAAATGTGGGGAGGCCCATAGAGGTATGATGAATACAATGCATTCCCCCTTTTTTACATAAGAAAATAAATAAATTGTTATTGTCATTTTACAGAATATGGCAGGAGATTTTAAGCTGAGCATCTACCTCCACACAGAATCTTTGCAGTCTAAGAAATGTTCTGCGGTTCTCTTTCCTCATTTAAAGGTAGTGAAGGTCAGAATTTTATAAAAACTTTTTACCAAATTTGTTTAAACTTTCTATATATATCAATGCATAATTAAAATCTAAGTACTCTGAAAAAAAAAGAGTATAAAAATCGAGTGACTCTAGACCGTTTAATCTGCACTAAACGCAGCTCATTATTTCGAACCGGGACGAAACAATGGATTGGCTTAGGCGACTGTCACTCTCTCGCAACCATGGCAACCACCCTTTTGCCACACAGGACCTGCCCACTTGCGCGTATCCAGATCGTACCTGTTCGCGTGCTTGTTTGAGCTTGAAGATGCAAAACTCACGCAGCAGGTCCTCTTGTCTAAAAGTGCTCCTTGCCCTGCACTTCGACTACCCCGTCCTCGGCCTCTACTTCCTCGGACCCTAATAGCAAAATCCTCTGCTTTGCCCTCTGACTACGGATCTGTCCTCCGAGCTGACGATGCGGTACTTGCTGTCTTATACTGTCTATGGGTAACTTACTTGTCTCGGGTGTGTAGTCCTCATCAGAATCAACAATGCTTTCATCAAGCAAACTCTTACATGCAGAACACCATATATATGTAATGAATCTTACACGAAATTCATCTTCATCACAGTGTAAATGATGGCAATGGAAAAACGTGTATCATGCAACCTGTTTTTAGCTTTGCCTTATAGATAACTAACTAGCTCGTTAGCGAATCAATATTGTAAGCTTTACCAATATCAATATGCTAGCTTGATAGAGAGTAATAAAATACAACTTATTTGTTTATCTTCATAATGATAGTTAGATTTTTTTATTTACATGTGTTTCTGACATGATGTCACTACATGCACTTCTTCCTCTCCTCTCCGCTCCGTCTGAGGTAAAATGCGTCTTCAGCTCAGCTGTCGGAGTCTGCGCGTTTATGTGTTTTGGGGGCGTGGCTTTGGAAGGAGCCAAGAAGGAGGGGGTGAAGTAAATGGAAATAATGAGCTGTATTTCATTTTCATAATGAGCCTCAGTCGTGAGAGGTCTACAGACACTCGATTTTTATACTTTCTTTTTCAGAGTACTTAGATTTTAATTATGCATTGATATATACAGAAAGTTTAAAGAAATTTGGAAAAAGTATTTTTTTTTCAATTCTGACCTACACAACCTTTAAATATTTGGTCTGTGTTTGTATTACAGACTTTTTCAGTCTGTTTAATTATTCTCGTTGCCTGCCAAAGGAGCTGTATAAGGCCCACCTTCAAAAGCAAATCAGAAAAAGTGATTCTCCTCTCAGTGGCAATGTTATGAAGAACAAGACAAGCAGCTATAATGTCACATGACCTTTCTGGGCCTTCAGGATGCCTATGGTCATTTCCTCCTTGACCCATTCTGCTGTGGGCCAGGTTGAATTGTGCCTGTGATCCAGGCTCAGGTTCAGGGTCAGTGTGTCATCAAATAGGGCAGACAAGGGTACTCTCTGTCCCCCACAAGTAACCATTGAAGTGTCCTTTAAAGGTAGTTAAAGTGTATAATTGCATAAAAAAAAACATTTAAAAAAAAACATTGTGTAAGGCAAAACATACCCTGTTGAAATTTGTGGCACAATGATGACTCCCTAAATATCCTGGCAACATGTACAGACCCTGGCCATTTGGCTTCAACATTAGTGATGAGGTGGTTTGCATCACATCTTACCTAGTTAGTGGGGACCAGTAATGATGGTGATTTAATGGTTTAAACACCCAAACATTTAGCACTCAAAAATCTATTGTCACCTGCACATTGATGATGGATTGACTTCCTATTATCATAGTCTCCTTTCATTGACTGAAGGAGCTTTAATGTAGGAATGTGGGTTCCATCAATGCCCCCAATCACATTTGAGAACCCTTAAACTGAAAGTTATATAATTAGAAACATGACTAGCCTATATAACATAACCAGCATGAATAGATCTAAGTAAATGGTCTGTCATAGAATATAATAGAATGGACAAACCATTATGTATATCTATCTATCTATCTATCTATCTATCTATCTATCTATCTATCTATCTATCTATCTTATCTATCTATCTATCTATCTATCTATCTATCTATCTATCTATCTATCTATCTATCTATCTATCTATCTTATCTATCTATCTATCTATCATCTATATATATATCATCTATCTATATATATATATATTAGGGCTGTCAGTTTAACGCGTTATTATCGGCGTTAACGCAAACCCATTTTAACGGCGTTAATTTTTTTATTGCGCGATTAACGGTCTTTTTTAACGGTCTTGTCCTAGCAAACTTTGTACTTTTTTCACATGCTTTTGCAACAGGACGGCATGCGTCCTGAATCCTGATCCATTTCGGCGTCTCGCGCTCGTCATCCACTCAAAGCCGGCTCGCAAGCCCAAACGAGTGTGTGCGTCGTGCCTGTTGTTTTGTTATACGGTCTAGCTAGATCCGCTTGCGCTTTGGTCGAAGAAGCAACAAAACGTCCTCGCGCGGCGCAAGCAATTGAAATGAATGGGTTTCAGATCGCAGCGCGAGGACGTTTTGTGCCGCACACACTCGTTTCGGCTTGCGAGCCGGCCAAATAGTAACGTTACGTTTTGAGTGGATGACGAGCGCGAGACGCCGGATCTGTGTGTTTTGTCGTTGTGAACTGAGCTATCATCATCGCAGCACGTCCAGTCTGAAACACCACTTGATGATGGCCAAGCAAACACACACACACACACACACAGATGATGCGAATTCTCCACCCCCTCGCCAATATCAGGACCTCGTCAGTATTTCTTTCACCCTTTTATTGATAGACAGTGTTACATTGTGTGAGAGATTATTGGTATGTTAGTGTGAAATTGAACACTATTCCAATGTTATTTTCAATAATAATAATAAAAAAAAACATTTGCACTAAACAAGCCAATCCACTTTCCCATGTTGATAAGAGCATTAAAATGAGAAAAAATTATGTAACAAAAAGAAATCAAAAGACATTTAGAAAATGTGCGATTAATCGCGAGTTAACTATGACATTAATGCGATTAATCGCGATTAAACATTTTAATCGTTTGACAGCACTAATATATATATATATATATATATATATATATATATATATATATTCAAATTATATGTGTGTGTGTGTGTGTGTATATATATATATATGTGTGTGTGTGTGTGTGTGTGTGTGTGTGTGTGTGTGTGTGTGTGTGTGTGTGTGTATATACTATAAATAACTATCTATCTATCGATATTTATTTCTATTATTTATTTATTTTATTATTCTGCGTATTCTATCTGTGCTTCCACATCCACTGGATTGTCTTCAAAAGGGCACAGCCATCACGGAAACTCTCTCTGAAACAGAACTAACCCTGCAACATAACCTGCTCCTGAGCAGGTTAACCTCAGAGAGTCAGTTGCTATGGTTACTTACATAACCCGAAAGTTACCTCCGTTTTTGGAACCGAAGAGCAGAGGTTATCCGCTCTACTTACTCCCTGAACTTACCCGGGTAAGTCACATAACCTGCTTTCTGGAATACCCCAGGGTGTGCTCTTTGGTACCAATCTTTTCATTTGAAAGTGATGTGTCTAGTATCTGTAAAACCGCATTTTCCATCTTAAAATGTTTCTAAATTACGCCATATGCTCTCATTGACAAATGCGGTAATAAATAGTTAATGCGTTCATGACATCGAGACTAGATTATTGTTATGCTCTACTGGGTGGTTGCCCTGCACGCTTAATAAACAAACTATAGCTGGTCCAAAACGCAGCAGTTCTTCTTACCAGAACCAGGAAGTGTGACCATATTAGCCCGGTTCTGTCAACCCTGCATTGGCTGCCTATTAAACATCGAATACATTTTTAAATATTGCTGATTACTTACAAAGCACTAAATGGTTTAGCTCCCAGTACTTGAGCGAGCTCTTTAGGCATTATAGTTATTCACGTCTATTGTGATCTCGGAATTCCGGCCAGTTGATAATCCTCAGAATATCAAAATTGACTGCAGGCGGTAGATCCTTTTAACTATTTAGCACCAAAACTCTGGAACAATCTTCCGAACATTGTCCAGAGAATCTTCCGAACATTGTCCAAATCTAGACTAAAAACTAATCTCTTTGGCCTCAGCATACACATAACACACAATAGACTTCCTTAATTAAAAATTAGGCTGCATAGTTTAAGTATCAGCCGGAACGGGGAACAAGTCCCGTAAATCCTGATATACTTGGTACATTATAAGAAGGATGACATTTACGATAATATTAGTTTCTCTGTTTATCCGAGGGACCCTCTATGGTGGACCTGCGCCTAGGACCCATCCCAACTTATCCTTAATTACCGGCCTCATCGACACGAACAGGACTTCCAAACAGATGGAAATGGACAAATACTCTTAATGTTCCGATACAATTTGACTTGTAATGCTGCCCAGAATCAGCACACTTGTTCCTTCGTTGGCCAGAGGAGAACTGGCCCTCAACTGAGCCTGGTTTCGCCCAAGGTTTTTTTCTCCATTCTGTCACCTGATGGAGTTTTGGTTCCTTGCCAGTGTTGCTTAGGCTTTTGGCTTACATAGTTGGGGACATTTCAAATTCAACAATATTATTGCTCTGTGTTGTATTATTTTCATGTTATCACTGTGAAGCTGCTTTGATACAATCTCTATTGTAAAAAGCGCTATATAAATAAAGGTGACTTGACTTGACTTAACATGTCTGCTGAGCCTGAACTTCACGTCATGTCTGCGTCGAGCCTGAGCCTGTTCACGTCATGCCTGTTGAGCCCTGAGACTCTTCACGTGATGCCTGTCAAGCCTGAGCTTCTTCCTGCCATGCCTGCCCAGCCTGAGCCCTCATCTTCCGGCCAAGATGGCCACCGCCACGCCTGAACCCTCAGCAAGGATGGCCTGTCCCTTAGCCTGTCCCTGAGCCTAAGCCCAAGAAAGATTTTGGTGGGGCTATCAGGTTCCCCGGCCATAGTGCCCAGGCTAGGCTCCCACAGAAAGGCCACCGAAGGCCGCTCCGCAATGGCCGTCTTAAGGGTTGTCTCCACAATGGCCGCCTGAGGGGTGACTCTCCACCATGGCCGTCGTAAGAGGTGGTCTTCACCATGGCCGCCTGTGGGGTTGTCTCCACCATGGCCGCCTAAAGGGTTGTCTTCACCCTGGCCACCTGCACAGCCTGCTCCTCCCTGGTCTCCCAAGCTGCTGGCAATGCCCTGTCAGTCTACATACCCTGCTCACCCTCCAGATGAAGACATTCTGCATTATCGTCACCTACTGGTACTTACCGTCACTTGTTTTAATAAATTTGTTTTTCATTAGCATCCTTGTTGTGAGTCTCTGTTCCATAACAAAAGAGGATGCAAATGTTTTGCGTTCTCCCCAAAAATTGTGTTTGCTCTCAAAATGTTTGCGTTCCTGTGAGAATTGTAATTTGCTAGCGAACCCTTTGCGTTCACTTGCAAAAACTTTTGCATTTGCTCTCAAAACTTTTGTGTTTTTTGTAAGTGAACGCATAGTTTCTTGGAGGACTGACAAAAGCATTGACAAATTTTCATTTTTTTTATCATGTCCATTTGGGGTCTTCAAACAAATAATTTGTGTGCAAACACAAAAGCATTGAAAAATATTTTTTCCTCCCATCTCATATTTTTCCCACCACTATGTCCCTTTAGAGACATTAGAGTATGTTTGTTGCACATTAAGCAGTATAAACCACTGATGGACCAACAACTTTGCAAATGTCCACTCCATCTTATTCCTTATCAGATACTATAAGAGAATATATACACCAAAAGAGACAACATGGATAGCATGGACCCAATTATATCCATCGATTAACGACTTGCTGGGAACGTCTGAAAAGACTGAGAAGGTGCATAAAGTTTCCCTTGTTGACTGCTTCAAGCGGTGCCATTATGCATGATGACTGTGCTGTTATTTCACTTTGAAAGTACATATACAGTAGAAGTTGAGCATCCAGCTCTCCATTGCTAGGTCATCAGAAGACTTTATCGTCACTTTTTCGTAGGAGAGTGTCAGCAAAAGCATAAATGTAAACCTTGATAGCAGGATCAACAACAACGGGGTGTTTAGCAGTAGCTGTAGATACTTAGGATGGTACAGGATGAAAAGAAGAGAATGCCTGAAGCAACCTTCAAATCCCGCTTCTGCTGAGTTCTACTGCAATGTAATGTGTCAGAACGTTTACTAGTTTTGTCCTGTAGGGCACAGCAAGAGCCAGCTAAAGTCGAACAAATGTTTTGGCTGGGTGCCACATTAGCCAGGAGCAGAATTAGTACTCCAACAAACTGTAAAATAAAATTGAAAAAGTGTTCCTAGAATTTAAGACGAATGAACTGATTCATGCAAATATTGAACTGTCAAAATTAACATGTAAAATTACGTTAAATACTTAAAAATACGCAACTAAAAGAGCTGTTTTTTGTTTATAAATATATTACAGAAATAGTATGCTAGTATACATTTCTGAATTTGCACATATGCGTTAAGGTGACCAGATTTCTGAAACTGGGGACATTTCCTACTTGAGTAGTTAAAATATCACTGAAATTTAATTTGTTATTATCTATTAAAGGCACACTATGCAGGAATTCCGTTTTTGTCAAACAGCAACCCCTAGAGTCAATGTGGAGTACTTTTATTTAATGTTACTGTCGTAAATACCACTCACGCAGAGCATCTTTGCCATAGACTGGTCTCTGCACTCAGCCTGATACCTTTGAAGCTTTGAAGCAAATCTTGCATATTATGCTTTTTGTTTTTGCATTAAATAGAGATCTACCGCTAAAATGTGTTTTTGAACTCAAGCTGAGCGCTCGTGTCCGCTGCTCTCAGTGTCATAGATACATAGTATCTCTTGTGGCGGCGTGCACGCAGTCTTCAATTCGGACGCGCACTTCAATCTATCGCAGTTGCGAGACTCTCTATTGATTCAAGTGAAATCACAAAATAAAATGCACAAAAATGTGACACTACTTGATATAGAAGGCAACCACTGATGAACATATTCAGTTTTGATGAGAGAGAAATAACTTAGAACCTGGTTCGATGCATTACGGGTTGAGCAGAGAAGCTCATTCTCTTTTCCTAAGTCTCTTCCGATCGCATTATTTTTACTTTTTCCATGGTCAAGTATCACGTCTGAAATGCGTGCAAGTGTTGTCATGCTTCATGTTGTTGTTGATGTGTGTGACTTCATTGCCGTAAAGCATGTTGTTATTCTCGTGAGATTTATCAGGGGCGTTCATCTCAAACTAGCATTGCTGATTTTTCCAGCTGCGTCCCCCAAGCATGTTATCATCGTGGGTGAAACAACAAAAGATGTAATTGAGAAGTTGATAATGCTAAATAATTAAAATTGTAATTGGACACACCTGAATACAGACAATGTATGAAAGTGACCAAAGTCACTCTGGCGTGAGACCTCTGGACTTCTGTAAGAAATGACACCTACTTTGGTGTCACAGCTTACTTTTGCACTTAATTGTAGTGAAACAGAAAAGTGACAGTTGAGAGACATGCTGGTCATCTTTTGGTTGTCGAAAAAGGATGGAACATTAAGGCAAAGTTAAGCAGACCTATGCAACAGAGCTGTGTGAAACTTCACTTCCCTGGCCCCTTTTCTTGGTCCATTTCATGTTTCTCCAGGTCCATTCCATCCAGTCAACCTCTGTCTAGCTAATTCAGATTAGCACAGTTGGTTTTAAATGTATCTGGTTCATTTTAGATCAGGATTCCAGTCCAGGTGTTAGTAATCTGTACTTAATCTGTGTTTCAGAAAGCCATTTTTTAAACCAAGATTAAGCTCTAAATTAAGGCCTACTCCTGGCTTAATTTAAACCCTGTCTGGGAAACCTCCCCATAATGTGATTTTTAAATTGATAAAGAAACATTTCCATCTCATGTTTTGTATGAGAATTGCTTTTTAATCTTAAACTACTGACATAACGGTAACACTTTACAATATAAATAATCATGAATAATCATGTACTAATACCTGAATTAATAATTACTTTACTATGAACTAATGATGAGTTACGACATGTACTAATGAGGAACTAACCTTAACTACGACATGAGTCATATGAATTCCTGCCTGAATATACCATCGTAACTACACGTTAGTACATGCTTGTTAATTAATGTTCGGGGTAAACTAAAGCAAACTTGCTCATAGAAAATGGACACATTTTGTGGCCCAAAAGAAGAGCAAGAACCCTTAATGACTAACATCCAACTGCATTGTGATTAGGGATGTAACGATTTCACTCAACTCACAATACAATACAATTCATGATACCGGTTTCACAATACGATTTTCTCACAATTTTTTTTAACAAATGAGATTTAAGACAAATTAAAAATGAAAAAGTGTCTATTTTATTATTTCTCCGACAAAATGCTGCACATTTCTTTTTCATTTTGAAATATATTTAGTCAAATAATAAAACTACATTGAAAAAAAAGTTCCCTTCAAGATTGTTTCAACTCAGTGTTGTCTGTCTGGTCAAGAGGCTGGACACTGGTACCTTCGCACACTAAGTAAAAGACTGTAAAATTAGTAGACCTACCACATTGACAGGTGTTTTACATTGTAATAAAGGAAAGATTCGAATTTTGTCATAACTTGTATCATTAAACTAGAAATAGTTAAAAAACAGAACACATTTAGCAAAATATGCCATAACCATCAACAAATTATTAAAAAAAAAAAAATCCATGTACACATTTAGAGAAAGAGATAGTAAAATAAATACAACACATGGTTGCCATGGAAACACTGACGCACCTTGTGATCTCCGTAGCTCTCACACACTTGTTGTATTAATGACTTTTACGTGAAACGGAGGTGATGTGCTTCTCACGGTGGTGGTTATTATTAGTCTACCAAGAGTCAAAATGCCGCCACAGCTCCAATTTGAATAAGTCAACACGCTTGCCGTCGCCATGTGTTTGACAGCGCGTGCACACAGTCTATGGCACACACTGGTGAGGCACAAGTGGAGCAAACCAAGCGTTTTCAGTTCATTACTATGAGTACTCACTGTAATGATTTTGCCAGACTGAATCAATCGTCCTCCAAGGACTCAGGACCCCCCCCCCCCCCCCCACACACACACACACACACACAAGCCCTCCCCTCCCCCACACACAAGAGGGAGGCTTCTTGGGCCTGACTTTGGGCCTGACATTCCTTTGGTGTTTAAAGACATTTACCTTATATTCTCAAATGGTTTTTATGTATGTGTGTTTTTCCCTTGTCACCGTGAAATATCTTTGTTGGTTGCAGCATAAAACAGGAATTAGAAATAACTTCTTTAGGCATTGTAAACAGAAGTATATGTTCATTTAATGTAACATAATGCTCCTTGGTGTCTCCAGAATACGTATCAAATGAACGACCCGAATATGTACAGAGATGTAAAGTAAAGTGTATTTTTAATGTTTTACTGCCAAGGATGATCGAACTGTTTCAATAGTAGCCCTTATTTGAACACACCCCTCCCACGAGGAGCGCGTGGTCCGAGAACAAAGAACCATAAAAGAATGTTTCCCGCGTGCAGCCTCCATCTCCCTGATTGGCTCAAGCCAACAGGAAGGGGATGGATTTCTCCAAGGTGATAAATGAAGGAGCGCAGCTCCGCCCTCCCTTTCCAATCCTGACCTGCTCAGAGAAACATGTGAACCCTCGTCATCTCACCACGGAGATGCGATCCAACCCAGGATCTTTCCTTTGTTCGTCTAAAAGTTCATCTTTTCCCCAAGTGGACTGTCAAGTTCGCCTCCCAGGAAAAGAAGCGGACTTTGCCGAACCATTTCATCGGGTAACGTCACCTTAAAGACTTTTAAGCCTTTCAAACATTCGCGCCGAATGCCAACGAACGCCACGCGACTTTCCACGGAAAAGGAAGCCACGCGCACGCAACCAACCATGCACGCGCCAGGACGGGACGCGCTCACGCGCTCCACGGAACGCGCGCACACAGGAGAGCTTCTCCATTCAACGTGCGGCCCAACCGGGCCTGGCCACGAGTCCGCGACACACACAGACCAAACATGTTGTGCAAGTATAACGTTACCTTCTTTTAGAGCTTCTCAGAAGCATAAAGAAAGTGTTTTCATGGTGTTCAGAAAGATTAATTGACTGTTTGGTGACTGTAACTCCCTCTCTCTCACCCTCACTCTCTCTCTCTCTCTCCAACTCACTTATCGTCTAACGCCCTGCGTCGTCTTAGTTTGTGTTTAATGTTTGTATATACATGTATCATTGTAATGTAGTAAATGCTTACTTAGTTGCCTTATTGAATGCTATAGTTGATTAATTAAACCAATATACTCATCCTGACTGATTTACTGTTCCAATGCTCATAATAAAGTCCCTGAAGTGTCAATCGAACGCTACATGCTTTACATAACTGAAAATACCTAAAGGGTATGTTTTATGGAGTTGGAATGCTGAATTCTTCTGGCCAGAGAATTAAGTTTTCCCTGCTCTATAAATTAATTGAGCTAATTAATTTTACTTGTCTTGTAAGACGTGGTCTGTGCAATCTATTACAATTAATTTGTGGTTAATTGCAGAGATACACATGTATACATATAAGTAAAGTTAACAGAAAGCCCTCATCGAGGGATTTATTAACATGTAAGATCCAAATCTGTATGAATAATTATTATTTATTAATTATTAATTATGATATGCAAATTCCCCTCGATCAGACCCGCCCAGAGTTCCTTACATCACACAAGCTCAAGTTCCTTAGGAATGAAGTGAAAACACTCGCTACCCTAGTGAAAAAAAGTATACTTTATTGTATTTGAAATATATTCCCTTTGTCAATAGTACATTGCAAATATACTAACAAAAAATGTACTATCTCTAGATATATTAAAAGTATATTAGCATCATGCTTTTTACCTATTTTCACAATACAACTTTTAACACACTTTAAAATAATTGTACTTTAGTATATTTTCTAAAAGTATATTGAAAAACAAGCATACTTTTAACATATTTCTAAAAAGTACACTAGAAGTACATTGGTTATAAATACATGCTTAATTATATTTTTAAGAAATATGCTAAACACAAACATACTTTTAGTGAATTTTTAGTGCATTTAAAGAAAACATACTTATGTTGCTCTTACTTACAATACATTTTTGGAGTACTTTGTATAAGAACATAGCAAAATTATTAAGCTTTTAGTGGGTTTAAAATTTATGAACTTTATAAACACTGCAATATATTTTAAAAATGTATGTATTTATCACTTTAATATATATATATATATATATATATATATATATATATATATATATATATATATATATATATATATATATATATATATATATATATATATATATATATATATGATATATATATATATATATATTTACAATGTACCAACTTGTAATTTACATTTGTCAAATATTATTAAGTATTGCAATAAGCATACCTAAAATTAATGTTGTGCACTTTTACTTGTTTGTAGACTTGTAAAAGGCTGTTATCCACTGCATGCTACGTTTAAATTCCCACAGGGATTTCAACATCATATTGAGCATCATATCAACAACAACCCTTTGTCTCTTTAGTTTAGAGGACTAGGAGGAAATCGTGCGATTCGTATGGATTAGGTGCTTTTGTTTTGTGATTCACTTTTTGAAACATAGCGTTTTGAGAAAACAGTGTTGATTTTACCCAGCTTCTTCAAGTTTGTGTGACGATCACAAAAGTGTTGTAATTATCTTTAAGTATATTCAAAATTGTTTGTTTCATTTTGAATATGTTATTGTGTTGTTGTTTTTTTCTTGTTGAAAAAGTAACATTCAGAAGGGTTTTATTTTAATGTGATTCATTTTACAGTAAATAAAGAGAAGTGTGCAATGCTACTCCTGACCGTTAGGGGCAGAGTCGAGCGACGGGTGTTAAGCTGTGCAGGTCGTCGTGAGTTTTTTTCATTACTCCAGAAAGCTTGAACTTCACACTCTTCGTTTCTCTCCTGTGTGCTACAGGTGGTAAATGTATAAAAACCCTTTAAAGTTGAATTGAACCATTCTGAAATGTGTTTAGAGTGTAAATGAAATGTTTTAGAGAAGTGATTTGTCAGAGTTTGTTTTTTAGTTTGATTTAAGCGAGAGAAAAGTTCGAACCGATAAGCGGCCTACTGAAAACGCACATGTAACGTTTGTGAGCACGTCAGTAAAAATACATTTTTCTACTCATTCAAATGCACATGAAGGTATTTTATAAGCTTTGAGGTATTGTTTAACATACTAAATATGTGTTTGTAATGTCGATTAATAATGGTTAAAGTGTTAAATAAGGTTTAAAGTTATATTATTTGAAGTATCTTAACAATTCTGAGCGTGATTTGCAGAGGTGGAAAGTAACGAATTACATTTACTCGCGTTACGTAATTGAGTAGTTTTTTTGTGTACTTCTACTTTTTTAAGTAGTTTTTAAAATCTGTACTTTTACTTTTACTTAAGTACATTTTGTTTGAAGTATTGTACTTCGCTACATTTTAAATCATATCCGTTACTGAGTAAAAAATAATAGTACACGGGAGAAAAAAAAATAAAATCACACTCCGGAAACTACTGCATTGGTTGAAAGGCGGGAGAACAAACGCGCAAGAAAGGTGACGCAGACCCATAGACAGACCCAGCTGAAGCTGAAAACAAATCGCGCTCGAATTCTTATGAAACGAATTATGTCCTCGAGGATTTGTTTGCTAAAAATGTGGACGCAAAGTGGCTGCAAAAGGAGGATATAGGACACTACCCCTCCTGCAGATAAAGGTATGTGCCGATTATAACTTCGAATGACTTACGTGATGCAGAGGGAATCCCGAAATCCAGTCATGAAAGTGGAATTATACACTTAACGCATCACGTAAAACATGCAAAATAATGGATAGATACATGGAAAGTAGAACTGTGCAATAAATCCAATCGTGTGAATATTTAAGCACAAAAATACTGCATGTAAATGTATAACCCTATTTGTTCTGCTGAGCTGCGCCGCGTTTTGTCTACTAAGTTAACTTAGTACATAATCAAGTATGCGTGACATTCATGTGCTGTGTCTGAAATCTCCACTCAAAGCACTACTCCCTAACCCCTATGTTGGGGGTAGAGAGCAGAGCACTATATAGTGAGCTCACCAGCATAATAGAAACACCACTTTCGGACACTACTCGATCGTCTCTCTGCGCCGTTGATTACATCATCTGTCAGCTGGTGCCCAGTCGGCTCTGGGCTAAATAGATTTTTTAAAATAAATACATTACATTATACTGAGCTTATTTCTCCAAAATTTAAAAACTAAAAGTGATTTCTGGCCGTTTTTGTTATAATGCACTACTCCACACATGATTATAACTTATTTTTATGATCCGCGCAATGCATGATGGTGTAGGACTTTGTTAGTGACCATCGGTTGTAAACATGGTTGTACACTACTTTTCAAAATGCATTCTGGGATACATTGAGAGGACTATATAGGGTATAATAATCATCACTATACATTCGGACAGCACTACAAAATGGCGAGCTCACTATATAGTCCACTAAATAGTGAGGAGTGGGACATTTCGGACACAGCAATGGTGTTTTCAGCGTCTCGCAAACAATTTGTGAATATGAACATTTCCAGAGCTGCTCTGAGAGAACGCCTAATGGGCATTTTCATAATTTTATTTGAGAAAAAACAGTTGCTGTGTCCGAAATCTCCACTCAAAGCACTACTCCCTACCCCCTATGTTGGGGTTAGAGAGCAGAGCACTATATAGTGAGCTCACCAGCATAATAGAAGACACTTTCGGACACTACTCGAATCGTCTCTCGGCACCATTGATTACATCATCTGTCAGCTGGTGCCGAGACGGCTCTGGGCTAAATAGATTTTTTAAAATAAATACATTACATTATACTGAGCTTATTTCTCCAAAATTTAAAAACTAAAAGTGATTTCTGGCCGTTTTTGTTATAATGCACTACTCCACACATGATTATAACTTATTTTTATGATCCGCACAATGCATGATGGTGTAGGACTTTGTTAGTGACCATCGGTTGTAAACATGGTTGTACACTACTTTTCAAAATGCATTCTGGGATACATTGAGTGGACTATATAGGGTATAATAATCATCACTATACATTCGGACAGCACTACAAAATGGCGAGCTCACTATATAGTCCACTAAATAGTGAGGAGTGGGACATTTCGGACACAGCAATGGTGTTTTCAGCGTCTCGCAAACAATTTGTGAATATGAACATTTCCAGAGCTGCTCTGAGAGAACGCCTAATGGGCATTTTCATAATTTTATTTGAGAAAAAACAGTTGCTGTGTCCGAAATCTCCACTCAAAGCACTACTCCCTACCCCCTATGTTGGGGTTAGAGAGCAGAGCACTATATAGTGAGCTCACCAGCATAATAGAAGACACTTTCGGACACTACTCGATCGTCTCTCGGCGCCGTTGATTACATCACCTGTCAGCTGGTGCCGAGCCGGCTCTGGGCTAAATAGATTTTTAAAAATAAATAAATTACATTATATTGAGCTTATTTCTCCAAAATTTAAAAACTAAAAGTGATTTATGGCCGTTTTTATTATAATGCGCTACTCCACACATGATTATAACTTATTTTTACGATCAGCGCAATGCATGATGGTATGTAGGGCTTAGGTAAGTGACCATCTGTTGTACACTACTTTTCAAAATGCATTCTGGGATACATTGAGTGGACTATATAGGGTATAATAATCATCACTATACATTCGGACAGCACTACAAAATGGCGAGCTCACTATATAGTCCACTATATAGTGAGTAATGGGAGATTTCGGACGCAGCAGTTGTTTTTTTTTACACTTTTCTTCACTTTTGGTCTTCACTACAACCCGTCAAAATAAAAGTTGGGTTTCACTATGAGAAATTATGACAGAAATATATTACTATTGTAGGCATACATAAAACGTAGCCTACCTCTCAAAATAATAATAATAACAACAACAACAATATTAATACATTTCATTATTTAAAGGAATATTTTTTTGTCCATGGTTTAATTTAGTAAATCTGTTTTTGCAGCGCTTCCCCCAAAAATAAAAGGACACAAGTTTAAATTTACATTTGATTACCACCGTTTTTGATAATATATTTGTATTAAATCAAAGAAACATTATTTTTCTGAATAAAATACATTTCATAGGACAATATAATTCTTAAACATTTTAATAAATAATTAATGCTAAAAATAAGTTGTCATTATCAATTATCGAATTTGATTTATTAGACATGTTTTGTTAAAATTTTAATAAACAAAACAAACAAATGGTTTCAAGTTTACTATAATTAAAAGCATTTGTTCAACCAAATAAAAACCCTGTTTTTGGAATAATTTTAACTGATGATAATAATTTATTTAATAATTGATTAATACTGTAAACCATGGTATTTTCTGAGACGTTATCATACTGTGAAAATCTCATACCATTACAACCCCACACGGGGATTTCCCCACCCCGGTGTTAAAAAAGTAACTCAGTAACTTTTACTTTGAGTAAATTTTAAATGAGCTACTTTTTACTTTTACTTGAGTAGATTTTTAGACCAGTACTTTTACTTGTACTTAAGTAAAATTTTATTGAAGTAGTAGTACTTTTACTTGAGTAGCATATTTTATTACTCTTTCCACCTCTGGTGATTTGAAGCATGCATTAATGTAATAACGTTACTGGTAAAATATTGTGAATATAAATGGTTAATCATTTAAGAGAACTAATTGAGTTATATTATTGTGGTTTTTGTATTTCTTTCTTGACGAATAGTGTGAAATATAAAAATACAGAGTCAGTTAACATGACTTTGAAATTGAGGTTTATTTTATTTCAGATTGTGACTTGACATGAACATTGAAAGTCATTATAGTGTTGAGAAGACCTTAAAAATGTGATATGTTGAGCATAATGTTACTCTGAAAAACAGATTTGTTTAATGAACATATTGTGAATAAATTACTCCAGAGAGCTTGAACTTCACACTGTCTCCTTGTTTCTCTCCTGTGTGTTACAGGAGAATAATCTGTCCCTTACAGGTGCCGTCGCTGACGGTACCCGTTACATTTGCATCGCGTGTGACATTTGAAACCTCATCATGTTGTGATTCTAGGTAAGATTTGTATTACATTAAATTACTTGTCTTTGTCAGTAGTTTTTTTGATACAAAGTGTAACAGCACGTCTTTTTTTTGGTTCAGCTACATTCAATGTGACCAATCAGAGCTAAGCTTTTCAAAAAGTCGAAGCAGACTCGAAGAGATGAAGATGCTGCCTTAGAAGTTACTGGTAAGCTTTTCCAATAGAATTTCTAACCTCTCTTTTTTGAATATTCATGAAATAAAATATTCAAATTATGTTGTAAAGTGTTTTTCACAATAGAGTGCTGAAGTGATGACGTCACTTTGTAGGACAACTCGGAAGCTAGCGGCGCATGGGTTCCCTCCGGTTCGAAAAGCAATGCATTTTCCCCATAGACTTTTGGAAAATCGCAAAAAATAAGATCTGTGTTTAACAAAGAATTGTGACCCTGACATGTTTTGTTTATCAAGATAATCTTTACAAGTTAATCCAAAATTTATACATTTTGAAGCCTATATAATGATTAAAAAAAAACACCAGACACAATAAAGTTTAAAAAACCACAAGCAGGTTATAACTGTGTGATCTGTCATAGATCAAAACGTGAAAATATTCAGAGGCTTTATTGTTCACCACAGACCTTATTTCAGGCGATTTAGCAAAAACCCATTCAAAAATCCCATAGGCTTTAGAGCGAGGGAACCCGGAGTGCTAAAATGCTATCTCACTTCCGCTTTTGGGCCTACAGAGTGACGTCGTAACTTCGGCACTCTATACATGCCATTTCAAAGCAGCCTTATAGAAAATGTACATGTCTCTATTACAATTTAGTCTGATCTATAATATAAATATACTTTTCAACTTGAATGACGTTGTGTCATTTGATTCATATTGTGATGTTTCTTCTCTTGTATACTCCGTTCGATTAACACACTGGAACCAATATTGACATGATACACTGATACATTTCCTCACTGCTATTCACAATGTACTTTTATTGAGTATTTTGGGTGTAATACATTATGTTTACTGTCTGATGTAGTGGAAAGTAAAAGTTGTATGAACATGCCCTCTGACCTTCCCTATTTTACTTCAACAGACACTCGTGGAGTTTCCACACACAACTCTGTCGGAAGTGTGAGCGACCATCAGGCACAAGTGCAACAATGAGCAATTTAGCAAGAAAAATTGAAGTTAGCTTGCTGTTCCACAATGTTTCAAATAATTTTTTTTCAGCATTCTTTTTTTTTTAAAACATGGTGCATTTTGTTCAGTTTTTCAATGCTAGAACCATGTGAGGATTTAATAAACACAGTTTGAGTTTACTATGTGTATCTGTCAGGGATGTGATTTTTCCGCATTAATCGGAATTCTGGATTTTCCGAACCTGAAAATGTGACCTACGTGAATCATGCAGATCTGTAAAAAAAAAAAAAAAAAAAAGCGAGGGGGGGGAGGTGTCGGCTGCCGGAGTGAATAGGGGACATAAGGCTGACGTGCGTACAGATTCTTCCTTCCTTTCCAAGTATCATCAAGGACGTACTTGCGTTCAGCTTGTTCACCTGCTCAATTTCGTACCTCAGTTCGCTCTCGCGCTACAGTGGTATCGTTGTCAGTTGACAAGAACATCAGGTACCGCTTCATTTTACAGTACAGTACTTACAGGGTACTTACAGTGTACTTACCTAGAAAGTACTGGCTAATATAAGGTAAGTACATGGAACAGGGTTAGGTTTAGGGGTAGGTTCAGGGTTAGTACTAGTTATTACCCAGTAATTGTAGTTACTAAAATAAGTACATAGTATTTACATGGGTAACTGGACTGTAAAAGGAAGCGTTACCGAACATCACCGTTAGGTCCCCAGTAGGGCTGGGCGATATGTCGATATAATTCAAATTTGCGCTGATGATCCTTGCTCCAAGCAAACTGCTGACTGCTTTTGTAGAAATAGTATATCGTGCATTCTATCAGTTGCAGTTCTGACGCCTCCTTCTCAACAGCATTAGTGTACAACCAAACGCGACAATTACTCACATAAAATATTAACGCAGAGTAACGGCCACATCAGTTCAGTGAGTTCACAAAAGTTCATTATTTGCATGTGCTTTAAAGCCTTGCCGGTTAAACGTCATTCACTGCTGATCAGCTGTTCTGAGAGCGAACACCCGAACGCGCACATGCACTAAAAGCTTGTCTCTGCACCTGGTTGCTGCTGGACTAAGTTGTCTTTCAATTCTTATTTCGCTAATACTCAAATACACACACGGTTTACATAAGAAAATTTGGTTATGTCTAAACTGAAAGCAAACCAAGAAAATTGAGAGAAATCTGCTTGTCAAATGCGTGTATATTAGACGCGTCGCTTACAGGTCTTAAAGTGACAGTGGCCCTAATAATAAACATGCAGCCGCTTGTCCTTAAAGGGATAGTTGACCCAAAATAAAGATTCTGTCATTATTTATTCACTGTAATATTGTTCCAAACCTGTATTAATTTATTTCTTGTGCTGAACACAAAAGAAGATATTTTGAAGAATGTGGTTAACCAGACAGTTGCTGGTCCCCATTGACTTCCATAGGGAAAAATATACTATGGAAATCACTGGGGTACATCAACTGTTTGGTTACCCAAATTCTTCCAAATAACTTCAACAGAAGAAAGAAACTTATTCAGGTTTAAAACAACTTGAGAGAGTAAATGGTGACAATTACATTTTTTGGGAGAACTATCTATTTAATGTTAATAAAACCAGAAAACACAGAGGAAATCACTCACTGCTCTTGACTGAGAACTTTAATAGTAGCTTTAATAAGAGTCAATGTATAATTTATACAGTGAAGACTATATTTGGCTTTGATTTTGACTTTGATTTTTTTTTTGTGTGGGGGGGGGGGGGTAGGGGGGGTTGTTGGGGCTCGGTATATTTGATTTAGGGGGGGGGGCTCTGGTATATTTTCCTGCTTTTTTGTCCTTAGCCAATCACATGCCTGATCTGTGTGGTATTGAAGTTACATATTATTTATTGTAATGACCCTGACAAGAGCGTTCAGCATTGGGGAAGAAAGTATATTTTTACTCTAAAAAATATATATTTATAGTATATTTCTTGTTTGTTTGGAATACACTCTTAATCAATTTGTAATGTACTTGTAATAGAAAAAGTACTATAGCTTTGGAGAAGAAAGTATATTTTTACTCAAAAAAGTATATTTATGGTATATTTCTTGTTTGTTTGGTTACACTCTTAATTAATTTGTAATGTACTTGTAATAGAAAAAGTACACTTTAATATCACCACTCAAGCATGAAAATATGCATGTACTTAAAGTGTGCTAAGTATACTTGAAATTGTCTCAATTTAGCATCAAAAAGTACACTAAATACACTCAAAGTTATACTTTAATATAATTTAATTATAACTTAAATACACTTAGTACAAAAAAAAATTATCCAAAATAGCACACTTCAAGTTAACTAATCATAAACACACTTGAAGTATACTGACAATTAGTCTTGCTGCAAGTATACTTAGCATACTTTTTTTTCACTAGGGTAGGTTTCGCGCCAGTGTGTGCTCACTGATATTGTGCCTGTAAAGCGGTGTTTACAGCTTCACAGTAGGCTATTCAGTAAACGCCCCTGCTGTTTAAATCATGAATCGTGATTCGTTTAACATTTACAACCGACTTGAATCGTCACATTTTTATCGATTTTCAACCGGTTGCGAGTGTGAATCGTTACATCCCTAATTATGATATAAAGAACCAATACATAAAATAACCACATAAATAACATGAGCATCGTCTGTGCTAACACTTTAATATTGAAATTTTAATCTGTTAATGAATATGTAAGTGTAGGTATTTCACTCTTGATGGCAGCAGTGGAATCACTTAAAACAGAATGAGATTAAATTGTTTTTAATGGTGAATGCATCGTGCATTCAATGAGTAAGGTTAAATGTAAACATTGCAAGACATCTAGTGTCATTCATGGATGTTTGTGACAGTTGCTGGTGTCAAATTTATGAACAATTTTACATTGTGCCCTTTTTTAAATGTTTATTTAGTTTACCCCGAAATGTTAAATAATGCATTAATTAACAAGCATGTACTAACGTGTAGTTAAGATGGTATATTCATGCAGGAATTCATGACGTAGTTAAGGTTAGTTCCTCATTACTATAGTATTATGTCTTAACTCATCATTAGTTCATAGTAAAGTAATTAATAATTCATGTATTAGTACATGATTTTTCAAGTACAATTATTGTAAAGTTTTACCGACAATAACAATAACACTCATAACACACACACACACACACACCTAAAGACTTACATGAAACATAACAAGAGTAGCAATCTACAAATTTATAATTTTAAGTACAAGGACAAACCCATACTAAAATCAGAGAAATATGTATTTGAATAAAATCAAAACTGAAGATGACTGTATTTGACTGTTAAATCAAATACAAAAGTGTAACTAAAATTGGTAGACAGTCAAATAATTTAGCCATATTAATTATGCATGCCCTACTGCATGATGATGGGAAAGGGTGACTGGGACTGAATTGTATAATTTTTCATTAATTGTTATTATAATTAAACTCATCAATTGAGTTTTTTTACACACACACACACACACACACACACACACACACACACACACACACACACACACACACACACACACACACACACACACACACACACACACACACACACACACACACACACACACACACACACACACACACACACACACACACACACACACACACACACACACACACACACACACACACACACACACACACACACACACACACACACACACAAATATCTATATCTGCATGAAGATGCTCTACTTGTCCTGAAGGTTTTAAGTTGTTTGAACTTCGTGACAGCAAGTAAACCTAATATATATATATATATATATATATATATACACAATAAAATAATTCTTTCTTCAGCACTTTTCATTCCATCTAGAATTATGTTCTGCAGTGCATGTTTATTTGGGGAAAAGCCAATTGGAAGGTAAATGTCTTAATTCATCTTTTATTTTGAATATATTTTTCAGCCATTAAAAACACAATAAATTCTCAGTGATGTACCCTTATTAGCATTTTGCAGGGCTCGCACTTCACTGTGCTTGTTTTGTCTTTACAGTTCTCCATGTTGCTGGGTGATTTCTGCTGCAGAGAGCTGTTTTATAAGGACGTAATGTGAGAACAACTGACGGTGCTATAAAATACTGTCATTCAGACCTGATAGTATCACAATTTGTGATTTCACATAACAACTACAGAACCTCGCCTTCCAGTTATTCATGTGTGGGGGTGGGGTATGTATGTGTGAGCGATCAAGCGAGCATGCGTGTGTGTGTGAGTGTGTTGTCCTGTTTATTTCTCCCAATGATCTCCTGTTACCTCTTATATTTAATAGAAAACATTGTGCGCTTTATTGCAGCCACTCTACCTAGAGGATTTGAAGTCCCTGTGAAATCAAAATTTTATATATATATATATATACACTCACCGGCCACTTTATTAGGTACACCTGTCCAACTGCTCATTAACACTTAATTTCTAAGCAGCCAATCACATGGCGGCAACTCAGTGCCTTTAGGCATGTAGACATGGTCAAGACAATCTCCTGCAGTTCAAACCGAGCATCAGTATGGGGAAGAAAGGTGATTTGAGTGACTTTGAACGTGGCATGATTGTTGGTGCCAGAAGGGCTGGTCTGAGTATTTCAGAAACTGCTAATCTACTGGGATTTTCACACACAACTATCTCTAGGGTTTACAGAGAATGGTCCGAAAAAGAAAAAACATCCAGTGAGCGGCAGTTCTGTGGGCGGAAATGCCTTGTTGATGCCAGAGGTCAGAGGAGAATGGCCAGACTGGTTCGAGCTGATAGAAGGGCAACAGTGACTCAAATAACCACCCGTTACAACCAAGGTGGGCAGAAGAGCATCTCTGAACGCACAGTACGTCGAACTTTGAGGCAGATGGGCTACAGCAGCAGAAGACCACACCGGGTGCCACTACTTTCAGCTAAGAACAGGAAACTGAGGCTACAATTTGCACAAGCTCATCGAAATTGGACAATAGAAGATTGGAAAAACGTTGCCTGGTCTGATGAGTCTCGATTTCTGCTGCGACATTCGGATGGTAGGGTCAGAATTTGGTGTCTACAACATGAAAGCATGGATCCATCCTGCCTTGTATCAACGGCTCAGGCTGGTGGTGGTGGTGTCATGGTGTGGGGAATATTTTCTTGGCACTCTTTGGGCCCCTTGGTACCAATTGAGCATCGTTGCAACACCACAGCCTACCTGAGTATTGTTGCTGACCATGTCCATCCCTTTATGACCACAATGTACCCAACTTCTGATGGCTACTTTCAGCAGGATAATGCACCATGTCATAAAGCTGGAATCATCTCAGACTGGTTTCTTGAACATGACAATGAGTTCGCTGTACTCAAATGGCCTCCACAGTCACCAGATCTCAATCCAATAGAGCATCTTTGGGATGTGGTGGAACGGGAGATTCACATCATGGATGTGCAGCTGACAAATCTGCGGCAACTGTGTGATGCCATCATGTCAATATGGACCAAACTCCCTGAGGAATGCTTCCAGCACCTTGTTGAATCTATGCCACGAAGAATTGAGGCAGTTCTGAAGGCAAAAGGGAGTCCAACCCGTTACTAGCATGGGGTACTTAATAAAGTGGCCGGTGAGTGTATATATATATATATATTTTTATATATATATATATATATATATATATATATATATATATATATATATATATATATAAATGTTACCATGGTAATCTTTAATCAAAATCTAAAAAGTTACTTCCGGTCTGGAATGGTGTCTTTTTCTGATGACGTAGGTTTGATGGCTTGGGTTGGGAAACGCTTAACCACTCCCCCTCAAACCGTTAGTCTGCTGTAAGCGAGAGATGGAGAGGGGAGCGCTAGAGTAAAACCCTGAACTCTGTTCAATATTCCATTTCACTTGGAAATACGTCAAAGCACTGAAGAAAAGTCGTTTTTACCTCTAGCGTGCCTCACTAACTTCCGGATTCGTGGAGTGAGTTCTGTTGAACAATGGATCCATATTCACCATCTGTATGGAGTGAATTATGTGCCAAAATTAAACAAACAAATCCAATATTGTTTTACAAAATAAATGATCCATGATAATATTTCACAAATAAATACAAACCATCCTACAAATTGCATGTAATCTTTAAACAAATACCAAATCTAGTGCATACAAATGCGTATCTGTCTGTTATGATTGTGAGATCTCTTTGCTCGATTTTTTCACAAATGTGTCCAGGCAGATTTTCTCACAAATGTGTCCAGGCAGATTTTCTCACAAAGGCGTCCAGGCAGATTTTTTTCACAAATCCGTCAGGGCAGATTTCCTCACAAATGCAGATAAGTAACTTCCTCTTCAAAAACAGTAGATGGCGCTAAAATAGGGGATTAAATTAGCACTACTCTCCCGGGAGAATCACTGATTTGAAATTTAAATTTTTACATATATTCATTTAGCTGACGCTTTTATTCAAAGCGACTTACAATTGCTATATATGTCAGAGGTCACACGCCTCTGGAGCAACTAGGGGTTAAGTGTCTTGCTCAGGGACACATTGGTATTCGAACCCGGGTTTCTGACACCAAAGGCATGTGTCTTATCCACTTATTACAAGGCCACTGGGCCTTTGCCATTGTCGAGGACAAAATGCCACTAGGTAATTAGATCTGCATGTGATTTTACACAGATATGAGTCAAGATATGAGAACGACAGACTCGTTCAGTGTAGACAGTCCCTAATTTAGTAATTTCGCATGCGTCCAATGAAGAAAAAAATTAACAAACAACATATGATGGCAGAGCTTTTTAGCTTAGATTCCCAGAGAGAGTGTACTTTGCACATGAATGTTACGTAAATCATATTGGCCTATTTCCAATAAAAAATTGTGAAATTAGTCAAAATTTTATTCATTTGCCTGATTATTTTTGTTGGAAATTTAACAATTTTGTCTTAAAACAGCTGCCAATTATTAAATGTTTAGCTAAGGTACTTGCACCTTATCTCGCGTTTTATTATGACCATTAACAAATTATCTTGATGCTGTGGAATATGTAGCACTAAAGTCGAGTTAATGCTATATTAGGCAATAATTTCACAACCTTTATTATACACACTGATGAATAATGCATCATCTCACCTGTAGGCTAAGTCACCAAAAACCCTTAATGTACCCTTTGCTATTAAAAAAAATTCAGGACCTCCAGGTATTTTAGGTTAGGGAAATTGAAAATGACCGAAAGCATGCACAGAGAAGTCAAAATTAAACATGATTTAATGACTCGTAAATGTAAGTACACATTGATGGCCTAAGACACGAAACGAGCGGTTTGTGTGAGAAAACGAACAGTATTTATATTGTTTTTACCTCTTGTAATCATAGCCATGACAAAATGATCTGACGGCACGGGCGCTTGTGGTCTGCGCATGCGCCGGAAGTGATCGCTTGCCGCCCGACATCACTATTTGTTTTTACAGAGATTACGGAAGTTTTACCTTTCACTAAACATATTTAGATATACGGGAAACCGCAATGGAAGACGATTACGATATATCTAAATATGTTTAGTAAAAGGTAAAACTTCCAAAATCTCTGTGTAAATATTGAGTGACGTCACACGCAAGCAATCACTTCCGGCGTAACATTGAACTGATTCAGTTCGATTCAGTTGGACATTGCACAACTGATTCAGATCGCTTGGACGTCATTGTGATTACACGAGGTTAAAACGATATAAATACTGTTGGTGTTCTCACAAAAACCTCTCGCTTCGTGTCTTAGGCCATCAATGTGTGCTTACATTTACGAGTCATTAAATCATGTTTAATTTTGACTTCTCTGTGCATGCTTTTTGGTGGACCCCTTTAGCCTCCAGTGTATGACTGATAGACAACAACGGTTTGACTGAAAAATGTCAAAATTTGAAAATACTGTGGAACACTCGACTCAAGTTTAAAAGGGGTTAGTCTGAAGTAGCTTCATTATTCATAGGTGTGGTGTGGGCTTAACGGGAAACAAACCAATAAGAGCGTCATATCACATTCCCTTTAAGAGCGTGATGAACAAGGTGTACTGGTTCCATGGCACAATACTATTATAACAGCACATTTACCAGGCACGCTTCAGCATCGGTTACCAGTCGAGGAGATTCGATGTTCTCGTCAGGGCCGTAAAAGAAAGAGAAGTGACATTGGGGACGGGACAAACCCACCCAATCAGCTTCGGTTAAACATGCATATAATAATTTGGATAAATGTGTAAGCTTAATGCCTATTTTTCCCATCGTCATGGACACAACAATGATTTCCCCCATGTTTTATTTATATTTTGCTTATAATAATGTATCATTTGCAAAAAGTAAAATGCATCTGTGTAGATGAGAGAATCATCTACAGTGTATGCCGTTGTTCACACTGTGTATTATGGCTAAGCATGTGCACTTAAAATAGCATCTGAATGTACAGTATGCTATTTTAGAGGTGCGCAACGCACCACTTACTTTAGACTAGGTTTTTACTGGTCAGTGGCGCACTTGTTTTCTGGAACTGCAAAATAGCACCAGGGATTGTTTGCAAAGAACATGCCTCATTTTTTGCACTAAACTGCCCAGGGAGCGCAAGTTCATTCCCTAGTTTGCCGGCGTGCGTCTGTGGAGGGAAAAGTCTGCTCTGCGCGGGTGCAAAATATGAATGGCACATGCGTCAGTGTACGAAGTCATTTGCGCCCGGTGCAAGATTGTGCCCTCTGTCTACGAAGCAAAACGAAGTAGCAGAATTTGGTATTACCAGGCTAGATTGATATGTAATAAAGAAGAACATTATTCTGACAAGACAGTAATTTGCTTCCCCTGCTTTAGCGATGACTTTCCTAGACAGCCAACCATTTCACAGAAGCAAGAAAAGGCCTTCCAGCCTTGTCATCGGGCAGTTTGTGGGTTGACTTATCGTTATACAGCTCCACAAGCTTGATAAATGACAGCAAGATCTCCCGATTTTTCTTTTTTGGCTGCATGTAGTCAGTGTGGATTAAAACATTAATCAAATTAATGTTCAAGTGTCATAAGGGCTAGGGGAGCAGGACTTTGTTCGTTAGCACCTAACTGTGAAGTCTGTGGCTATTTAGAAAAGGGCTATCTTTCTGAGGGATCCCATTAATGGATTTCTGAAATCCAAGCGTGCCATAATGCTCAGCGACAAGCTATTCTTCACATTTGCCCAGCATGCTTTGAACAGGAACAGACCCCTATTGTTTATGTTTGTGGTCAATCAATATGAACTACCAAAATGAAGATTCTTCTTTCTAAATGTCAATGCTGAAGCATCTCCATTTGCTCTACACATTGCAAAGGATCATTTGTTAAATCGCTTTTTTTTGTATTCACAGAGAGAACTCCTTGTGTATCTGCCATCTATTATGGCTGTTTCTAGCTTGGAAAACAAACAGTTGGTGGAAAGTGAGGCTGGATGGTGTTCCCACGAGCCCTTAAGTCCTGCAGGTCACCATAGCGCTGATTAAAAGTTGTACCTATCCCAGTGCATTCATGTGAGTAATTGACTCAAGCTATATACTAAACACTCACACATGCTCAAGGTGCTGAGCTTTCGTCAGCTGCCTGGAATACCTTGTAAATTGCAAAGCCCTATTAAAACAGTATGGGCAAGAATTTATGCATTTAAGGGGGGGGGGGGGATTTGTGTGCAGTGTGAACAAAGGGCTATCTGCAATGTACATTCATATCTTTCATTTCAGTTACTCCAAAATTTGTCAAAGAAAAGAGATGTGTGCTTTTATTTTATTTATTTAATCATTTGATTGTTTGTTTTCTGACAAGCAACGACAAGCTGACAAGTTTTCAGCCAAAGGCCATTACACCATTCAAGCGGACAGGAGGTTTACATCATTAGAAAAGTACTTCACTTAACTAAAAAATAGCCGCTAAGGGGGTTTTAGCAGAATCTGTCAAGTGAACTGATGAGCTTAAAAGGATTTAATCCTTACGCCCGTTTCACACATACTCCGTTTGCAGTGCGTATGCGGTCCGTATTTTTTCCGTACCCATGTTAACAGGTTAGAGCTTTCACACTGCACGCGGATGCAGTCCGTCGATCCGTTTCTGTGCTCGAGTCTATTTCTGCTGTGCTGCAAATGCAGAAATAAAGTGGCAGCACACGGTTCGTGGTCAAAATGAACTCATATTGACCTCGAAATGTATTAGTTTCACCATAAATGCATTTAATTTAATAAAATATAGTAATCTCTCCATAAATATATATTTAATTGTTTCATCTTTTTACTTTAAGACATTACTTCTTAATATATATATAGAAGTAATGCATTGAATTGTATGCATTTGTTGTTTAAATTGTGTTTAAACGTGCATGCGTCCATTAAAGTTTGTAAAAGTGTACAAAGAGAATCGCAATGCTGGCAAAACGTTCTCGGGTTACGACTGTAACCCTCGTTCCCTGAAGAAGGGAACGAAACGCTGCGTCGAGATCGACACATTGGGGAACGCTCTTAGCGTAACGGCGTCTGAAGCATGAATGAAACTAGTCCAATTTCGATTGGTGTTGCATCATGATGTCACTTGTGACGTGGCATGTGACGGTGAGCGGAAGCTTATATAAGGAACCCCGGAACAGACAATGTCAGCTTCTGATTGGTCGAAGCAAAGTCGTTTGAGGGCGCGATCAGTATGGCCGAGGACGCAGCGTTTCGTTCCCTTCTCAGGGAACGAGGGTTACAGTCGTAACCCGAGACGTTCCCCTTCAAGGGAACTCCCGCTGCGTCGAGATCGACACATTGGGGAACGAAATGTCCACTGCGCCATACTGAGAGATACGTCCTTATGTGAAGCAGACTGGCACACTCAAGACGAGAGAACCTGTGACCCCGGAGTAGAGGGTAGATCCAGACTGTAGTGTTTTATAAACGTGTGAGGGGAGGCCCAACCTGCGGCCTCACAGACCTCCTGAAGGGAAACACCTGACAGCAGCGCTTTAGATGAAGCCACTCCTCTCGTAGAGTGGGCTCTTAGCGCCAGAGGTGAAGGCAAATGACGCACCTCGTAGGCCAAGGAGATAGAATCCACTATCCATCTGCTTATAGTCTGTTTAGAAACAGGAAACCCTCTCTTTGGAGACCCACAGCACACAAGTAGCTGGTCCGACTTCCTCCAGCCTGAAGTTCTACGCAAATAAATTTCCAGGGCTCGTACCGGGCATAGCAAATGTAGCTTAGCTTGCTCATCCGACACATGCGGTGGAGGATGGAAGGCCTGAAGAATAATAGACCGTGCCACATTGGATGGAACTTTAGGCACATAGCCAGGTCTAGGATGGAGAATAGCCTTGACATTTCCAGGAGCGAATTCTAGACACGAAGGAGCCACAGATAAGGCTTGCAGGTCCCCGACTCTTTTTAGGGACATGATGGCCAACAGAAATGCCACTTTAAAAGACATAAATCTCTCCGAAACGTCTTCCAAAGGTTCGAAGGGTGCCAGGGATAACCCCTCGAGAACCTCAGCCAGATCCCACGTGGGGACTCTGAGAATGGACGACAGGCCTCATCCTCCTAACTCCACGAAGGAAACGTACAATAAGAGGGTGTCTCCCCAAGGAATCTACCCCTAAAGGCGTGTGGAAGGCCGCTGATGGCCGCCACATAGACCTTTAACGTAGATGGGGAGAGCCCGTCAGAGAATCGACACTGGAGGAACAGCACTGAAGCCACTGGGCAGTTAACTGGGTCCACCTGACATTCTCTACACCATACCTTAAAAACATTCCATTTTAAGGAGTACAGTCTCCTCGTGGAAGGGGCTCTAGAGTTAAGGATGGTCTCAACCACCTCAGTTGAGAGACCAGCATTTAGGAATTGGTCCCCCTCAGGGGCCAAACCCACAGTTTCCATAGTTCTGGCCGCGGGTGAAATATTGAGCCCTCGTCCTGGGAAAGGAGGTCCCTCCTGACTGGTATTTGCCACGGAGGGCCTGCCAACAGAACCATTATGTCCGAGAACCATACTCGGGCCCGGCCAGTACAGGGCTACTAGGAGCAAACTGATCCCGTACCTCCGGACTCTCTCTAGAACCCCTGGGAGCAGAGCAATCGGGGAACGCGTACAGACACAGCCTCGGCCACGTCTGTACCATGGCATCCAGTCCCAGTGGGGCAGGATGCGAGAGGGAGTACCAGAGCGGACAGTGGGAGTTTTCTTGTGAGGCAAATAGATCTACCTCCACCTGGCCCAACTTCCTCCATATTAGTTTCACCGTGTCCGGGTGAAGCCTCCATTCCCCGGGCCTCAGCCCCTGCCTCGACAGGATGTCCGCTCCCACATTGTTGACCCCAGGGATAAACATGGCCCTGAGGGATAGACACTTCCCCAGGGACCACAGGAGAACCTGATTCGCCAGTTTGCATAGGGGGCGTGATCTCAGGCCCCCCTGACGATTTATGTAAGCCACCACTGACATACTGTCTGTCCTCACTAACACATGATGACCACTGAGGTCTGGAAGAAAATGCTTGAGGGCCAAGAGAACTGCCATCATCTCCAGGCAATTGATGTGCCACAGAAGATGTCGACCTCTCCAAAAGCCCCTGGTGTAGCGGCCTTCCATAACCGCCCCCCAGCCTGTGAGGGAGGCATCCGTGGTTATTATCCTTCTCTGACACGGTGCTCCCAACACAGGGCCTAGGGACAGGAACCCAGGTTTCCTCCACATTCTCAAAGAACGAAGGCATCTGCGCGTTACTTTGATCGTGCGGAAAGGATTGCCCCTCGGAGAAAACCCCCTGGTCCTGAGCCACCACTACAGGGCCCTCATGTGCAGCAGGCCAAAAGGAATCACGTTGGACGCTGCTGCCATGAGGCCCACAACTCTTTGGAAGTGTTTGACAGTGACGGCCTGGCCTAGCCTGAGACTCCCTACTGTAGTCAGAATGGACTGCACACGAGCAGGAGACAAATGTGCCCGCATCGCGTTTGAGTCCCACACTACTCCCAGGAACGTAGTTCTCTGTTGAGGAATTAGTGAGCTCTTCCTGACGTTGAGTCTTAACCCTAAGCACCTCAGATGATGCAGAACAATATCTCGATGTTGAACTGCCAGTTCCACGGACTGAGCCAGAATGAGCCAGTCGTCGATGTAGTTGAGGATGCGGACACCCTGAAGTCTCAGAGGAGCAAGGGCCGCATCCATACACTTCGTGAACGTGCGAGGTGACAGTGCTAGGCCAAAAGGAAGAACCCTGTATTGATAAGCCTGACCCCGAAGGCGAACCTTAGGAACTTCCTGTGCTGAGGAAGGATGGAAATATGGAAGTAAGCATCCTTCAGATCTATCGTGACAAACCAGTCCTCGGACCTGATCTGATTCACAATCATGGGTATGGTCAACATTTTGAATCTGTATCTCCTCAGAGACCGATTCAATACCCTGAGATCTATGATGGGTCTTAACCCTCCATCCTTTTTGGGAACTATGAAGTACCGGCTGTAGAACCCGGTTTCCCTGTCCCTGGGGAGGAACTCGCTCTATGGCTTCCTTCACCAGTAAGGACTGAACTTCCTGTTCCAAAACCTGACCCTGCTCTGGGCTGACCAGTGTGTGAACTACCCCGTTGAACTGGGGTGGGCGATAATCGAACTGAATTCTGTAACCCTTTTCCACAGTACGCAGGACCCACTGAGATATATTTTGAAGGCCCTTCCAGGCGTCTGAAATAATCTGACAAGGGGATCAGTTTCTTGAGACTGACCTCTGGTGTTACACTCAAGATACTTGAGACATCGGTGACCTGAAGCACTGAGATGGCAGGAGCTAACCGATTTACTATTTCTGCAGGCCTCATGAGAGGGAACGCCACTGACGGTGCCGCCGTATTTACGGGCGGACACCGCCGATCGTGTTCGCTGAAAACCGATGCGCCCTGAAGCGCACTTGGCGGTGGGGAGCACACATCGATTTCCTGAGGGCTCCGTGAAGGAGCGAGCTGTCGACACTCGATCACGGAGGGGATCACCCTCAGAGGCCTGCGCATCGCGTCAGGACCTCTTCGACGAGGCCTTCCACGCCTGAATGACAGTCCTCAGATCTGCCTTCGGCTTGGAAGACCTCGCCTGAGAGTGTTGCCCCTGGCCCCAAGCCTTTTTCGGGGGGCACGAGAAGCAACACTCTCCTTCTGCCGCTGCAGGTGTGAGGAGCTGGCGGCGGCCTCATGCGACTGCTCCCTGGCAGCAGACCCATGAGACCGTGAACGACGGCGGGGATAAGGTGTTTGAATGCGGCTGACTGTCGTTTCGACTCCTGAAACCTCTCGACGACAATATCTGACTGCGTTGCCGAAGAGGCCAGAAGCCGAAATCGGGGCATCGAAAGGAGGAATGCTCTGTGTTTCAGGAGGTCGGCCTGGTGCGCCTGCAACAGCCCCATTGTGTGCAGACACGCACCAGCCCGACCTGCCGCCATATATGCCTTCCCAACCAAATTTGATGTTACCCGGCATGGTTTGGAGGGAAGCGTCGGAGCCTTCAGGGATGACGCAACGTCGGGTGAGAGGTGAGTTGCAAATGCCTCTTCCACCCGCGGCATCATCCCATAGCCCTTCTTTGTCCCCCATTATAGAAGCGTACACATTAAGGTTTGGGGCTTGATATACGCGAAGAGAAGGGCTTATTCCACGATCTCAGATACCTCGGTATGAAGATCAGTGAAAAATGGAAGACTCCGGCGTGAAGGTTGTGGTCGGGACTGCAGGAAGCGCTCATCAAATTTACTTTTTGCGTCGCTTCCTGCTTTTCTGGGGGCCATTCAATGTTTAATTTCTCAACTGCCCGAGGCACAACCTCCAGCAGCTCCTCAAAGGCAGGAGACTGTGCAGATGGAGTTACACAATCTCCTGCCTCGATGTTCGAATTATCTGATTCCTCAGAACCAGGCAAATCGAACATCGGACCCTCGATCGCGGGCGGAAGAAGCCGCGGGGCGGGCTTCCGACTCGCGAGCGGGGCCGTGAGAACTGGCTGACGAATGCTGAGAAGGGCAGAAGCCGTCTCAACATCGTCCACCAGATCTCGTTGCGATCCCCATGAATGCAGGCGGCGCGCTGCCTCGACAGACGCGGGACCTGATCCACGGGGACGCGCACCTCGCCTGTTCATCGAACAGGGCGGAGGCGAGAGCGGAGCGTTCTCAGAGGCATCTGATCACAGTTAGCACAAACAGCGCCCTCGAGCGCTGTCGTGCATGCTCCACTCCCAAACAAACAACGCACAGCACGTGAGTGTCACCCTCGCTGAGATAGCGTGGACAAGGGGACGCACACTGCCTGAATTGTCTCACACACTCCATCAAAATTACCTTTTTTTACCGACAAACAACACTTTCACACACATATAACACTTGCTGAAGAGCAGAAGCTGACATTGTCTGTTCCGGGGTTCTTTATATAAGCTTCCGCTCACCGTCACATGCCACGTCACAAGTGACGTCATGACGCAACACCAATCGAAATTGGACTAGTTTCATTCATGCTTCAGACGCGTTACGCTAAGAGCGTTCCCCAATGTGTCGATCTCGACGCAGCGGGAGTTCCCTTGAAAGGGAACTTTTATTTTAATAAAAGTTGCTGCATAGGGTGAACATATTTTGATCAGCAAAAACCAGGACACATGGCTCAGCAAACAAATGATATCTCGAAGTTTACTCAAACATGCCTTATTAATTTAAATACATTTAAAATAGGCTATGCCCCCTCTGTGGATAGAAAATTGTTATATTAAGATACAAATTCAGATAGGCTTCTCAGAGGATGCTCAACATGTTTTATGACAGGTTTAAAAATAATGAATGAAATAATGATAAAAATGTGGTGACAGACTTCGCCCTCTGGGCGACGAAAGTCGCTGCACGTTCGCTGGGTCTGGCGATGTCCACATTAGTGGTCCAGGAGCGCCACCGTTGGCTGACCCTGGCTGGTATGAGGGAAGCGGAGAAGAACAAACTTCTCAACTTCCCGTATCCCAGGGCGGCCTCTTCGGCGACGCAGTGGAGAATTTAGCCCAGGAGTTCTCGCCGCCCAGAAGCAGTCAGAGACTGTGCGTCATGTCCTGCACAGGGGGCGGGCTGCTGCGGGCCCGTCTCCTGTGGCCGTACAAGCTCCGGCTGCTGCCCGACGCCGAGGCTGTCCTCCGGCACCAGCTCCCCCTCCAGCGCAGCTTTCCAACCCTGGAGGCCGGGAGTCTGGTTGTAGGTTGACGGCCCAGCCCTCTCAGAAGCCCCGGTCCCTTGCCTTAAGAGGGAGGGAGGGAAGCTTTCCTGGCTTTCCCATGGGCTCTCTCTGCCGTCTGCCCCCCGATGGAAGCAGGTTCCTGGCGAACTTCACGCCCCCAGACCTCGCTGCCAGTGGATACTTTGCCACTGGAGCTGGGTCCCTGCCTTCCACCTCGCTGCCCCTCTGCCGGGTACGCCGGTGGTTCGGGGTGGGCTCGTTGGGTCGTTACCTAGAAGCCTCGACTCCGGGTCTGTCCCGATGGCTCATCTGCACCATTGCACGCCGGCTTCCCAGGTTCAGGCGCGTTCACTTCAACTGTGTGCGGTCAGTGGACGACCCTGTCCTGTGGAACGAGGTCGATGTCTTGCTGGCGAAGGACACGATCGAGCCGGTCCCTCCTGCCGAGATGAGGTCCGGGTTCTACAGCCCCTACTTCATTTTACCCAAAAAAGACGGTGGGTTACAACCAATTCTGGACATGCGGAGTTTTGAATCGGGCCCTGCGCAGTCTCCTGTTCAAGATGCTCATGCAGAAGTGCATTTTCGAATGCATCCGTCCCGGGATTGGTTTGCAGCGATTGACCTGAAGGACGCGTACTTTCACGTCTCGATTCTTCCTCGAAACAGACCATTTCTATGGTTTGCGGTCGAGTGTCAAGCATATCAGTACAAAGTCCTACCCTTCGGGCTGGCCTGGAGTGTTTTCGGAGTCGCACAGGTAGACCTGTTTGCTTCTCTGGACACAACCCACTGCCCAGTGGTTTTACTCCCTGTCCGAGGGGACCCTCGGCACAGACGCCCTGGCCCACAGCTGGTCCCGGGACCTGCGCAGGTGCTGCGATTTTCCCAGTGAGCCTTCTCTGCACAGATTCTGTGCAAGGTCAGGAAGGACGAGGAGCAGGTCCTGTTAGTGGCACCGTATTGACCCACCAGGACTTGGTTTACGGAACTCATGCTCCTCAAGCGACAGCCCCTCCTTGGCCAATTCCTCTGAGGAAGGACCTTTGGTAATGCTTCCTTTTACAGTCCAGTTACCCATGTAAATACTATGTATCTTATTTTAGTAACTATAATTACTGGGTAATAACTAGTACTGACCCTGAACCTACCCCTAAACCTACCCCTGTTCCATGTACTTACCTTATATTATCCAGTACTTTCTAGGTAAGTACACTGTAAGTACACTGTAAGTACTGTACTGTAAAAGGAAGCGGTACCGGACCTTCTTTCTCAGAGACGGGGCACTCTATGGCACACTCGCGTTCAGACCTCTGGAAACTCCATGTCTGGTCCCTGGATGGGACGTGGAGGTTCTAGGTGATCTACCACAGGCTGTGGTAAACACCATCACTTCTGCTAGAGCTACCTCTACGAGGCGCCTCTCACGCTTTGAAGTGGAACCTGTTTGTCGAGTGGTGTTCCTCCCGCCTCATGCTTCCGTCCTACAAAATGGGTTGGAGCGTAGGCTGTCCCCTTCTGCCCTCAAGGTGTATGTTGCAGCAATAGCTGCGCATCACGATGTAGTAGAAGGTAAGTCCATGGGAAGCATGACCTGGTCATCAGATTCCTCAGAGGGTGCTAGGAGGTTAAATCCGCCTTCGTGCTTTGCACTCTGTACCTTTGAGCCTTTGCTGACGGTAGAGCTGAACATATAAAGATGGCGCTCCTGTTGGGCATTGGCCTCTTCCAAGAGGGTCGGGGATCTGCAGGCTTTTTCGGTTAACAAATCGTGCCTAGAGTTCAGGATATGTGCCCAAGGTTTCCTACCACTCCCTTCGCGGACCAGGACAGTGAGCCCTGAGCGCTGCCCCAGGAGGAGGCAGACCCAGCCCTAGCTTTTCTCTGTCCAGCCGCGCCTGCGGGTTTACATTGACAGAACGCAAGCTTCAGGACCTCAGACCAGCTCTTTGTCTGTTACGGGGGCCAGAAGAAGGGGAAGGCTGTCTCCAAGCAGAGGGAAGCCCACTGGTTAGTGGATGCTATGACCCAAGCGTATGTAGCTACGGGTGAGCCTTGTCCTCCCAGGTTGTGTGTCACTCCATCGAGAGGTGTGGCGCCTCAGCTGACAGATCGAGGGCTGCCACAGCTGCGGGCTGGGCGACACCGAACACGTTTTGCTGATTCATAGCCAACGTGTGGAACCTGTTTCCCCTCGCTACGGCAAATGGTGCGAGGGAATAGGTTGTGTCGGCTTGCTGCGCCACTCCGTGCCTCAGCCGGATACGTGCGTCTTACTGCTCCATTGGTGCCTGACGTCGGTTAGCCTCGGGAGTTCCTCCATCACCCCTCCGGTGCCTGACGCTGGCGGACCGCCAGCGCCAGGTCTACTGCCTCTAAGGGAGTTGTTGTGTAGACTGGGTGTTATAGCTACGGGTGAGCCTTGTCCTCCCAGGTGGTGTGCTCCACTCCACGAGAGTGTGGCGCCTCACTGACAGACGAGGGCTGCCACAGCTGCGGGCTGGGCGACGACGAAAACTTTTGCTAGATTCTATAGCCTACGTGTGGAACCTGTTTCCCCTCGCTACGGCAAGCTGGTGCGAGGGAATAGGTTGTGTCGGCTTGCTACGCCACTCCGTGCCTCAGCCGGATACGTGCGTCTTCTGCTCCATTGGTGCCCTACGTCGGTTAGCCTCGGGAGTTCCTCCATCACCCCTCCGGTGCCTGACGTGGCGGACCGCCAGGCGCCAGGTCTACTACCTCTAAGGGAGTTGTTGTGTAAACTGGGTGTTATGTCCAGTGGTCTCTTCAGTGACCCATTATGCCACGTGCAGTCCAGCCGTGTCTTCCCCTTGACAGACTCATTCTGTTGTCCCTCTTGGGTACGCTCCCATTTCCCCTTGGATTGGGACTACCTCAGAGACTGCCATATGTTTCACTATCCCCCTGGGCTAGTACATATGTGTATTCCAGGCCTTCTTCAGGCGGCTGGCTTCCGCAGCGTTCCCTTCCCCTTCTTGGGTTGGGCACGCTTTCCCAGTGTTATCCAATGTCCACTGATTGGGTCTTGCGGAACAGCAGTGTGACTCCCTAGCTGAGCTACCGTTATTTCTGAAACTGTGTGGGTAGCGTAGCTAGGCGTTGGAAGGGGCCAGCACCATGGTGTTTTATTAGGGATCCCAATTCGTCAGGGAACTCCCCGACAACACGTCGATTGGTTACATATGTAACCCTCGTTCCTTGTACTCAGGAGACGTGTCGTCCCTTCACCATGTTGTTGTACCTTCGCGGAGGGCAGGACTCTGTTCGGCTCCTCAGCGAAAGCGTCTATGCAATGCTTTACTTCTGCTTTTATGTCCGGGCTTGTAGGCGGCTCGCGGAATGCAAAGATTGCATGCCAATTGTTATTGGCTCATTTTAATTTTATCAGAGGTAATAAGGCTCCCTAGCGTGATCCAATTCGTCAGGGAACTCTCCGACGACACGTCTCTGTTCCCTGTACTCAGGGAACGAGGGTTACACAAGACGAGCAAGAGCGTTTTCTTCCTCTTTATCCTGTTTTTCTTCCTCCTCCTCCTTGTTTGCCCATCTCCTATATTTTGCTGTAAAGCTGATCTTTCCCAGCGTTTTTTTTTTTTTTTAAACCGACATCACTTTATAAAAACGGCCAGGACAGGACTTGAAAACAGGACATGTCCTGGGATAACAGGACTGTTGGTCACTGGTCACCCTATTGCTACATAACTTCTGAATTTGAAATAAAAATAGTGAATGTTTGTGGTACAGCATACGCACTGCAAACGCAGCATATGTGAAAGCATTTTAGCGCGTGCTGCTCCTGTACCAGTATACGCACCGCAACACGGAACATATGTGAAACGGGCGTTAAGTGGTGGCCAATAATCACCTCAGACATTAGTAGTTGTTTGGTTCAAGGTTATTATAGTTAATTAAAGCTAAACACAAAATGTTACTTAAAAAGTACCTCAATTTAAAATGTAATATTAATATTAACAATACAATGCAATACAGTATTAACAATATGACGCATCTTAGCTTTGGCAGGCTGATCAGCTATTTAAAAAAATAACAGCTTTCAATTCAGTCATAGCTCTTGATATGTAAGGTCAAGTAAGGCATATAATATATCACATATAGTGCAAAAAGTATGGTAGAATTCTACTTCATGTGGCCACTACAACAAAGATGGCAGCCAGAAAATACACCAAATTGTTATATTCACATAGAGTCATATAATAGAGAGCTCTACAGATCATGTGCTTTACATTTCCTCTGTGGCCACAAGAGTTTGCTAAAGCTGAGCTTATTCTATAAAGCTTCCGTTTGGAAGGTTTGAGCCTGAGGAAACTGACAATCTCCAGTGTATCAAAAATAATTAGCCTACGGCAAGAACACTGACCTCAGGCCTCAGCAATATTCATAAGACCTTCTGTTGTACATAATGAATGACCCGAATACATTAACAGCAAAAATGTATAACTGACTTCCAAGTCTCATATCCCAGAGAGCTTGAAAAAAAATTGTCTGAGAAGCTTTGTTCATGTGGGAGGTTAACCTCCATGTCTGTCACACAAACTTACATTAACACCTAACTGGCAGCATAAAAAATTATATAGATTTTTTGACATTTTTACCAAAACCTCATATGCTACCTCACAGTATACCGTTTACAGTTTAGGCAGTTTGCCTTCCAAAGCTGAAAATAAACTTCCCTGTTCCCACTCCGGCTCACGGGCAGTTCAAACAATGTTATTTTTGTCATCAGCATGACTGTTGTCCGTCACATGCGCTCAGTGATTCCCACTCAGTCCTAATTGATGGTTTGCACATGCCGAATGCATCCATTCGGGCTCATAGTCAGTAGTGTACTTTATACAACTGTGCACAAGATGGAGCGGAATCAAGAAAATTAAGTGTAAATGTGCAGTGACATTTGCCATTCTGAAAATATTTACACGCAAAATCCAGTCCAAACTCCCCGATGGTTAGAGCTTGCCAAATTTCCACCTTAAGCTCTGTTTGTTATTAGAATGATTAAAAAAAAATCTAATCAAAAAGGGGGTCTTTACTGAACATTAACACAGAGGCCTTCACTACTTAAAATGGGGTCGGAAAAGTATTCTAATTTTTAAACACTGAGGCAAATTCAAATAATTAGCCTTTAATCTCAAAGAAGTGCCTCATGTGCTGTTTATCAGAAACTGCCAGATTGCACTTTTTCCCTCCACAGCAATCTATCATTCATTGGTCGAACATTAACATTCAAAGCTTGTCATCACCATGACACCAGACGACTTCATCCACATTTGCCTTTTTAAATGCAGGGTGTCTCCTCAGCGTGCCCGATGCATTATTAAGCTCTCGTTCACTTGGGGCGATTTCACTCGTGGCACATCTCGCTTTCGCTGTTATGTCACGGACCACGGTGAATTTTTCCTCTGCACCTAATTGTGTTTACTATTAACAATGTATGATACTGGCAATAGCTCAAACTGAACGAACATCCCAAAAATCCCTTTGCAGTCTCTCACATGAGTGTTGGATTACAAAAGGATGAAGAGAAAGATAAGTGTTTAACCTCTTGGAGGAACGTCCGCACTGATCCTGGAGTGGCACACAGATTCATAATCCACTGCTTTGGTTTAGCAAATTGAATCTATCTATCTATCTATCTATCTATCTATCTATCTATCTATCTATCTATCTATCTATCTATCTCTATCTATCTATCTATCTATCTATCTATCATCTGCAGTATATTGCTTAAGGAAAATGAACTGTTCAGATAAAAATAGAGAAAACATTATAAATGGGTTCAATACCCTAGGACTTTTGTCAAGTCACCTTTATTTATACAGTATAGCGCTTTTTACAGATACAGATTGTATCAAAGCAGCTTCAGAGTGATAACATGAAAATAATACAACACAGATCAATAATATTGTTAAATGTCCGCATAAGCAAGCCAAAAGCCAAGGCAACAATGGCAAGGAACCAAAACTCCATCAGGGAGTCACACTTGAACCATGAATACAAAGAAAGAAAATAAATACAGTTTTTTTTTTTATTCGCTTTGGTACTATTTTCACAAGTAAGGTGTACATTTTCAAAACTCTTGGTACAAAAATCCCAACTGTTCAACACTTGTAACACAGCTAGTCATTCTTTTCAAAACCTGATGTAATGCTTTCAGTTCGGTTGCACATGTTTTCAGTCCACATAATCATTATTTCAACCACAAGATTATTGTAATATGTAATGAGAACATTTGGTTTAAAGTGTGTACGTCAGGTTAAAATTTTTTTTAGATATATTAAATAAGGTTTAGATGTCTGAGTGAAAATGTAATTATCATTCAAATTATTACTGTAATTGCCCTACATTAAGCTTTATAGCCATTTCTGTCAAGATCATATTTTGAAAACACAGTTGAGCTGGCTGTGACGTCAGAAGAGTGAGACGTGACAAAAAAGTTCTATTCAAGAATGGAGAGTTTTGAGTCTGAGGAGATCCAGAATTCCCTTCAAACCTATGATGACCCACAGCCTTACAATTTTGAGCCTCCCAGGTGTGAGACAGATGAGGAACCAAACAGAAATTTAAATAATTCCTATCGAAGAAACATAAATATCTGGTGTGAAGAGAACCAGAGTGGGGAGTTGGTCAGGTGTCTTGGTAAGTATAGGCATAACTTAGAGGTGGAACGGTACATGTATTCATATTGAACCGAAAGGTACGGGCGTCACGGTTCGGTGCATGAATATACACGGAGAATAGGGTTGAAATAAATAAAACTTGCGTGCAAATTAATTAATGCGGAACTACTGTTAGATACGCGGTAGAGATGCGCGGTAGCCTATGATTCAGGTCAGTGTGAAGAGGTTCAGTGTGTGTGGAAAGAAGAAGACAGCCGCGTGACTGGGACTCGCGTTTATTCAGAAAAACAAAAAAGAAACGAGGCGCACAGTAGCGCATTCGCCACCATAAACAAAACACGCGATCCAACACTAGTCTCGGTTGCAGTAGCCGCGTGCGAAGTCCCAGTACAACTCTCTCTCTCGCTCTCTCATTCCTGCCGGTTATATACGGTCTCTCCACGGAAAAATACTGCAATCAGACACAGGTATTCATCATCTGCACCGCGGCTCCGTCCTGTCTCTCCCGCTACAGACTTTGCAAAATCACGCCCCCTCGACACAGTCAGGTTGGCCAAAGTGCGTTTAATTTATTTATTTTTGTCCCTGCGTGCCAATCGGAGACGGAGTTCACGGCTGATATTCTGAGAGTGAAGTGGACTCTGTGACCGGTTTTAACTGTGTTTTTGCACCCAGCACAAACGCAGTAATTCACCATCGTGATAATACGCCTGCATATACCTTTCTTCTTCTTCTTCTTCTTCTTCTTCTTCTTCTTCTTCTTCTTCTTCTTCTTCTTCTTCTTCTTCTTCTTCAGGGTTTAATTGCGGTTGGCAAACCTGTTTCCTGCGAGTACCTTACTAACTACCTAACTTAAATAACTAACTAAATAACTAAATAAATGTCCTAATCAAATAATTCTCTCGGTCTACAGCTCACTGATCACTTTCTCAGCGACCTACTGTAGGGAGACGTCCCTCTTATGACATCACGCGATTCGTTTGGGGGAGGGGCAGTTTTAAGTCGGTACTGAAAATAACGAACTTTTTCATCTTATATTCTGCCTTTAGGTATCGAAAAACATACAAAACAATACATCAACTTGACAAATGTGTTTTTCCCCTAACTATTTTGTGTTAATCATACTTACAAATTTAACCTGACATATACACTTTAATCACTGAAACACAACAATATGATCTTCTTTCAGTTTAGTACTTTTAACAATCAATTCATCCAACAGCAATCAATGCAAGATACATGTTTCAAATCGGCCTTAGAAGTGCTGAAATGAATATGCTACAGTACTATAAAAAACAGATTACACAGTTTTACTGTAACATTAGGCAATAGACTTACAGTACCCAACATTTACATAATCTATAATTTCCAAATATCCATCATAGGCTATATAATCAAGTGAAGGATCAATGAAGACATCCTCTACAATCATTTAGGCAAATTATAGTTTTTATTTTTCAGATATAATTGTAACATAGGTATACTTTCTATAATGAAATGTAACTAAATGAGAACAAAACATAACATTTAGTGCACACATTAAATTACAGTAATTTGGATCAAGCCTGTCCTGAGCATTTGGCCATCTATTCTCGTCCACATCACAATGAACGTTACTGTATATAGTGGCCAATTGTGGTTACTACTATGTGAAATCAATTAGCTAATTATCATGTGTGTTTACATGTAATTTAGTAAATATTCAAACACACATTTTATTTCTGTAGTTCTCAAAATCCATATACTCTATATTGCTGAAATGAAAATCTATAGGTTTACCAAATGATTAATTGATTAACCATTAAGATCTGTTGGATTAAATAATAGACAAGTATTAAACTGAACAAAAAGATATGCAAATCAAAAGTTTCATAGTAAGAGCTTTATGAAAGGCAGTTACTGTGAATGAAACAATAATGTAGATGAAACACTTATTTTGTGTTGTGAAAGGGATACTTTGTGATTGTGTGAAATGTACTCACACAGTTGAAAACATGATGAAATGTTTGAAAAAAGTGCACTTTTGATGATCTGTTGTGATATTAGCACTAAGAGTTTTGAAAATGTGCACCTTACTTGTGAAAATAGTACCAAAGCGAATAAAAAAAACTAAATGGATTCAAGGAGTTTTGTGGATGGAATTTAAAAAAAAAAACAAATCCTTCCCTCGCCGGAATGTGAGGAATGCTTCAGTACACATAGAAAAACAAAAAAAAATGCAAAATTCAAACTAAAAATGCTAAAACTAAAATTGTCTACATGTCTATCTGAAAGCATTATGATGTTAACTGACTTTAGGACCCAGCGGAAGAGCTCATTTGCTCCAAATAAAGCTATCTGCTGGCAAGAGTCATGAAAATATCATGTTGTATTATTATTTTTCCACAAGAGGTCAGCAAAGACACATAATGTAAGATATTTTGAGCTGAATTAAAAGGGTTATGCATGAAATTGTGAGTTAAAGGTGCATTGCGCAACATTTCATGTTAAAAATATCAATTTTTCTAACCCATACATGCTTAAACCATTGCCTGATGGGCTGAATGAGCCCTTCTCTGATCACTGCGATTGCCTCTATAATCCTGTACAGTAAAATAAATTAGAGGGATTTGGGACAGAATTTGAGACTGGGTGTGACGTCATGCGCGTTCACGCTCACCTGGCTACGGTCTGGCAGGTTTGTGTATTCGCCGTCATTCTCCGTATCAGCAAAGACTCGGGCCTCGAAGCGAAAAAACTTTAGCCAACTTTCGACAAAAGTTCATTGGAAACCCCAACGCAAGCTCCATAAAAGACAAAGAAAATAAATTTTGACAAAGACAAAGAAGAAAATTTTGTCTAGTGCCACCAAAAGGGCCAAATTGGAGTCAGACAGACATTGTAATAAGACGAGAGTCGGGAAGGCTTTCAACAAGTGGAGAGATCTCCCCATATGAAAAAAATCTGCATGGTTCATATACAGCAACCATATATCTTCATTACTTAAATCGGCCAGAATTACCTTCTATGTTACATGTAAGCTCAATACATGTCCTATAAAAAATCAGACCGATTATGGCCCCTTTCATACTAAATAGCACACATACAACTTGTAGGGGATTTTTGCATTATATATGAATACTGTAAAAAGTCTTATATGAGTTTTACATGACAAAAGTATGCAACAGTGTATGGTATTAGTATAAAACAACTGAAATTTATATACAAATCATATAAAGTTCTTATTTTGATTCTTATGCTAATCAGATTAATGTTATATAGGATTTATATATATTTTGTATAATTTGTTTATATGTATTTCATACAGATTTCATGTTTTTTATATATATAAAGTTTTATGTTTACAACTAATTACTGATATTACAGCTATAATATTACTATATTTATAATATATTATAAAACATGATTTTCATTCAATAATACAACACCTTCTGCATATACTAATCATATAGGATTTCAGTTAATGACTTGCACAAATTTGATATGAAAAAACACTTTATTAAAAAAAAAAAACAAGTAACACAAATTATACTCCACATGAGTAATTACGAATTACAACTTGACAGCTAACTGAACTTTGCTCAGAAAAATAAAGAAAAAATTAAAGCTGCAAGCAGCGATGGGCGGGCCCTCGCACCTGTAGCGCGCCGTGGTGTGAGGCAGCCGCGTTGCATATTCTGGAGCTCAGCCGGTGCAGCTGTGAATTTGCTACGCTGCTTCGTTAAAGGTCACTTCCTGTTGCCAGCAGGTGGCGCTATGACTGTTGGTGAATGTTGGCATGTAGATTTGTTCAGGGCGGGACTCTTGTCAAATGTGTAAAATTTGGTGCAGATCTGGGCATTTACAGCCAAGTTACTACAACTTCCTGTTTCATGGCGAATCATCGACGCCACGGACACGCCCATTGACGAAAACACGCAGATAGCACAACTTTACATCGTCAATGCCTTTAGAGGGCACAGCAGAAATGTGAAGTCGATCCGACTAAATCCCTAGGAGGAGTTCATTAAAGTACGGAGTGTGTAAATCGTCCCAAAATGGTCACCAAATTCAAAATGGTGGACTTCCTGTCGAGTTTAGGGCATCGCTCCAAGAGACTTTTCTGTGCGTCTGGACATAGTAAATGAACCACAGAAATTTTGTACATGTCGGTCAAACATGCGGCGGAGGCTGCTTCGTTAAAGGTCATTTCCTGTTGCCACTAGGTGGCGCTATGACTGTGGGTGAATGTCGGCATGTGGATTTGTTCAGGGCGGGACTCTTGTCAAATGTGTAAAATTTCGTGCAGATCTGGGCATTTACAGCCAAGTTACTACAACTTCCTGTTTCATGGCGAATCATCGACGCCACGGACACGCCCATTGACGAAAACACGCAGATAGCACAACTTTACATCGTCAATGCCTTTAGAAGGCACAGCAGAAATTTGAAGTCGATCCGACTAAATCCCTAGGAGGAGTTCGTTAAAGTACGGAGTGTGTAAATCGTCCCAAAATGGCCGCCAAATTCAAAATGGCGGACTTCCTGTCGAGTTTAGGGTAGGTGTTCTTGAGGCTTTTTTGTGCGTTTTGACATGATACACGTCCCCACCGAATTTCATGCATGTAGGTTGAACGTAGACGAGGGGCTAATTTTTTCCAATTTTCTAGGTGGCGCTAGCGAGCCATTTTGCCCCGCCCATCCGCGAAACCCACAAAATACAAAATTTTTCACCAGTCCTGACATGCGTGCCAAATTTGGTGACTTTTTGAGCATGTTGCGGCCACGGAAATGGCGCTTACTTTGCAGAAAAAAGAAAAAAAAAAAAAGAAAAAATAACCCCAACAGTTTCAATAGGGCCTCGCACAGCTAGTGCTCGGGCCCTAAAAAAAACAACTCTACAAAATACCTTCAACACACTATCATATGGCCATCAATCATCAAAGAGCATTAAGGTTTCTGGATGTTTTTCTGCTTTCTTCTTCAAATCAAATTATACTCCACATGAGTAATTAAGAAGTACAACACAGCAAACTGAACTTTGCTCAGAAAAAAAAAAAAAAAAAAAACATCAACAAAATACCTTCAGCACACTATCATATGGCCATCAATCATCAAAAAGCATTAAGGTTTCTGGATGTTTTTCTGCTTTCTTCTTCACTCTAATTTCAGTAAGTTTGGCATTGATGGCTGCACCAATGCTGGAGGGCACCACATGAGGCCACTTTTGCAACGTTGCTCCTGTGAGACAAATAAATAAAAAGCAAAACATTGTTCTTCTTAAGCCTTGTTCACGCTACATGATTTTAAAACGTTGGGCTGAACTGTGTTTCACACTACATGACCTGCTCTCAGTGAAATCAGGAGTGTTCAGGTTGTTTAGCAGTTCACACCACACAACACAACGTGATTGATCCACAACAGGAGGTAACGCACTACACGAGTTGACGACGCACTACATGGAGATACACCCACGATCGGATGACAAGAGCAAGCTGTTTCAGTACTATGGTACGGTCTAAATCCTGAAAATAATCAAATAAATAACGAGTTGACAGCAACTCTGTCACCCAACGATTCTATCTTGTCTACAAACCAAGTTGTCAAGAAAAACCACGCAATAAAACAAACCAGAAATGACGCGAAACAGCACGTGCGCCAATACCCAGCAAAGAAGAAGAACACAACACGTGAACGGACGTCAGACAGAAACTAGTGCTGCACACTGTTTGCGTGACGATCTTCTGCTCTGAGAAACAAATGCAAAAAAATAAATAAAAACTAAGAGTTACCTGGTGTCCTCAACCCATGCATTGCTATGATTGGCTGTACTCATGACATCACTGAGGTTGATTCGCGCGGCGACTCTTGACTCTTTCTGGGCTCGGCGACATGTCTGCGAGCATTTTTGCTGCGCTGTTCATTTTTGCTGCGCTGCGCTGGCTCGACAGATTGGCGAGCGTTCATTCGTCCGCTAATCCCGCGATTTTGCACGCGATAACACCCTGACCAGTCGGCGAGCTCAACGATTTGCAAATCGGGCATAAATCGGGCTTAAAGGTGGCCCACAGTTCAGGACAACATATCAAGTTATCAACACATCAGCAGCAGCATGGGGATAGTCTAGTGTCTAGGGTTCCAAATAAAATCCAAATTGAACCACAGAAAGTTGTGAGTTTGATAGGGATTGCCACTATTGTGGCCCTGAGCAAGCCACTTAACCTAAACGTACTCCTGGTGGATCACTTTGTATGTAATAATAATAATAATAAAAACAACAACAATAATAATAACAATAGGTTTTCACCACTTAGTGGTTGAACCCCTAATTAAACCCTGTAGTGCAGCAATACAATATTGATCAAAGATACTTGCTCTCAATAATTACAATACTCTGAACTGATTTGAAACTTACTGTAGATAGCTTCAACTTTCAATTTGTCAAGAGCCTGGCGTTGTGGCCCAGATTCCCTGGATGTTCCTCGAAGATTGCTCACAAGTAGCACATCAATTGGGAACACTGCCGTCAGGAGTGTTCTCACAAAACAGGAGGCAGAGTTGGCATTCTGGGCCACAGCCCAAGCCAGTCTGTCAACAAATACATTGGATCCAGGAGAAATTTCCACCTGTTTTTATGTAGAGTACAAAAAAAATATTATGCAGTGTTGCCAAGGGCTGCAATAGTTTTATATAGATACTGATTACCAAATGGTTTATTGAAAAGTGCATTCTTTATTGACCAGAATAACCTAGTACACTACCTGTTCTTTGGACACTGCTTTTGGTGGGGAGGGCTCTGTATTACTCTGTGGCAAACATTGTCCACCTTCAAAGTCAGAGCTGACTGATGACGACAACATTGACGTACACTGAGACTTCAGGGCCATTTTCACGTCATTAATCATATTTGGTAGCTCTAGCAAAAAAAAAAAGAAGAAAAAAGAGAAAAATATATGATAAACAAATAGGCCTAGCTTATACCGATTTACCTAACTCCTATGTGTACATATGCTCATGCATGTTACAGAGGATGAATGTTTCAGGTTTCTTGTCATATACTTGTTAATAATGCAATTACCAATACTTATGAACTATTATCAATTATTATTGTTTTTCTCAACTTTACATACCAAGTAAAATGACAACTCCGGTGCAAAAGGAACCTTTGGTCAAATTACACATTGGTACATAGTCAACCATTCTCTAAGATTTGTTTTCATGATTACCAAATGTAAAGAGTTTTATCTATAAAAACTGTTAAGCTTATAACGCTAGTATATAGGACATAGAGTGAAAACAAATCTCAGAGAACGGTTGACTATGTACCAATGTGTAATTAGACCAAAGGTTCCTTTTGCTCCAGAGTTCTTGTTTAAATAATAATATTGAAACAGAATGGCAGTTCAACAAAATATTAAAGTCTTAAGTGTAAATGTCACCGGGATGACAAAGACAGGCGGAACCTTTTATTCGCGAATAGATTTCTGGGGGAAGGATTTCCGGTGTGGGACCCGGAAGACTCCAGTTCCGGAAAAACTCCGAGCAGAGACTGAGGATGATGACTGAATGCAAAACAGGTGTGGGAGAACACGATCGCGATTGGGACACATTTTCAGCTGGGAAGGATAAAAGGGGCATTTGATCTGCCATTAAGGAGGAAAAAGGAGAGAGGGGAGGCTGCGTGTGGCATTGGGCGAATCTGGAGAGGCAGAGAGGAGAATCGTGGTAGAGAAGAGATAAGTGTCTGTTGATGGTTGGACTGTGATATGAGGAATCTGTTTAAGGTTTTGAGGAGACTTCCTGAAGTATAAATCTGTCTTTCTTTTGAGGAAGTTTGAATGTCCCACGCTTCATGGGAAGAAATCCAAGAGATTGTAGTGAGGTGCAGTGGACCAGATCCCCCTTGTCTACGCCCTAGTTTGTGAGTGACGAGCCTTTGCAGTGTTGTTCATCAATATAATCACCTGTGCAGATTTGTGTGAATTGCAGTTAAACACGAGTGGAAGTGTAATGCAGTGACATTGGGGAAGTGGTCCTGGCTGTGGAGACATCGTCCACATTTTCGTTGGATGGAAGCAGATGGAGGAAGACATCTAGTGGTGAAATTCTCTTTCTCTTCTCTTTAATCTCTATGTGGAGTTGTAAAGTACCAGACTACTGTTGAATTGCCATTCTATCTCTTTATCTGCCCGAGTCCCGTGAAGAGGGCCAGCTATATTGTACAATTGCCATCTTTTCTCTCTGCTTGCCTGAGTCCTGTGAAGAGAGCCAGCCTCGCTGTTGAACCCGCACGCCTCCCTGTTCATCTGGATCCTGTGAGTAGAGCCAGTTATACCGTTGAATCCTCACCTGTATTCTCTGTCTGCTTGAGCCCTGTGAAGAGAGCCGGCTTCGCTGTTGAATCCTCACTCCTCCCTGTTCATTTGGATCCTGTGAGTAGAGCCATTTATATCGTTGAATCCTCACCTTTATTCTCTGTCTGCTTGAGCCCTGTGAAGAGAGCCAGTTTCGCTGTTGAATCCTCACTCCTCCTTGTTCATCTGGATCCTGTGAGAAGAGCCAGTTATACCGTTGAATCCTCACCTTTATTTCTGTCTGCTTGAGCCCTGTGAAGAGAGCCGGCTTCGCTGTTGAATCCTCACTCCTTCCTGTTCATCTGGATCCTGTGAGTAGAGCCAGTTATATCGTTGAATCCTCACCTTTATTCTAGGGCTGGGAATCACTGGGTACTTCACGATACGATAAGATACGCGATACATTGTTCGCGATACCGATAATATCACGATATGGCGATTCTGCGATAATCGATATATTATCAGTAATAACTCACTGTATATATCATGTTTTAAGAAATAAAAAGATTTTTTTAATTAGTAAAATGAATCTCCATTTATTTATTTTTTGGATGAAACACAATAACAAATTTAACTTTTGTCTTATCAGTTGCAACAAAACAGTCAGACACTATTTTAGTGTAAAATTGCTGCAATCAGTAGTCTTTGACAACCGGTGACACCATTTGGGTGCAAAATAGTTGTAAGGCTGAGGACAGATTCAGTGTAACTGTAAACAATAATATATGATTGTCCTTCATAAACATGAACAACAGTGACACTATTAAGTGCAAGAAACAAACCTTTGGGCTACTGCTTTCAAATAAAAAATAAAATAAATATATATCAGGGATAAAGTGCATCTAAAATGTACCCAACTTAAAGTGCATCCAAAAATAAACATTTTTCAGAACAAAATAGAAAACAGCGTCATGAGATGTGTTTTATATGTTCATGTTTTTCTTGAGAAAGAGGAGTTGGTCAGCATGTTCAGGAGTGAGTGAACTTCTTTGGGCACTGATGATGTCTCCTGCAGTTGAAAAGACCCTCTCTGCTGCTACACTGGTCCCAGGAATACACAAATGCATATGGGCCAGCTTGGAGAGGAGAGGGAACACATGTTGCTGAGATTTCCACCACAACAGTGGATCTTCAGTGAGAGGCAGAGAAGGAGCATCTTGATATTGTTTTATCTCCTTCTCTGCAATTGAGGTTGCTGATGTAGAGACATCAGAGGTCTTCTTGAAGGTCTGACCAAGAAGATCAACAAGTGCAGACTTTCTTTTCTTTGCTGTACAGGTCTCCTCTTCCTCTGAATCCCCCTGAACATCACCACTAGGCACTGGATCATCCTCTTTTAAAGCTGCAGCTTTTGACACTAGTTTTGCATAAGTGTCTTGCACTTCTTCAGGTGACAGAAATAAAAGGGATTTAAATCTAGGGTCCAGGGCTGAGGACATGCGTAGGAGATCTTTTTCCACCCCTGATTGATATCTCTTTGAAAGGTCTTGATTGATGGCTCCCTTAATCTCTCGAACCAGAGGGGAATCTTCTTCAGTGCTGGTTGTGTCTCGCAGCAGTTGGGAATGAAGAGGAGCAACCACTGAAATGGTGGGATTCTTTTCCTCACACATGATATTTGTTGCCACAAGCATTGGTCTAAGTGCTTCCACCATCTCTTCAGCGCTTGAGATGTCATTCTCTGTCAGAGCACAGTCAGTCACATTTTTTCTCACCTTAAGAAAAAAAAAGAAGAAAAAAAAGGCAAAATACAATTTATTAATAAAATGTATATAATTATTGTTCTTTATTTTAAACCAAATAAAGCATGAACTGTATGATGTAATCTAAAGTTTTTATTTGGAGTTACCTTTTTAGTATGCATAAAGTATTTATTCATTGTTGTTTATTTATTGTATATCAAGTAAGTTTCATATCATATATATTAGTATTTATTTACAAACTTATTAATTGTATACGATAAATTATTCACATTTATTACACATATAATTACATATATTACAACTTCTACATTGCAAACTTTTCTTACCTCTGGTGATAAGAGGGCAGCACAGACAGCTGGCTGTTGCTCAAGAAACCTGGAGACCATTTCATAGGCACTATTCCAACGAACAGGCATGTCCGTGATGAGCTTGTGAAGAGGGAGGCCAAGGAGTTTCTGATTTCTTTTTAGTGCTTCTGCTCCAGTTGTGCTTCGATGAAAGAATGTTGAGATCCTCCTAACTTTTGCAAGTACCTTGGTAACAGCAGCTACTTTCAGCGCACGTTGGGATGCAAGATTTAAAACATGAGCAAAACATCTAACATGCTGGTATCCTGTTAGGTCCATCGCTACACGCATGTTTGATGCGTTGTCGGTGACCACCACTGGCTTCTTAGCGTCAAGATTCCACTCACCCACTGCGGCTTTCAGTACATCGGCAATGTGTGTCCCAGTGTGCGTTTCGTGCATTGCGCGGGTTTGCAGGACGTATGACTTCATTTCCCAGTCTTTGTTTATAAAATGTACAGTGAACGTTATGTAGGACTCCGTGGCTCTCGATGTCCACCCGTCACACGTGAGGCCCACTCTTTCTGCCGACTCGAGTGCCGACTCTACTTTAGCCCTGGTCTCGTCATAAAGTGCAGGAATAATTTTCTCAGCAAAATATTTCCGAGAGGGAATATCAAAGCGAGGCTCTAAGACATTCATCAAAAAGCAGAACCCCTCGTTTTCCACTTCGCTGTATGGACGGAGCCCTTTACACATGTAAACTGCGATCCCATTTGTGATTGACTTTGCCCTGGCAGAACAAGGTGGTAGCTTTGCCTGGAAAAAGGTGTTTACGCCGGGGGGTGTCGACTTTGACCCAGCACCAAGCGCGGCTTTCTCACAGAGCTCCGGGTGATGCCGCGAGAGGTGGCTGTGCATATTGGTCGTGTTTCCCGTGTAGCGGACTTTTGCAAAGCAGTTTTTGCATATTGCGTAGTCCTTTTCTATCTTTGCCCCGTCCGCACTGCTATAAAATCCAAAGTGGGTCCACACTTTGGATTTAAATGTTGCTGGAGCGTCTTTTAACTTTCTGCTGTCGCTTCGGCTGACCTCGCTTGACTCCGCCATTTTCAAGTGTAGCTTGCGTCTTTTTTTTACGCTCACAACAGCCAAACTCGCAACGCGCGCCCCCTATCTACCTCTGGAGAAGGGCTTCCGTATGTAATGAATACTCATAGAGCATTTTATAACGGATTTTAAAAGATCGATCCTTGGCAAGAGCGCATCGAGAATCGATCAGCGGGAGTAAATGTCGCGAGATATCGCCATATCGATATTTTGGCGCACCCCTACTTTATTCTCTGTCTGCCTGAGCCCTGTGAAGAGAGCCAGTTTTGCTGTTGAATCTTCACTCCTCCTTGTTCATCTGGATCCTGTGAGTAGAGCCAGTTATATCGTTGAATCCTCACCTTTATTCTCTGTCTGCTTGAGCCCTGTGAAGAGAGCCAGTTTCGCTGTTGAATCCTCACTCCTCCCTGTTCATCTGGATCCTGTGAGTAGAGCCAGTTATATCGTTGAATCCTCACCTTTATTCTCTGTCCGCTTGAGCCCTGTGAAGAGAGCTGGCTTCGCTGATGAATCCTCACTCCTCCCTGTTCATCTGGATCCTGTGAGAAGAGCCAGTTATACTCGTCTGAATCCTCACCTTTATTCTCTGTCTGCTTGAGCCCTGTGAAGAGGGCCGGCTTCGCTGTTGAATCCTCACTCCTCCCTGTTCATCTGGATCCTGTGAGAAGAGCCAGTTATATCGTTGAATCCTCACCTTTATTCTCTGTCTGCTTGAGCCCTGTGAAGAGAGCCGGCTTCGCTGTTGGATCCTCACTCCTCCCTGTTCATCTGGATCCTGTGAGTAGAGCCAGTTATATCGTTGAATCCTCACCTTCACTCTCTGTCTGCTTGAGCCCTGTGAAGAGAGCCAGTTTCGCTGTTAAATCCTCACTCCTCCTTGTCCATCTGGATCCTGTGAGAAGAGCCAGTTATACCGTTGAATCCTCACCTTTATTCTCTGTCTGCTTGAACCCTGTGAAGAGAGCCAGTTTCGCTGTTGAATCCTCACTCCTCCTTGTTCATCTAGATCCTGTGAGAAGAGCCAGTTAGACCGTTGAATCCGCACCTTTATTCTCTGTCTGCTTGAGCCCTGTGAAGAGAGCCAGCTTCGCCGTGAAATCCTTACTCCTTGTTCATCTGGATCCTGTGAGTAGAGCCAGTTATACCACTGAATCCCTACCCCCATTCTCTGCCTGCTTGAACCCTGTGAAGAGAGCCAGCTCCGCTGTTGAATCCTCACTCCTCCCTGTTCACCTGGATCCTGTGAGTAGAGCCAGTTATACCGCTGAACCCTCACCTGTCCTCTGCTTGGCTGAGTCTGGAGAAGAGAGCCAGCGCCGTTGCGGATTCCTTGGCCCTCCTCTAGCCATTCGAACCCTGCAAAGAGAAGAAACAGCTCTGTTGTGAATTCGAGAGAACCAGTTCACTGGGAATCCTTACCTGTTATCTGCCGGTCAGAGTTCTGAGAAGAGTGCCAGCTCCGTTGCCGATTCCTTAGTCCTTTTCGGCCACTCGAGCCCTGTGAAGAGAAGAAAACGTTCCACTGAGAACCACTATCTGTTCTCCGCCCGTTGGAGCCCCGAGAAGAAGCAGTTCTGCTGTGAATCCTCGCCCTCCCTCAGTCTGCTGAGGTTGTTTTAACTTAAGTTGTCAAATAAAGATTCTGTGGCTTCTAAGTTACTTGCCTCTGTGGTGTTGGCTCCTTGTGGTGGTACGTGAGTCGGGGGAGTTTGGGACGGCCAGTCATCTGGCGTTCACCCTCCCGACGACCCGTGACATAAATACATTAAAAAAAAAATAAACCAAGTTAAGTTCAAATCTAAACCACCAAACAGTTTGATGGTTGATTCACCACAACAGGAAGCAACTGTAATACATGCCTTGAATGAGCATTTTTCTCAGTTGTTTGTTGTCATTTCTCAATTTTTTGTTTTCTTCATCCATTTCTTTAAGCTGCCTCTGAGTCTCCGTCAAGGTTGTGTCTTGGTACTTATCCACAACCATTTGGGCAACATTTCTCTGTTTTGGGGGAATCATTTTCCTTTTCTTTTGGGTCTGTCAAAATACAAGAAACAAGAGATGGAGATGATACGTATTTGTCTAAAAATACGTAAGAGTCTAAAATCACTACACAATGTCCGTGTGAAATTAATGTGTGTAAAATTTATGAATGAAATGAGTGCAAATCCAATAGCAGCTCTTTGCGCTTCTCTCTGAAATCAGAGCTTTAAAGGGGTGGTTGAATATGACTTCACTTTTATAACTTTACTTAATGTTGCTGTATGAGCATAAACAACATCTGCAAAGTTACATGAACTTTTGATAGATAAGGGCCACTGTGTGTGTAGGCCTACACACATTCATTAAGTGGACAATAATAGCTTATTATTGTCCAAAAAGAGGTAGCATATGACGATGTTCAACTAATAAAGATCTTCATCGCTGGCAAAAAATATGATGCATTTGGAGATTTACTTTCTAGACTGTACTGTAGGTGCACGTCAAACGCTTCTTGATGTTCTTAAATCTGCCTGTTCCGACACTAGTCGAAGTGTGAATTGAAAGAGCAAAACCGATTTAGACAGATCTGCCCAACTTATTTGATACAGTCTTTGAGCAGAATCAACTCAAAAGAGTGATTCATTTGTGAATTGAGCATCGCTCAAGGCCAGAAAACAATAGAGCGCGTGCTTAGAATAAACTATGTACGTATTGCATTTAAATAAAGTAACGAGAGGAACGTCCCCCAACGTAACAAAGTCAAGTCACATTTATTTATATAGCGCTTTTTACAATACAGATTGTGTCAAAGCAGCTTCACAGTGATAACATGAAAGTAGTACAACACAGATCAATAATATTGTTAACTATTAAATATTAAATAATAAATAAATAACCCCAACTAAGCAAGCCAAAAGCAGACAAAGCAAGGCGACAGTGGCAAGGAACCAAAACTCCATCAGATTGGATGGAGAAAAAACCTTGGGAGAACCCAGGCTCAGTCGGGGGCCAGTTCTCCTCTGGCTTACATTCATATTGTTAATATATAAATATGAAATATAAATATTGTTTATATATAATACAGAGCCATAACATATCGCCAGTGTTGAGTCGTCTCACAGGCGTTGGGGCATCTTAAATCCCTGTGGGAGGCTGGATACAAACTGGACCTGACAAACGCCATTTTCTCGGGACAGACGTCCCGAGATAACAGCAGAAAGGCAGATGGGAAATAATTAGCATAGCTGATGTTCAGAATGATTTCCATTATACAGGAGTCGGTGTTAGAAAAACACTATCTCAAAACTCTCCGCAACCCAAAACTCTCCGCAACCCAACCATACGTGCCGAACCGTTTGACTAAGGCTGTCGAGCCCCACTGGCGCGGTAAATACAGGATCAGTGGCAAACGGTTCCGTATGGCATAACAGAGGAATAAAAGGTAAGTATTATGTGAATGCTTGACTGAAGAGATGCGTCTTTAGTCTAGTTTTAAACTGTGGTAGCGAGTCAGAGCCTTTGGACCGTATCGGGCAGGCTATTCCAGAGTTTTGGAGCTAAATGCAAGAACGCCCTCCCTCCTTTAGTGGACTTAGATATCCTAGGAATGACCAGAAGCCTTGAATTTAGTGATCTTAAGGAACGCGTTGGATTGTAGGGCGAAAGAAGGTCTGTTAAGTACATTGGAGCTAAACCGTTTAGGGCTTTATAGGTCATTAGTAGTATTTTGTAGTTGATAGGGAACTTAATAGGTAACCAGTGTAGAGATGATAAAATCGGTGTTATATGATCGTATTTTCTTGACCTAGTTAGAACTCTAGCGGCTGCATTTTGCTCAAACTTTTTTATTAATCCAAATGATAATACAACACAATAGATTACAAATTATTAACACTTTTCTTTTTCACATAAAACTAAACATAAATAAATAACCAAATAAATAAACAAAAAATAAATAAAAAAGTAAAAAAAATAATAATAATAATAATAATAATAATAATAATAATAAAAATAAATAAATAAATAAAAAGAAATTTGTATCTGTATACACACACACATACATACATACACATACAAGAAAATACCTATAAAAAAATTATAGTGATAAGTGGATAATGTAAAATATATACATATGTATACACTTACTTAAACAAATCTAAATACACATTATACATATCTATGCATATACATGAGTGCGCACACACACATTTAATCATGTATTAACCAGGAGGTAGGGTTTTAAGAGATTTAAAGTAGGCTATAAAGGGATGCCATTTACTGAAGAAGTTGTTCTAACGAGAAAATCTAACTTTTTCCAGTTTTAGAAAGAACATAGTATCCACTAACCATTGGGAGGTAGCTGGAGGCTTATTAGATTTCCAGTGGAGCAAAATACGGCGTCTAGCTAACAAGGAGGTAAAAGATATAACATCCAGTTGTTTAGAATTAAACTGAGACCAGATTTTTGGTACACCAAAGATTGCTATAGTGGGGCAAACATCAATTCTAATTTTTAGCACTTTAGACATAGTTGTAAAATAACTGACCCAATAATTTTGCAACATAGGACAAGTAAAAAACATATGACTCAAATTGCACAAAGGTGCATGACATCTGTCACATCTGTCTTCAACATTGGGAAATATTTCCGATAGCCTGGCCTTAGAAAAATGAATTCTGTAAAGTACTTTAAATTGTATGAGGCCAAGGCGTGCACAAATTGTACTAGAGCGTATTCTGTCCAGAGCGCCTGCCCACCAATCCTCTTCAAAACTTTCCCCCAACTCCCCCTCCCACGCTCTTTTAACTCTGTCAATAGAACATTCACTTAGACCTAAAAGACAACCATACATTTTTGAAATTTGTGACTTGTGACACGGATTGAGTTGCAGAAACTCTTCCCAAACTTGCAACGGGGGCAGAGATGGGAACCTAGAAAATAAGGTAGCAGAACAGTGTCTAATCTGCAAGAAACGATACAAGTGGGACTCTAACAACTCCAAATCAGAGGATAACTGTACATAATTACAAAATGTACCATCTCTATACAGGTCTCGGAAACATCTCAATCCCTTTGCATGCCACTGCTTAAATACAGGATCAGAGAGAGATGGAGGAAATATATGATTTTCCAATAGTGGCATCAATGTTGAGGCAGAGTTGAATTTAAAGTGTCGCCTAAATTGGCACCAGATACGAAGTGTGGATACAACAATTGGATTATGAGTCAATGACGCCGAAGAGACATTACAGGATAAGGGTGAAGTAAGCAAAGCCAATGGAGAGGTTGATATACACGAATTTGCTTCCAATCTGCACCATGTTGTAGTGGACGAACTAACCCAAAATGTTATCTTGTGAATATTTACTGACCAATAGTAAAACATAAAATTAGGTAAGGAGAGTCCACCATTCAGATGGCATCTTTGAAGCAACGATTTCCGAATTCGGGGCACTTTACCACCCCACAAAAAGTCAGACACAATCTGGTCAATAGATTTAAAAAACTTTTTAGGAAGAAACAAAGGAATGCACTGAAAAACGAAAAGAAACTTAGGCAACACATTCATTTTTACTGTGTTAATCCGACCTATCAAAGATAGAGGCAGATTACTCCACCGCTGAAAATCAGACTTGGCTTGTTCTAGCAGAGGGTGAAATTACCAGATACAAGAGAAGACATCGAATGAGTGATATTGATACCAAGGTATCTAAATCCTGATCTGCTTAATTTGAATGGAACATCTGACTGCAAAAGGCCCTTAGCCAATGCATTAATCGGGAAACACTCACTTTTGTGGAGATTTATTTTGTATCCAGAGAAAGAGCCAAATTTTTGCAACGTGGATAAAATAACTGGAAAATTTTGAATTGGATTGGAAACATATAATAATAGATCATCAGCGTATAGTGATAATTTAATTTCAATGCCTGACCTCACCACTCCCTGCAGTAACGGGGAGGACCTCAAAGCAATCGACAGCGGTTCAATGGCCAAGGCAAAAAGCAAAGGGGAAAGTGGGCACCCTTGTCGTGTTCCACGTCCAAGCCTAAAATAGGTGGATCTATTGTCATTAGTGTGCACACTCGCCTGAGGCGAAGCATATAGAAGACGTATCCAATTTATAAATTTATTTCCAAATCCAAATTTTTGAAGCACAGTGAAAAGATACTCCCACTCTACACGATCAAATGCTTTTTCAGCATCAAGAGAAATAACAACCTCAGGTGTCTTGGCAGAATGTTTAAGATTAATTATGTTTAAAAGAGTACGGACATTAAAAAATAACTGTCTACCCCTAATGAACCCTGTTTGCTCCTCAGATATAATCTTTGGAAGTATGTTTTCAATACGAGATGCCAACACTTTGGCCAGGATCTTGGCATCCACATTCTGTAAGGAAAGGGGCCTGTAAGAACCACATAACTTAGGATCCTTATCTCTTTTAAGCAACAGAATTATGGACGCTTGTGTAAGTGTTTCTGGTAGGAAACCACGCTCTAAAGATTCCATATACACTGACAGAAGTAATGGGGATAATTTGTTCTGAAATTTTTTTAAAAACTCGACAGGAAACCCATCGGGCCCCAGGGGCTTTATTACCTTGCATTCTTTTAATAGCCTGATTAATTTCGTTTGTGTCGATTGGAAGCTTCAACATCACCAGCGACAGCTGAATCAATCGTGGTAAAATTTAAGTTCTGTAAAAAGACAGTCATATCATGGGTATCAGACGGAGATTCAGAAGTATATAACAAAGAATAAAAAGACTTAAAGGTGGCATTAATACCTTCAGGTTCAGATATCAAATTACCAGATAAGTCCTGAATCTGTGGGATCAAACGGCTAGCTGCTTGACGTCTTAACTTATGAGCCAAGAGGCGACCAGCTTTATCACCATGCTCATAATAAGTACTATGAGAATGCAAAAGAAGCCGCTCAGCATCTTCAGTCAGAACGAAATCAAGTTCAGCTTGTAAATTGAGACGTTGTTTAAATTTATCTTGTGAAGGGGAATTGGCAAGCAGCTGATCAATTTGACAAATATTTGAAGTGAGTTCACGTATCCTCATGTTGCGAACTCTCCTAGAGTGTGCAGAGTAAGAAATAATCTGACCCCTAAGGTAAGCCTTAAGTGTTTCCCACAGCAATGAGTAAGTGACCACCCCGTCTTGATTTGTAGCCAAAAAATTGTCAATGGAATTCGAAATAAAATCAATGAATTTTTCATCAGATAACAGAAGAGTATTCAACCTCCATAGTGATGAATATCTAGGCTGCACAGAGAACAGAATATCAACACTAAGAGGGGCATGGTCAGATATAACAATAGCATGATAAGAAACAGATTTTACTTTAGATATCAGTGAGCTATCTATAAAAAAATAATCAATACGGGAATATGACTGATGGACTTGCGAGAAAAAAGAAAATTCCTTATTTTTAGGATTATAAAATCTCCATGGGTCAACACAGCCATTTTTAGACATAAATTCCACTATTGATTTAGACATAGATGTTGAAGTTATTGTTCTGGAACTAAGAGCGGTCCAAAGCAGGATCAATTACACAATTAAGATCACCAGCAAAAATAAGCAGATGACTATTTAATGAGGGGAGGATCTCAAATAACTTGTTCATGAAACCTGGATCATCGAAATTTGGTGCATATACATTGACAAGAATCACAGGATTTTGTAGTATGGTGCCAACAACAATCAAATATCTTCCATTTTTATCAGTTATTACCTTAGTAGAGGAAAACTGAACCCTTTTATTAATCAGTTATCGCAACCCCTCTGGCTTTTGAATTGAAATCAGAGTGAAAAACTTCCCCTACCCAATTACACTTAAGCTTCAGATGATCTTGATTTCTCAGATGTGTCTCCTGTAAAAAGCGATGTCTGTATCTAACCTTTTCAAATGTGCGAATATTTTGACTTTTTGATAGGGCTTCCCATACCATTAATGTTCCAAGTTACAAATCTTATTGCAGAACTGACAGGATGTGGCAAATTACCATGATAAATAGCCATCTACTTAACTAAACTAAAACAATTCCCTTGAGGGGAAGAACCTCCTGTAAGACAAAAAAAAAAAAAAAAAAAAGTGAAAAGTGAAAAGTGAAATTCAACCCTCAGAACATTCCCACCCACCCACACACATACACTATCCGCATCCCCAAATGACGCGGACCCATGTGCAGACTCCAACTGGAGCCAACCCAATGATTCACTGCTCACGATTAAGGATAAACAAAAAGAGAAAGGTGACCTGCAGAATATGACATTTAGTATTGCAAACGCACATTAGAACAAATATAAAGGATGACTCCAAGTATGCCCAAATATGACTGATAATTAGACAGCTAGCATATAAAAATCGTTTGCATTTGAGACACTATGCCAAGCTCAAAAAAAAAAAAAAAAAAAAAAAAAAAACAAGTAATAAACAGTCACATTCGTGTGACATACAATGTCTCGTGTATAATACCATGGGATAACTTACCCAACACAACTCACATGCCTAAGCATGCACATTCACGCATCACTAGATGCATTCTGGCAAGGCTGTAAAGAATTCACGTATGACTTAGCAAGTTCCGGTGAGTTGAACTGTCTTTCGACACCGTTGAAGGTAACACGTAGCTTAGCTGGGTGAAGAAAACCAAACTTGACTCCAGGTATTGAGCGAAGTAGCTGACGAACACCATTGAAGGCAGATCGGGCGCGAGCAGTCTTTGCTGTGAAATCCGGGAAGATGGAAATACTCATATCACCAACTTTGAGCTGTTTCTTTCACGTGCCCGCTTTAAAACATCAACACAGTCAGAGTGATAATGCAATCTTGCCACAATAGCTCGCGGGCGCTCCCCGGTTTTGGCCTAGGTTGCAAAGTGCGATGTGATCGATCAATGATGATGTCCCTCTCGATGTTGAGTGCCTCCTTGAGTAGCTTGGAAATCGCCACGGTCTGTAGATGGATTTTCTTCTGGAACTCCTATTATCCTTATATTGTTACGGCGGGATCTAGCTTCCAGATCTTCACACTTGTCTTCTAGTTTAACCACAGCGGCCGCAAGAGACTCTACCTTTTCCCGAAGCTCGATGACGCTCATCCGAACAGGTAGAAAGGGAATGTTCCATGTCCTTCACTGTGCCTTTCAATGCCGCCATGTCCATCTGCATCGATACCATACTATTAGAAAATTCCGCTTTGACTGCCTGAAGCTCACTCTTGATGGTCGCCAGGTCATCTCCTAACATGGACTGCAACTCAGAGCGAAATATTTCAGCCAGATCTTTGCGCAACGAAGTTAGTATCTCCGTTTTAAGTGACTGTGTCTCGTCTGAAGTTGCCCCGAGCTCAGGGCCCGCCTCCGGGCTGTCTGAATCATGCTCTGCCGTGGATGCATTAGCAGTAGGCCGCTGTGCCGATGCTCTCGCGTGACTACCTTTACTGCCTTTAGTTTTCATTTTTGTTGCAAGAAATAAAAAGCATACAACACCAATAAGAAATGATACGCATAGACACAAAGTCTTAAGCTGAAATGTGCGTATGAAGTGAAATATGCAAAAATTCTGCAGGAGCTACCGCGATCACGACTCACTCCATTGATCACCTAACCAGAAGTCCCGGCTGCATTTTGGACTAACTGTAGCTTGTTTATTGAGGATGCAGAACAACCAGCTAATAAAGCATTACAGTAATCTAGTCTCGAGGTCATAAATGCATGAACTAACTTTTCTGCATCAGAAACAGATAGCATGTTACGTAGCTTAGCAATGTTTCTAAGGTGGAAAAAGGCTGTTCTTTTAACATATGAAATCTGATTTTCAAAAGACAAGTTGCGGTCTAGTATAACACCCAGGTCTTTTACTGTAGTGGATAAAGTAACAGGACATCCATCTATATTAAAGTTGTATTGTAAGAGGTTCTGTGAGTAGTTTTTTGGACCAATAAGTAATACCTCCGATTTTATCTGAATTTAATAGCAGGAAATTACGCGTCATCCAGCATTTTATATCTTTGAGACACTCGGTCAATTTAGATGAGTTAGTGTTTTCATCTGGTCGTGATGAAATATATAATTGAGTATCATCAGCATAGCAGTGGAAATTAATTCCATGTTTTCTTATAATGTTACCAAGTGGCAGCATATATATAGAGAATAGCAGAGGGCCTAAAACCGATCCTTGCGGTACTCCATGGTCTACTGCCGTTATCTTTGATTTTTCCCATTTAAACAAACAAAATGAGAACGGTCCGATAAGTACGATATTAAACCAGCTTAATGCCTGTCCCTGAACACCAGTGTAGTTTTGTAGTCGATCCAAGAGTATTTTATGATCTATAGTATCGAACGCAGCACTAAGATCAAGTAGGACTAATATTGAGATACGGCCTTGGTCAGAAGCTAAAAGTAAGTCATTTGTAATTTTAACTAGCGCAGTTTCTGTACTATGATGCGGTCTGAATCCTGACTGGAATTTTTCATAGATATAATTTTCTTGCAAAAAAGAGCACAATTGAGCGGACACAACTTTTTCTAGTATTTTTGACATAAATGGAAGATTTGAAATAGGTCTGTAATTTGCTAAGTTATTTGAGTCTAATTGCGGTTTCTTAATGAGAGGTTTTATTACTGCCAGCTTGAATATTTTTGGAACATGACCTAAAGATAAAGACGAGTTAATAATATTGAGGAGAGGCTCTTCCACTACAGGTAATAGTTCTTTCAGTAGTTTAGTGGGTATTGGATCTAATAAACATGTTGTTGGTTTAGAAGCAATGATAAGTTTATTTAGCTCTTCCTGTCCTATCGCTGTAAAGCGGTGTAGTTGTTCTAGAGGGGCCATAATTGAGGCTGAATCATGGGACACCATAGAGGATTGTACATTTATAATTATGTTGTGGATGCTTTCTATTTTCTCATTGAAGTAATTCATAAAATCATTACTACTAAACTGTAACGGTATATTTTGCTCTGGTGATGTCTGTTTATTTGTTAGTCTAGCCACGGTGTTAAATAAAAACCTTGGATTATTTTGGTTATCTTCTATTAGTTTGCGGAGATGCTCAGCCCTGGCTGTTTTTAGAGCCTTTTTATAACGTGACATACTGTCTTTCCACGCGATTCTAAAGACCTCTAAATTAGTTTGTTTCCATTTACGCTCTAAGTTGCGAGTTTCTCTCTTGATAGCATGCGTATCACTGTTGTACCAGGGTGCTTTAGTTTTCTCTCTAACCTTTTTTAATCTTATTGGTGCAACAATATCTAAAGTACTAGAGAAAATGGTACTCAAACTGCTAGTCATTTCCTCTAACTCATCTGTTTGTTTGGGTTCATTTAGCAGCTTAGATAGATCAGGTAAGCTATTTGACAATCTATCTATAGTGGTTGGAAGGATTGTTCTGCCTTTTCTATAACGTGGCGCAACGTGACATATTTCAGCAGTACGTATTATGCAGGTCACCATGTAATGATCAGTGACATCATCGCTTTGCGGTATAATATCTATATTAGTTGGATCGGTACCATATGATATAATTAAATCTAGTGTATGATTTAGACGATGAGTGGGGCCACTGACGTTTTGTTTGACCCCAAAGGAGTTTAATAAGTCTGTAAACGCAACCCCTAAAGCATCATTTGTATTATCTACGTGTATGTTAAAATCTCCAACAATTATTGCTTTATCGACATTCATCAATAGATCCGACAGAAAGTCTGCAAACTCTTTTAGGAATTCAGCATAGGGCCCTGGAGGTCTATATACAGTAGCCAAGGCTAGAGATAATATGGATTTCTTTCTTACATCTAAGAGCGTAACATTTAGCACAAGTACTTCAAATGAATTAAACCTGTGACCTGTTTTCTGAGTAACGTTAAAAATATCTTTATGGATTGTTGCAACACCGCCGCCACGGCCGATCAGACGAGGCTCATGCTTATAACAGTATCCTGGTGGACTAGACTCATTTAGACCGAAATACTCATTTGGTTTAAGCCAGGTTTCAGTAAGGCACAGAACATCAAAATTATTATCTGTGACCATTTCATTAACAATAACCGCCTTAGGTGTGAGCGATCTAATGTTTAGAAGACCTAGCTTTAAAAATTGTTTTTGTTCACTGATATTTAGATTTTCTGGTTTAATTACAATTAGATTTTTGCTAGATCTTACACTAGATTTATTGTTTGGCTTCACTAAACGAGGAATGGACACAGTTTCTATATAATGCTCCACACTATGCATATTAGTTAAATTAGGACAGCAGAGGCTGTGATTTGGACTTTGACTAAAGTCCAAATCGAAAGTAAATTTTTTCATTAGAAATGTCCTGAAGTTAAAGTAAAAGTACCCACAATTAAATCTACTCTTAAAAATAATATTTTCCAATACTACCCACCTCTGCTTCGGATCCACACAAGTGCTGTGTGCCGGACTGTATTGGAGATTTTCATATCATAATACTTTCGCTCAATGAAAGATTATTAATAGCCTTTCTTGTCTTATCTATGATATTTTGCTGCCTCATTAAAGGTGGGGTAGGTATAAAGTGTCTAAAAAAACTTTTCCCAAATGTGTTTAAACTATTTATGTATACAAACACATAATTAAAATGTAAGTACTCTGAAAAAGAAAGTATACAAATCGAGTGTCTGTAGTCCTCTCAGTGCTGCAATTAAACAAATTTGGGAAAAAGGTTTTTTTAGAACATTTCTACCTTCCCTGCCTTTAAGCATCTGTGCTATACATTATAAAAATGCCTTAATTTTATAGTTATAGCCTACATGTTGTTTTTTATTAATGTATCTTACAACAATGCAAAGAGCAATATGTAAATTTTACCAGATTTAGATACTACACTTAGTGTCTTTATATTGTTCCCCAATAAATAATTTATTTTTTCATGTTTAGATTTTATCAAATTATTGTGCACTCTTGATTTTTCTAGAGTCAATTTTACTGCGGAATTATCCACTAATGTAATAGCATTTTTATTATAGATTATGTTTTTCTTTATAATGAAGTTGTCTGAATTAAGTAGAGTACTTTTTGTAGACACACAATAGAGTGATTATTAGGTCAACACACAGAATTATAGAAATTCTACTTGTTTCAAAAAAAAAGAAAAAAAAAAGAAAAGAAACGGTGCTGGTATAGTTGATACTCTTTTTTTTTAGAATTTTTGCCTTTGGATCGTTTCTAAAAAAATGGTATCAGTGCATCCTTATTAATTACTAGTGTACTTATGCATAACTAATGAATAATTAAGGACTATTAAAATAAAGTGTTATCAGGTCTTAATGATATGCATATTTTGGTGTTTCTGCATAGGTTGCATATGTTTGTGCATACAATAACGGATGATCCGCTTATGCGGAACATATTTCCGGTAGTGCGTTCTCGAGCCACCAGGCTCTGTTTTGTGCGGATGGCCGGCCGAGAGCGTCTAAAGGGTTTTCTGTTAGAACGTTGCCATTAATAATTTAAGTGAATCAATCAATAAAAACTATAGTTGGACAATAACTTTATTCTAGAGCAGCTGTAAAGCTAGAACAATCTCTGTTTCTTTTCATATTACCTCTGTAAAGCTGCTTTAAAAAAATTCATATTGTATTAAAAGAGCTATATAAATTAAGGTGACTTGACTTTCCCTTGCATAGGCTTTCTCTGCTGGTTTGCTGTTCTAAATAACAATAGGACTTAGCCTAAATTTAATACCAGATTTCTTCGTTTTTTAAGTCTGCAAATAGGCTTATATCAAATGTATTATGTAAATTGGTACATAAGTAAAGTTGTGTGATTATATGCAAGAAATTCATTGTGACAGTGGAATGGAAACAGTCTTACCGATGTATTTTCAACATCAGTTTCATCTGAATCTGTATATCTTGACGGTGGGACTGAGGGCCTTTTTTTAGGCAGTGGGTTGTTGGTTTCATCTGACTCCAATTGTAGTAATTCCTTAATTTTAGCATTAGTATGAAATCGATTGCCTGAAAAAAAAAAGTAAAAGTAGAGGATAGATCAGATTAAGGCACTTAAAATAAAACAATATTTAGAGCACTTAATAATTTTTGTGCATATTATTGTGTTATTGTAGTTACACAACTGTCATAACTTTACACATCATAACAGCTTCACATTATTTATTTGACCTGACTCTGTAAAAACTGTATATATTAGAGGGGTCTACTTACTGCTCACAAACTTGATAGAGGCAGCGTACACTGGCCAGCCATGTTTGGGCTTTTTCCCTTTTGCCATTCCACTGCAGCTGAAGTCATTTTCGGGATATCCATCGTCATCCATCTTGGAGTCATCATATTTACGTATGGCTTCGGTTTTTACCTCGCTATACATCCCAGCATCCTCCCCACTGACCCATTGGACCACTGCCAACTTTCTCATCACACCTTAAGGCGTTAAAAGAGTTTGGCATTTAGTACATTTTTTAGATTATGGCACAAGGCTGTTTCATCAGATCTTACATGGGAAGGTCAAGTGTTTTGTGTCTTGTGATTCTGACTGTAGCGTCATGGCCATAATTTTTGCTTTGTAATAACAATTTTCCGGACACAGACATAATGCTAGGCCAGCTAACTTTAACGTCAGCTGCATGCAAGTTGCAGATCTATGAAAGATCAGTGACGTTACGAATCAATTAAGTCGATAACCGCGGTGATCTGATTAATTAACGTTAGTTATGAGAAAATAACAAGATTCAAATATTTTTAACCCAGTTAACCCACCGGCCCCTGACTAAGGTAGTTTTGTGTAATTAAATAGATTCAAAACTTAATAACTTTACAGCCCTGACATTATATATATATATATATATATATATATATATATATATATATATATATATATATATATATATATTTATATATATATATTTCATGGTTTCATGTATTTTTGGGAGTAGTAATAGGATTCACTTTATGTCAAACTGTCAATCAAAAGATGATTGATGACAGTCCCGCCCTTTCCCCGCCCCTTTGCCCACCCCTTTCCCCGCCCCTTTTGGCATAGGATGAAAGGGTTGAATATAGGACAAAGGAGATAAGAGGTGATAAAAATGAGATAAGAAGAGAGACATCTGGGTTGACGAGATAAGATCAAAAGGCATCAAATGGATTTGACAGTAAGTTTTATGACCTATTGCCCTCTTAAACGTGATAATGTCATTTTGTAACAGTTGTTTTTTAATAATAAAGATAAGATCAAAAGGCATCAAATGGATTTGACAGTAAGTTTTATGACCTATTGCCCTCTTAAACTTGATAATATAATTTGTAACAGTTGTTTTTTAATAATAAAGATAAGATCAAAAGGCATCAAATTGATTTGACAGTAAGTTTTATGACCTATTGCCCTCTTAAACTTGATAATATAATTTGTAACAGTTGTTTTTTAATAATAAAGATAAGATCAAAAGGCATCAAATGGATTTGACAGTAAGTTTTATGACCTATTGACCGTCTAAACTTGATAATATAATTTGTAACAGTTGTTTTTTAACTGTAAAGATCAAAAGGCATCAAATGGCTTTGACAGTTAGTTTTATGACCTGTTGACCCCGTCAAGTCTTGATCATGGCTTGTTGTAACTGTGGCTTTTGAGTGTTTTGAACGTCGCCGCATCCCCTGCATGTCCCTGAGCTGCAGCTGTGAAAGTGATAAGAAAAAAGTGTGAAAGTTCTGTAAAAGAATATAAAATAATCTTACGCATACGCTGAACCAAGCAATTCGTTTTAAATAAAATGGAGCCACAAAATGTATTAGAGAGTTGAATAAAAACAAAACAGCTTATACCTTATGAAAACAATCCAAATGTTCTTTCGTGATTCAAAAGCATAATGGAGCAGCGCTCATCTGAATGGGCCTCTCTCTGTGTGTGTGACAGACATGGATACCTCCCCACATGATAAAGTGTGTGTGTGTGTGTGTGTGTGTGTGTGTGTGTGTGTGTGTGTGTGTGTGTGTGTGTGTGTGTGTGTGTGTGTGTGTGTGTGTGTGTGTGTGTGTGTGTGTGTGTGTGTGTGTGTGTGTGTGTGTGTGTGTGTGTGTGTGTGTGTGTGTGTGTGTGTGTGTGTGTGTGTGTGTGTGTGTGTGTGTGTGTGTGTGTGTGTGTGTGTGTGTGTGTGTGTGTGTGTGTGTGTGTGTGTGTGTGTGTGTGTGTGTGTGTGTGTGTGTGTGTGTGTGTGTGTGTGTGTGTGTGTGTGTGTGTGTGTGTGTGTGTGTGTGTGTGTGTGTGTGTGTGTGTGTGTGTGTGTGTGTGTGTGTGTGTGTGTGTGTGTGTGTGTGTGTGTGTGTGTGTGTGTGTCTGTGTGTGTGTGTGTGTGTGTGTGTGTGTGTGTGTGTGTGTGTGTGTGTGTGTGTGTGTGTGTGTGTGTGTGTGTGTGTGTGTGTGTGTGTGTGTGTGTGTGTGTGTGTGTGTGTGTGTGTGTGTGTGTGTGTGTGTGTGTGTGTGTGTGTGTGTGTGTGTGTGTGTGTGTGTGTGTGTGTGTGTGTGTGTGTGTGTGTGTGTGTGTGTGTGTGTGTGTGTGTGTGTGTGTGTGTGTGTGTGTGTGTGTGTGGCACCGAAAGTTTGCTTTAGAATCAAAAATAAAATAATCTCATGGATCCACAAAAATTGCAAGCAGTTAAAAAATTATTAGAGAGCTGAATAAAAACAAACAGCTTATACCTTATGAAAACAATGCAAATGAATGATCTCACTGATTCAAAAACATAATGGAGCAGCACACGTCTCAAATTGGGTCATTTTTGTTGTGTGTGTCTGTGTGTGTGTGTGTGTGTGTGTGTGTGTGTGTGAGACAGACATGGCTATCTTCCCTCATGATAAACTACCGGATCTTTATGAATACTGTGAAAGTGAGGACAATTTATATATATATTATTATTATTACTTTCACTAAACATGCTACCACTAGGCTCAATTTTTTAGGAATCATGGGGTGTCTTTTAATTTTTATGCAGACGACACCAAAATCTATCTCCCTTTGAAACATAATGACAAGCAAGGCCTAGAAACTTTGCTTGCCTGCTTATCTGACGTACGGTCCGGCATGTCCTTGAATTTTCTGCACTTGAATGAAAGTAAAACTGAAGCAATTGTTTTTGGCCACTCTTGGAAAAGCAAACCCCGAACACTGACTATGATTATTTAGACTCTAAACGAGAGCACACATTTACTCCGATTTTATTATCTCTAAATTGGTTGCCAGTGTGTTATAGAGTTGAATTAAACATTTTGTTGCTAGTTTTTAAGGCTTTGACTGGTCTTGCACCATCCTATCTGTCAGATCTTTTAAATGTGAAAAAGTCAACAAGATGCTTGCGATCCTCAGACAGCATTATACTGTCATATCCAAGATCAAGATTGAAGCTGCGAGGTGATCGTGCGTTTTCAGTGGCCGGTCCTAGGATATGGAATAGTCTTCCTTTATCAGTGAGGTCTGCATCATCTGTACATGAATTTAAATCTAAGTTACAGTCTTATCTTTTTACTCTTGCATTTCATTCATGACGTTGGTTTCTCTAAACCCATAACCTAGTGTTTTATAGTTTGTCATTATATTGTGTGTGGTTTGTTTTATACTTCTCCATTTGTACAGCACAGTGGGTCAGCTTCTGTTGTGCTTTATAAATAAATGAAATGAAAATAAATGAAATGAAATGACATGTGTCACACTAAAGTTGAAAAAACATTGTGTTCTATATAAATGAAATGGTTATAACATTTACATCTAGTCATTTACAAATATAATATTTAACACTAACTATAGTTGAAAAACACTGATCTTCAAAGGTATATAAATGAAATGGTTATAAATGTGCAATTATTAATTTACAAATATAATATTTCACACTTAAGTTGAAAAACATGCTGTTCTTTAAAAGTATATACATTAAATATACAAATAAAAAATATAAATATAATATTTCTCTCTCTCAAACACCCAGAGCATATGAAAGTGATAAGAAAAGAATTGTGGAGGTTTATCTGCTCTGTAAAAGAATATAAAATCTTACTAAAGCCTCCCACAAAAAGTTTAATTAAATGTAGAACTATTCACTGAACCAAGCATTTCAGTTTAAATAAAATAAAAATCTTACTAAAACCTTACACAAAAAGTTTAAATAAATAAAAACTATCCACTGAACCAAGCATTTCGATTTAAATAAAAATGGAGCCACAAAAAAAATTGCAAGCAGTTAAAAATGTATTAGAGAGTTGATTAAAAAACATACAGCTTATGAAACAATGCAAATATGAATGATCTCACACTGGCTCAAAACATAGGGAGCGTGCGTCTATGTATTTCTCCCCTCCCTCCCACTCCCACATTGCTAGGGACGCTGGAATTTGATCTGACTAAAGTTGAAAAAGCATTGTGTTCATTTAAAATGATATAAATAATATACAATAAAATATGTAATACAAAAATAAATGTCGTCCTGGACCAATTATTTTGAAATAAATAAATACATCTTGCATGTTTTACAGAGTTTTCAAGAAAAATTACACAGGTAGTGCCTGCCAGCATGGACAGTGTGCGTGACAAATAGGCCTAAGTAATATCATCGCTGTTTTCGTACCACCGGTAATAAATTACTTTTAATTCATAAGACTTATTTTCAGGAGTGACAGTTATCAGTGAAATATGGCGCTCGTGTAATCAAAAGGTCTGCCTACCCCTGGGTATGTGAATTGGCCTTGAAACTAAACACTTCCATTCATAGAGTACTGAAAGAATATAGTGGACACACAGCTCCACCGTTTTCCACAGGCTCTTACTGTAAAAGCTATAAAATAGCCATAGACACGGTTGTGTGCCATACCCCATGTCTGGACCAAAAACTTTTGCACCCTCTTCTTTGACCACCTCATCAAAAATGCAAAACAGTGAGTATTTTCTCTATAATTCATTTATGCTACGGTCTTTTAAACAATGCTATTGCTGTTTATCTGTATTATGCAATGATGTTTAATTTGAAAAATTGTTTATACATAAGGATACGACGATATAATTCATTAGTGTTTTAAATAGCACTGGCAACGTATTTGTTTTATCCACATTATGCTATTGGTATTTTTATCGGCTTTATGGTGGTGATACACAGATACTTTTATCTACTATATTAATTTCTCATAAAGTATGATTTTAAAAATGTACAACATTGTTTATGCTCATTATGCTATGTTTTTTTTAAACCATATCACAAAAGTATCAGTTTAAAATGACTGTTTTACAGCAATGTTTATTTTGCATTATGCTGTTGTTTTAACTGTTGTATTTTTTTAACTGATGTAACTAAAATCTGCAACATCGTTTTATTTAAGCTGCGGGATTTCCATAAAAGACCTTAAAATAAATGTTTTGGTTTTTAAATCCTATTTAGATTATTTTAGTCAGACATGCTTATATGTGCATAGGCCTATTTTATTCCTCTTCATTTACTTACTTTTTAAATTTTGGTAGGCTACTTTTTAATTCTTCTTTTACTGTGTCTTTGATTTTAACTTTTAGCAATTTGCATGATAAATTGTTTAACATGTAAGCTATATGAATGACACTGTCACAATGTGATAAGCAAAACATATAAATGTCAATTCAAAGCTATTTACATAGGCTAACGCTTTTCATTGGCATTTAAAATAACATGGTCATTCTTCTCTCTCTCTCTCTCTCTCTCTAGAGACAGCAAACACTGCAGGACAATCAGGAATCCAAGTAACATGTTAGTGTGGTTTATATTTATTTTTAAAGAGAAAAACATTATAGAGTGCATCAGGCGCTTTCTGGAAGTAAAAAACATTTACTTTCTCCATACGGAAATTTATTTTAAAGACAGACCTACTGTGAGCTAAGAAGTTGTTAATACATTGTATTTGCTTCTAAATAAAGCCTTCAGCTTTTTTTTTTTTTTTTTTTTTTTTAAATAATTGTGGTTCACAGTTGAACTCCTTGTAAAAACTACATTACCCATGAGGCTGTAGTGAAAATGTTAGTTTTCAAACATAGTTTAAATAAAAAATTAAAAAAGCAACACTTTTGCACTCTATGTAAAATGAACAATTGTCAGATGAACTGACAGATATTTTATGTTAACAGGCAAAATCTCTGCATCTGATGATGGCCATGTGTTTTCGCCGATTATAACTGGATTAACTCTTGGCTCCTTTGAGATCAATATGACTTCTGGCAAATCAAATGTGCCGGTAAATTGTAAGTGTAATACATTTTTCACCTATGTAATTTATAAAATTTATCTTAATTAATCAGTCATAGTTAACTATTTGGGACCAATTTTAAGGAAGGTTACATTCTGGTCTAACAGTGTCATATGCAAAATTTGCAATACAGAATTTATTTTGTCTGTGTTTTTGGTACTATTGGATCGAGTTTTGTAGAATTTTCTGCAATGAATTCATTTTATGTAGTGTCATGCTCCTGGATTATTCAGAATCAGAATTGTAACTATTACTATAGCCTTTATCAGCCATTTATTTTACTGCAGACTTATTAAAATTATTTATTTACTGCAGATTTTATCAAAGGCATGAATTAACTCAATTCAGGGCAGCAATAATAAAAGAAGAAAAAAATGAACAATTGACAGATGAAATATTTTATGTAAACAGGCAAAACCTCTGCATCTCTGATGATGGCCATGTGTTTTCGCCGATCATAACTGGTTCAAGCTTCTTTGAGATCAATATGACTTCTGCCAAATCAAATGTGCCAACAAATTGTAAGTGTAAAACACAGAGAAACTATTAAAACAGTTTTAGCCTATGTAATGTAGAAAATTAATCTTAATTAAGCAGTTCTAGTAAACTATTTTTAACAATTTTAAGGAAGGTTACATTCTGGTCTAACAGTGTCATATGCAAATTTGTAATACAGAATTATTATTATTATTATCTATTATTATTATTGGTATTATTGGATCAAGTTTTGTAAAATTTTTGTAAAAGCCTTTATCAACCATTTATTTTACTGCAGACTTATCAAACTTATTTATTTACTGCAGATTTGATTTGAAGAGAAACAGGTTAACACAAGGTTAGATTCAATTTTTATATTCTTCCCATTTTGCCTTCATTTTCCTTTTTCTGCTATTGTTTTCATTTTTATATTCTCAGATCATCAAAGGTTTCTGAAAGCAAACACCAGTCAGTTGGTAGAAAATTGATCCAATAATTGACAATAATAATAATAATAATAATAATAATAATTCTGTATTACAAATTTGCATATGACACTGTTAGACCAGAATGTAACCTTCCTTAAAATTGTTAAAAATAGTTTACTAGAACTGCTTAATTAAGATTAATTTTCTACATTACATAGGCTAAAACTGTTTTAATAGTTTCTCGTGTTTTACACTTACAATTTGTTGGCACATTTGATTTGGCAGAAGTCATATTGATCTCAAAGAAGCTTGAACCAGTTATGATCGGCGAAAACACATGGCCATCATCAGATGCAGAGGTTTTGCCTGTTTACATAAAATATTTCATCTGTCAATTGTTCATTTTTTTTCTTCTTTTATTATTGCTGCCCTGAATTGAGTTAATTCATGCCTTTGATAAAATCTGCAGTAAATAAATAATTTTAATAAGTCTGCAGTAAAATAAATGGCTGATAAAGGCTATAGTAATAGTTACAATTCTGATTCTGAATAATCCAGGAGCATGACACTACATAAAATGAATTCATCGCAGAAAATTCTACAAAACTCGATCCAATAGTACCAAAAACACAGACAAAATAAATTCTGTATTGCAAATTTTGCATATGACACTGTTAGACCAGAATGTAACCTTCCTTAAAATTGGTCCCAAATAGTTAACTATGACTGATTAATTAAGATAAATTTTATAAATTACATAGGTGAAAAATGTATTACACTTACAATTTACCGGCACATTTGATTTGCCAGAAGTCATATTGATCTCAAAGGAGCCAAGAGTTAATCCAGTTATAATCGGCGAAAACACATGGCCATCATCAGATGCAGAGATTTTGCCTGTTAACATAAAATATCTGTCAGTTCATCTGACAATTGTTCATTTTACATAGAGTGCAAAAGTGTTGCTTTTTTAATTTTTTATTTAAACTATGTTTGAAAACTAACATTTTCACTACAGCCTCATGGGTAATGTAGTTTTTACAAGGAGTTCAACTGTGAACCACAATTATTTAAAAAAAAAATAAAAAAAAAAAGCTGAAGGCTTTATTTAGAAGCAAATACAATGTATTAACAACTTCTTAGCTCACAGTAGGTCTGTCTTTAAAATAAATTTCCGTATGGAGAAAGTAAATGTTTTTACTTCCAGAAAGCGCCTGATGCACTCTATAATGTTTTTCTCTTTAAAAATAAATATAAACCACACTAACATGTTACTTGGATTCCTGATTGTCCTGCAGTGTTTGCTGTTAAAAAAATACAACAGTTAAAACAACAGCATAATGCAAAATAAACATTGCTGTAAAACAGTCATTTTAAACTGATACTTTTGTGATATGGTTTAAAAAAACATAGCATAATGAGCATAAACAATGTTGTACATTTTTAAAATCATACTTTATGAGAAATTAATATAGTAGATAAAAGTATCTGTGTATCACCACCATAAAGCCGGTAAAAATACCAATAGCATAATGTGGATAAAACAAATACGTTGCCAGTGCTATTTAAAACACTAATGAATTATATCGTCGTATCCTTATGTATAAACAATTTTTCAAATTAAACATCATTGCATAATACAGATAAACAGCAATAGCATTGTTTAAAAGACCGTAGCATAAATGAATTATAGAGAAAATACTCACTGTTTTGCATTTTTGATGAGGTGGTCAAAGAAGAGGGTGCAAAAGTTTTTGGTCCAGACATGGGGTATGGCACACAACCGTGTCTCATGGCTATTTTATAGCTTTTACAGTAAGAGCCTGTGGAAAACGGTGGAGCTGTGTGTCCACTATATTCTTTCAGTACTCTATGAATGGAAGTGTTTAGTTTCAAGGCCAATTCACATACCCAGGGGTAGGCAGACCTTTTGATTACACGAGCGCCATATTTCACTGATAACTGTCACTCCTGAAAATAAGTCTTATGAATTAAAAGTAATTTATTACCGGTGGTACGAAAACAGCGATGATATTACTTAGGCCTATTTGTCACGCACACTGTCCATGCTGGCAGGCACTACCTGTGTAATTTTTCTTGAAAACTCTGTAAAACATGCAAGATGTATTTATTTATTTCAAAATAATTGGTCCAGGACGACATTTATTTTTGTATTACATATTTTATTGTATATTATTTATATCATTTTAAATGAACACAATGCTTTTTCAACTTTAGTCAGATCAAATTCCAGCGTCCCTAGCAATGTGGGAGTGGGAGGGAGGGGAGAAATACATAGACGCACGCTCCCTATGTTTTGAGCCAGTGTGAGATCATTCATATTTGCATTGTTTCATAAGCTGTATGTTTTTTAATCAACTCTCTAATACATTTTTAACTGCTTGCAATTTTTTTTGTGGCTCCATTTTTATTTAAATCGAAATGCTTGGTTCAGTGGATAGTTTTTATTTATTTAAACTTTTTGTGTAAGGTTTTAGTAAGATTTTTATTTTATTTAAACTGAAATGCTTGGTTCAGTGAATAGTTCTACATTTAATTAAACTTTTTGTGGGAGGCTTTAGTAAGATTTTATATTCTTTTACAGAGCAGATAAACCTCCACAATTCTTTTCTTATCACTTTCATATGCTCTGGGTGTTTGAGAGAGAAATATTATATTTATATTTTTTATTTGTATATTTAATGTATATACTTTTAAAGAACAGCATGTTTTTCAACTTAAGTGTGAAATATTATATTTGTAAATTAATAATTGCACATTTATAACCATTTCATTTATATACCTTTGAAGATCAGTGTTTTTCAACTATAGTTAGTGTTAAATATTATATTTGTAAATGACTAGATGTAAATGTTATAACCATTTCATTTATATAGAACACAATGTTTTTTCAACTTTAGTGTGACACATGTCATTTCATTTCATTTATTTTCATTTCATTTATTTATAAAGCACAACAGAAGCTGACCCACTGTGCTGTACAAATGGAGAAGTATAAAACAAACCACACACAATATAATGACAAACTATAAAACACTAGGTTATGGGTTTAGAGAAACCAACGTCATGAATGAAATGCAAGAGTAAAAAGATAAGACTGTAACTTAGATTTAAATTCATGTACAGATGATGCAGACCTCACTGATAAAGGAAGACTATTCCATATCCTAGGACCGGCCACTGAAAACGCACGATCACCTCGCAGCTTCAATCTTGATCTTGGATATGACAGTATAACGCTGTCTGAGGATCGCAAGCATCTTGTTGACTTTTTCACATTTAAAAGATCTGACAGATAGGATGGTGCAAGACCAGTCAAAGCCTTAAAAACTAGCAACAAAATGTTTAATTCAACTCTATAACACACTGGCAACCAATTTTAGAGATAATAAAATCGGAGTAAATGTGTGCTCTCGTTTAGAGTCTAAATAATCATAGTCAGTGTTCGGGGTTTGCTTTTCCAAGAGTGGCCAAAAACAATTGCTTCAGTTTTACTTTCATTCAAGTGCAGAAAATTCAAGGACATGCCAGACCGTACGTCAGATAAGCAGGCAAGCAAAGTTTCTAGGCCTTGCTTGTCATTATGTTTCAAAGGGAGATAGATTTTGGTGTCGTCTGCATAAAAATTAAAAGACACCCCATGATTCCTAAAAAATTGAGCCTAGTGGTAGCATGTTTAGTGAAAGTAATAATAATAATATATATAAAATTGTCCTCACTTTCACAGTATTCATAAAGATCCGGTAGTTTATCATGAGGGAAGATAGCCATGTCTGTCTCCACACACACACACACACACACACACACACACAGACACACACAACAAAAAGACCCATTCAGACGTGTGCTGCTCCATTATGTTTTTGAATCAGTGAGATCATTCATTTGCATTGTTTTCATAAGGTATAAGCTGTTTGTTTTTATTCAACTCTCTAATAATTTTTTAACTGCTTGCAATTTTTTGTGGATCCATGAGATTATTTTACTTGATCTAAAGCAAACTTTTGGTGTCACACACACACACACACACACACACACACACACACACACACACACACACACACACACACACACACACACACACACACACACACACACACACACACACACACACACACACACACACACACACACACACACACACACACACACACACACACACCCGCGGCCCGGCACCCGCGCGCGCGCGGCGGGCCCGGCGCCCGCGGCCCGCGGGCCGCGCGGCGGGCCGGCGGCGGCGCGGGGCCCACCCACACACACACACACACACACGCACACACACACACACACACACACACACACACACACACACACACACACACACACACACACACACACACACACACACACACACACACACACACACACACACACTTTTATCATGTGGGGAGGTATCCATGTCTGTCACACACACAGAGAGAGGCCCATTCAGATGAGCGCTGCTCCATTATGCTTTTGAATCACGAAAGAACATTTGGATTGTTTTCATAAGGTATAAGCTGTTTGTTTTTATTCAACTCTCTAATACATTTTGTGACTCCATTTTATTTAAAACGAAATGCTTGGTTCAGCGTATGCGTAAGATTATTTTATATTCTTTTACAGAACTTTCACACTTTTTTCTTATCACTTTCACAGCTGCAGCTCAGGGACATGCAGGGGATGCGGCGACGTTCAAAACACTCAAAAGCCACAGTTACAACAAGCCATGATCAAGACTTGACGGGGTCAACAGGTCATAAAACTAACTGTCAAAGCCATTTGATGCCTTTTGATCTTTACAGTTAAAAAACAACTGTTACAAATTATATTATCAAGTTTAGACGGTCAATAGGTCATAAAACTTACTGTCAAATCCATTTGATGCCTTTTGATCTTATCTTTATTATTAAAAAACAACTGTTACAAATTATATTATCAAGTTTAAGAGGGCAATAGGTCATAAAACTTACTGTCAAATCCATTTGATGCCTTTTGATCTTATCTTTATTATTAAAAAACAACTGTTACAAATTATATTATCAAGTTTAAGAGGGCAATAGGTCATAAAACTTACTGTCAAATCCATTTGATGCCTTTTGATCTTATCTTTATTATTAAAAAACAACTGTTACAAAATGACATTATCACGTTTAAGAGGGCAATAGGTCATAAAACTTACTGTCAAATCCATTTGATGCCTTTTGATCTTATCTCGTCAACCCAGATGTCTCTCTTCTTATCTCATTTTTATCACCTCTTATCTCCTTTGTCCTATATTCAACCCTTTCATCCTATGCCAAAAGGGGCGGGGAAAGGGGTGGGCAAAGGGGCGGGGAAAGGGGCGGGACTGTCATCAATCATCTTTTGATTGACAGTTTGACATAAAGTGAATCCTATTACTACTTTGGATAAAATTGATATGGGTACCTATATATATATATATATATATATATATATATATATATATATATATATATATATAGGTAGCCCCTATACAATTCAACATGATTCCCAAATACATGAAACCATGAAGTTACTAAATCTAAACAAAAGCAATATGAATGTTGTTGCTGGCTTCAGTTAACATCAGACAATGAAGTTAGCTCCTAGCAAGGTAACTGTAACTAACCTTAATCATTGCATCTTATAGGCTAACAAATTTGAAACAAACACAATATTTTGCTTACCGAATCAACACAAATCCCTGAATAATAACTCCAACAAGATAAAATTATTCTTTCCTTCGAATGGACGTCGTTAGAAATCCACGTTTAGCTAATCGATCTGGAAAACTCTGTTCGTTTTATCCGTCTTGGGTGCTTCAATTAGCCCGTGATCTGGATTTCTATTGGATCCCGCAGCAGTTCAAACATTAACCAATTGTCATATTTTATGGTCTTATGGACCTAATTCATTTGCTTACATGTTGCAAGTTTTCAAAATAGGCTACCATTATATTATGCAAAATGCCGAAAGCCGAAAAATTGTATTTGCTCTGTACAATTACCAAGGAGAAGAAAGGATTCCTCGATTTGATACTCGGATCAGATGGGAAAGGAGGTACGTTATTTTTTTTTTTTTTTTTTAAGTTTTGGTAAAAAATTTTTTTTAAGTTTTCATAAATAGGCAGTAAACTATTATTTAACATAATTTTACAAATAATGTTTAGTTTAAGTTTTGTTAAATTTAGTTTTAAGGTTTTAAAAGTTTGATTTAAATGTTTGTAACACGCATTGCCAAACAATTATTAATTTAAAAATTAATTTATAATTTATTAATTAATTATAATCGAACCCATTACAGGTTTACATGCATTCGTATTAATTAGCCTGTACTGTTTGTAAATATTATGTATGGCTAATAATTTTATGTCATATTAATATATTCATGGAGATGGCTTCCATCTGAAAACACAAATATAAATCTAAGCACAACAGCAATGCTAAAATGTATATTATTATCTGTCTGTAAAAGTGGGAAAAGCAGGGGTGGGTTAACACTAGTCTTATTCTGATGATCATCCTCAGGGGTTGTGACTCAAACAAGGTTGAGAACCACTGATCGACTAATGATAAGTAGTGTAGAGTTGTAAAGATGTCTCTCAAATAATGTTGTGTTTGAAACTGTACAGGAAAATCGAAAATTGTCTCCATGACTTAGAGGAGGGAAATTTCCAGAGTGCCACTAATGATGTAAGTAGTACTAAGTCAGAAAATAAATCAAACATTTACAAATGAAGATGTAAAGTTACACTAAAACAAATGTTGGGAATTGTAAATTTATGCAAGTTTTATTAGGCAAAATTAAATTGAATGGTTTCTCATCTTTTGAAAAGAAAGAATTCAACTTTATCCACCTTTAAATTGACTGTACTGTTGTCTCCTCCTTTTATATATTTCCTTCTGCCCTATATTAGGATGATGTTTCGCACTCACCAAAGGGGACTGAAGAATCCACCCACACAGATATATGTCTACAGGTAGACATTTTTGGAGTAAATTACATTAATCTACAGTATTGATATAGTTTTTTCTTTCACATAAATTAATAATGTTGTCTTCTCTTTTCAGGACAATGTATTATTACAAGCAGTGACTACAAGAGAGTATACATCCATAGAAAAACAGGTGAGGAAAAGTTTTATTTTAAATGTCCTCCAGCTGTCAGAGGATGACCAATGGCTATTCTTTTGATTTGCATGAATTTATGTATTGGCATATTTTAGGAAATGTCACACCTCCCTGAAAGAAAGAGCAGTCACAACCACCAGACACTAATGTAAGATTTCTTTCTTTGAAAATAACCAACTCTTAATACTTTAATCTGTTTAGAACTTAACATTCTCTTTCACATACACATTTATTAGTTCATTTTTGTCCACTCATCCAGGTCAATCTACCGCTGAGGACAGGGAAGCCTATGTCCAAAGAAATACAGGTAAACATGGCCTATTTCTTTTTAGTTCAATTTCTATTCATTTTTATTGCCATATTAACTATTGATTGTTCTAATTATATATCTAAAAGTTTTGATCTTTTCAGATGACAGCCCTATGTCACATTCACTAGAGACTGCAGAAGGGGAACCTCTTAGAAATACTGGTAAAAAAGAAATTTACCCCAGACTATATATAAATAAGAAATGTTGTATGTCATTTTGGTTTAAAGTTTACATTGTGTTGCTTACATATGTAAGGCAAGCCATTTTGATTTTTAATAATTTAATCAATCAATCGCAGAAGTATGAATTCTTGATATGAACAACTACATTTTCAATAGTTAAAATGTTCACTCTTCATATCAGGAATTGGATTCTACTAGTGATACATGTTAAAAAATTAATTCTAATTCTAAAATGCTAATTCTATATCAACTATGACATCATTACTCACAGAAATACAAATTCTGGATACCAGAATTGAATTTCAAATACTAAAAACTATCATTCTTGAGTATGTTTAATTGTATTTTCACAAGTTAAATGTCACCATAGGCTGCCATTCAAGATCAGTTGTTGATATACAATTATTTATTTTATTTCTAGTTAAAAAATCCATTATTATTTTATTGATATTATTTTTTCATATTAATACTTAACAAAAAAATAAAATTAAGTAAAAATAAACATTTCTAATATCAATTTTCACTAGTTTTCACTATATTTTCACGAGTTTAAATGTTAATTCTTGATGTCTTTAAATGTTTTTTAACATGTTACATTAGCAGTAAAATATTGTCAGTATATTGTCAGTAAAATATTATGCATGGCTAATAGTTTTATGTAATAATACAATATTCCTCTGTGGCCTATGGTGGTGGCTTTCTCAGAAAAAGTAATGTTAGACCAACTTAAAGTAGTAGTTCACTTTAAAAAAAGGCTGTCTTTTGCTGATAATTTACTCACCCCCATGTCATCCAAGATACTGGTAACCAAACAGTTCAAGGTTCTAAAGACAGTTTCAGTGCAAACTGAAACTTTGTTATTTTTTTTTTTAAATGAGCGATTGTTCGGCTTCATAAGACCCTTATTCATCGTCTGGAATCTATTTATTTAAAGCCCTTTGAACAGTTTGCAGTGAAACTGTCTTTTACTGTCTTGAACTGTTTGGTTACCAGTAAAGTGCATTATATGGAGAAAATCCTGGAATGTTTTTATCAAAAACCTTCATTTCTTTTCGACTGAAGAAGAAGAAGACATGGACATCTTGGATGACATGGAGGTGAGTAAATTATCAGCAAAAGGTGTTTTTTTTTTTTTTTTTTTTAGTGAACTACTCCTTTTAATACCCCAATATAAATCTAAGCACAACAGCAATAAAAAAAGGTAAATTATTATTCTGTCTGTTAAAATGAAAGGAGCATACAGGTAGATGTTGGGGTGGGTTGTGAACCCTAGCTTTAATCTTGATGAAAATCCTGGGAATAAATAAAATTCAAAACAGCTTGCCATATTGATGAACAAGAATATCAACATTTAGAGTAAAACGAGTTTCTTTTTGGTACACACTTTGGTTATGATCACTCATATTTGGATTATTTCCCATTTGTTACAGAATAGCAACCAATCAAATCATGCATCTTCAGGTCCCTCAAATGACCATGTCACAGATGCCAGTTGGCTGAACATCCTCGCATTTTCCATGAAGCACAATGTAACAGGGGCTTTAATGGAGGACCTACTCAAGCTGTTAAGGTTATGTAGTGGGGATGCTGCAAGCATCCCAAGCAGCAAGTACATGCTAGAGAAGGAGTTTAAAGATTATGTAGACAAATCAGAATACCATCATTATTGTGGTGTTTGCAGCTCTTACATTGGCCTCTCAGTGTCAAAGGATGGTGAATTAAAATGTCAGATTTGCTCATCAACCCAAACTGTGAAACAAAGTTTAGAGATGGGTCATTTTTTCATTTGTATACCTTTGAGAATGAACTTTAAAGCTCTTTGGAGAATGAGCCTATTCCAAATATTTACAATGGCCCAAACAGAGATGGAATAACAGATATTTCAGATGGGAAGATGTACAAATATCTGAAATCAGTTAGTGATTCATTCTTTTCCCTGTCATTCAATTATGACGGTGTGCCAGTGTTCCAGTCATCTAAATACAGCATATGGCCCTTACTATGCTCTGTTAATGAATTACCCCCAGAGGAAAGAGATAAAAATGTCATGCTATGTGCCTTGTGGTTTGGGTCATCAAAACCACAAATGACTAGCTTCCTCAAACCTTTTGTGGAGGAATGCAAAAGTCTTGGACAAACAGGTCTTCAGTGGCAGGATCCAGTAGATCACTCAATCAAAACGTCTAAGGTCTATGCATTATGTGCCATATGTGATGCTGTTGCACGACCTTTACTGCACAATTTCAAACAGTTTAATGGAGAGTATGGGTGTGGGCACTGTCTTCATCCAGGTGTTACAGTGAGAAAAGGAAATGGGACTGTGCGAGTGTATCCTTGTTTAAGAGGAGATGCCAGACCTTAGAGACCACAACACAACTGTGCAAATAGGTGAGATTGCAAAAAATAATGAACAGAGCATTTTGGGCATTAAAGGGCCATCTCCAATTGTGGACTTGCCAGATTTTGACCTGATCAATGGCATGGTTCCTGATTACATGCATTGTGTGTTGCTGGGGGTTTGCCGGCAAATAGCCACTTTATGGTTTGATTCCAAAAGCTAGTAAACCATGGTATATTGGTTTGAACACTGCAACAGTGGATGTAAATCTTTAGCAATCAAGCCTCCAAGCATTTTTCCAGAACCCCACGGTCTATTGTTGAGCGGAGGTTTTGGAAAGCTCACGAATGGCAGAACTGGCTTTTGTATTATAGTTTGCCAGTCCTGAAGGGATACTTCCAAACAAGTATCATTGCCACTGGGCTCTACTTGTGGAGGGTGTGAGCATTTTGCTAGGTTCAGACATTAGCCAAGAAGATATTGACCATGCTCATGAGGCTCTTGAGCTTTATGTTAAATCAGGTTCAGTCTTTGTATGGCGAAGATCAGATGACCTACAATATGCATTCACTTCTGCATTTGACTAAGAGTGTTGAGAATTTGGGTCCTCTCTGGGCCCAGTCTGCTTTCATGTTTGAGAGCTATAATGGCTACTTGCTCAAGCAAGTCAAAAGCAGTAATGCAGTGCCTCAGCAGGTTTGCAATAGAATAGCATGGTCTCGAGCATTGCCACGCATAGCTAAGGCCTGTGCATCCAATGATGTCTCACCTGAAATTAAATCATTCTACACAGAAATGACCTCTAGTAAACATCATATAAAGAACTATGCTAGATATGACAGGGTGACTGCACTTGGAGTGCCAAAGATTAGGCCAGTGTCTGAAAATGATATGAATGCATTGCATGCATTGCTAGATGTACCTGAGACCTCTATTGGCAGGTACTACAACAGAATAGTTGTCAACGGAGAGGTCATTCACTGCCAAACATACACAAAGACAAAGAAAGGAACAACTCGGTAGTGCTATTGAAAAATGGCAGTATTTTCAAGGTTTCACACTTTCTCTGTCTCAGTGATGACCAACATCACTTATATGCAATTGGCAAATTTGGAAACTGTACAGTTCAGAAGCTGGCTCGAGGATCTACTGTCAAAATAACACTGGCCTTTATGCGGACTGTTCATTTTCCTACAGGATTTGAAAGAGCAGTTGACAGCAATGACATTGTGAGGCCATGTATTTACATAAACTGTGAACTGTCTGGGCCTGTTGTTTGTGAACCAATCAGAACATATTATTGCAAATGAACAATCTTGAGTCAAATATGTTTCAAGAACAGTGATTAAAATGTTTAAAATTGTCTGGAATAAATTGTTGTATATGTTGTATTATGTTTGTAGGTTAAGAATAGAAAAGTTGTATAATAAACTTAGTAATTAGAGCTAAAGATAAGAGAAATTGTGACATAATGAAATGAAAATAGAATCTGGTGATGCAGGGTTTAAAATGAAAACACTCTGAGAACACTCTAATAAATAAGTTTTTTATTAAAATGCATGCTTGTGTGTGTTGTATGTATTTCATCTAAGGTTGATTATACAGTATATGACCATAATTTACTATAGGCATAGGGCTCCACTTAAGACAAGATGAGCAAGATCATGAGTTAAGTGCAGCCTTAGACTGATTGGTAAACAGCACTGTGTTTTATACTCATATTGTTTTATATTCATATTAAATTAGCATTATTTTCCTATGTTTTTACATCATGAAAGTCTATATGGATTTACTTGTATATAGGACATACACTCACCGGCCACTTTATTAGGTACCCCATGCTAGTAACGAGTTGGACCCCCCTTTGCCTTCAGAACTGCCTCAATTCTTCGTGGCATAGATTCAACAAGGTGCTGGAAGCATTCCTCAGGGAGTTTGGTCCATATTGACATGATGACATCACACAGTTGCCGCAGATTTGTCGGCTGCACATCCATGATGCGAATCTCCCGTTCCACCACATCCCAAAGATGCTCTATTGGATTGAGATCTGGTGACTGTGGAGGCCATTTGAGTACAGCGAACTCATTGTCATGTTCAAGAAACCAGTCTGAGATGATTCCAGCTTTATGACATGGCGCATTATCCTGCTGAAAGTAGCCATCAGAAGTTGGGTACATTGTGGTCATAAAGGGATGGACATGGTCAGCAACAATACTCAGGTAGGCTGTGGCGTTGCAACGATGCTCAATTGGTACCAAGGGGCCCAAAGAGTGCCAAGAAAATATTCCCCACACCATGACACCACCACCACCAGCCTGAACCGTTGATACAAGGCAGGATGGATCCATGCTTTCATGTTGTAGACGCCAAATTCTGACCCTACCATCCGAATGTCGCAGCAGAAATCGAGACTCATCAGACCAGGCAACGTTTTTCCAATCTTCTATTGTCCAATTTCGATGAGCTTGTGCAAATTGTAGCCTCAGTTTCCTGTTCTTAGCTGAAAGGAGTGGCACCCGGTGTGGTCTTCTGCTGCTGTAGCCCATCTGCCTCAAAGTTCGACGTACTGTGCGTTCAGAGATGCTCTTCTGCTCAGCTCTGCTTCTGATCAGCTCGAACCAGTCTGGCCATTCTCCTCTGACCTCTGGCATCAACAAGGCATTTCCGCCCACAGAACTGCCGCTCACTGGATGTTTTTTTCTTTTTCGGACCATTCTCTGTAAACCCTAGAGATGGTTGTGCGTGAAAATCCCAGTAGATTAGCAGTTTCTGAAATACTCAGACCAGCCCTTCTGGCACCAACAATCATGCCACGTTCAAAGTCACTCAAATCACCTTTCTTCCCCATACTGATGCTCGGTTTGAACTGCAGGAGATTGTCTTGACCATGTCTACATGCCTAAATGCACTGAGTTGCCGCCATGTGATTGGCTGCTTAGAAATTAAGTGTTAACGAGCAGTTGGACAGGTGTACCTAATAAAGTGGCCGGTGAGTGTATATGACATATATGATTAAAAATACATTAATAGTATGCAATCTATATATGTGGTTTTTGCAGCACATATGTCCCATACAATATTCTGTTGGAACATATAAGAATCACAGGTGTTTTTAGAAAACCTTTTCCATATGGGTCCGGTCTGCTCTTGGGCTCAAACCGGATCCTATACAAAATAATAACTTATATTGTTCATGAAAGTGCTTCCATAATAATACAATCATAAGTGGAACTTTTGAATTATGGGTGAAATATGACCCTGACATACTTTTGGCAGGGTTTGTGTGATTTACCCTTTTGGTATATTTTCTTCACAAATGTGCTGGTAAATACAGATGGATCAGAAACGGCTAGAGCTTGAGTCGCATGTTTCTCCTCGTTGTGTGTGCCGTACAGGCACAGGACTGACGCAACATCAGTTAGAGAGACTAATTAAACCTTCATTTGTAAAACCTCAGTCTCTTATCTAACAGCACCACCAATGTTTCCCTCCCTTACTGAATTTGTATGGCTAAACTGTATGGAACAAGTTATAAATAAAGGGAGATTCTCACTACACCTCTGACCACAATACATCAAAGCATCAATATTTTTAACAATTTAAGCATTTCTCCTCATTTTAACATGTTTTCTTACTCTGCAGTGAGTCATCCTATTCAAACAAGGCTTTTTATATAAGTGATAGCCTCTGTTTGTCTCTTCCACTGACATCCCTTATTAAATAAAAACAAATGGCGGAGAAAGCAGCAAAAAATCCCATGCCCACCCTCTCCACATAATTTCTCATCCACTTGCGTTTTACCACCAGTCCACCAGATTCAATCAGAAGCTAATGCCTTTTACCCTTGGTTGCCCTGTGGAGAAACACACTTTTCAGCGCAATCCTTCACCGGGTGTCAGTGGAATGCTCCAGAATGAATGGTCTGCATTTCAACACTGGGTTTCATGCTAAATTAGTCTCTGGTGAGATAGCTTTGTTTGTTTTTTCACGTGCTTTGCCAGACAGCAAGAAAACGGATTTGCGGCGGCACTGTAAATTCTCACCTGAGGAGCAATCTGTCGCTCTGCCTAATGTTTCGCCGTCAGTGCCGCTGCATATGAGCGGAAACAGCAGAAACACAAAAACAGTAAGCCGTTCAGAGCGGTGGACATAAGGAATTTGCAGGCAACTAATTAAGCTTATATTATATTAAAGGGACATTGCTACTACAATATTACATTTCATTTTGTCCAGAGAGCTGTTTTGTTTATGCTCCTAAGAAAAGTCAAGTATAGCTCCATCATTGCTCAAAGTAAAAAATATATCATCATTTATGATGTTAGTTTTAATAAAAATGTAATTAAATTAAATCAAGGAAATATCTCTGGCATTTCTTTCTTTTTGCTGTATCGAAAACGTAGCGAACCGTGACACAAGTATATCGTATCAAACCGAAACGTGAATTTTGTGAACTGTTACACCCCTAATGTGTGTGTATATACTGTATATTATATGTGTCATTATACATGTATGTATGTGTGTGTGTGTGTGTGTGTGTGTGTGTGTGTGCGTGTGTGTGTCCATCTCAGACATCCCAACCTGCAAGAATTCATTTCCGGGAGGTATATTTCGGTAACAGGATGCTGGGGCGGGCGGGAGGGTTAACTTTCGCGTTCGCGAGGCAAACTCGCAAGTTCGGCAACGCCTTCTGTACTGTGCAAGCGCAGCGCGCTATGTATGTTACGCGCGCAGTATGTCTCGCTCTAGATTCCGGGAGATAATTTGCGGCATCAGGGAGACGCTATCAATATGCAGGAGACTCCCGGAACTTCCGGGAAGACTTGGGATGTCTGGCATCTGCACATACACACTACCAGCGCAGTCTCATCCCAAGATGTCATACAACTGATGCTTTTGACCATACGTCAACATCCGCCATTTTAGGGTACCCTTTAACGTCGGTTAGATGACGCTATCTAATCCCAATCCTAACCCTACCCCAGACCTAAACCTACCCCATCACCTAACTGACGTTAAAGGTAAAGCGTCAGTCATATGACGCCCCAGGATCGTCATCTAAATGACGTTAAAGGTTACCCTGAAACGTCGGATGTTGACGTATGGTCAAAAGCGTCAGTTGTATGATGTCTTGGGATGAGACTGTGTTAACACTACACACAAAGATACATTATATACAGATATATACATAGATATTCATATAAAGGCTAGATGTCTCACAGTGGAGTCTTTATCGTCATCACTGGCGGCCATCTTGTCACAGGCAGGCTTTCTGGCGGAATCTGAGGTATCTGATGTTTGGTGAGTGATCAGCACGAACACAAATACTCTTATCTCGTTGAAATCTTGATGGATTTACAAACGGTTTGGTTTCTTATAAACGTAATCAACGTGGCTATAATTCTGGATGATTATTTATTTATACACTTATTATTCATAAGTATGCAGTGTCATAACTACATCTCTGACGCTTATAACAAACCACACCGTTTGAAAATCCATCAAGATTCATGACCACTATTTCAAGGACAATTAGAAAGAAAAAAAAAAAGAAAAGCTTTTATGTTACTCAAATGTTACTCTCTTCCGGGACCAGGTGGTGAACCTGCAAGCGCTGCCCCTGGAGGAGGCAGACCCAGCCTTGGCACTCCTCTGTCCAGTACGTGCTCTTCGCATCTATGTAGACAGAACGCAGTGTTTCAGGACCTCAGACCAGCTCTTTTTTTTTCATCTTAAAAATATATCTAAATTACGCCATATGATCTCATTGTCAAACGCAGAACAATTAGTTCATGCATTCATGACATCAAGGCTAGATTATTGTAATACTCTACTAGGAGGTTGCCCTGCACATTTAATAAACAAACTTCAGATAGTCCAAAACGCAGCCGCTTCGAGTTCTTACCAGAACCAGGAAGTATGATCATATTAGCCTGGTTCTGTCAACTCCTGCATTGGCTGCCTATTAAACATCATATACATTTTTAAATATTCCTGACTACTTATAAAGCACTGAATGGTTTAGCTATGCAGTACTTGAACGCATTATAGTCCTTAACGCATTATAGTCCTTCACGTCTGTTACGATCTCAAAACTCCGGCCAGTTGATAATACCTAGAATATCAAAATCGACTTGCAGGCGGTAGATCCTTTTCTTATTTAGCATCAAAATGCTGGAACAATCTTCCAAACTTTGTCCGGGAAGCAGACACAATCTGTCAGTTCAAATCTAGACTAAAAACAGATCTCTTTGGCCTAGCATACACATAAAACACTATAGACTTCCTAAATTCAAATTAGGCTGCATAGTTTAGATCAGCCGGAACCGGGAACACGTCCCGTAAATCCTGATGTACTTGGTACATCAAAATAAGGATGTCGTCTACACTCTATCAGTTTCTCTGATAGTTTCTCTGATAGATTTCTCTGAAATCTCTGATTTCGTCTGTACGCTCTATCAGTTTCTCTGTTTATCCCGAGGGACCCTCTATGGTGGACCTGTGCCTGGACCCATCCCGACTCATCCTTAAGTGCCGGCCTCATTCGACACAACAGCCATCGGCACTGATCCTCAACATCTCGTCTCCAAACTGGCGTGATTACTTCGACTTCCAAACAGATGGAAATGGACAATTCTCTTAATGTTTCGATCCAATTTGTTTTGTAATCACTGTTCTTTCATTTACCAGAGGAGAACTGGCCCCCGACTGACCCTGGGTTCTCCCATGTTTTTTTTCTCCATTCAATCGCCTGATGGAGTTTTGGTTCCTTGCCACTGTTGCCTTGCTTTTGGCTTGCTTAGTTGGGGACATTTAATATTCAACAATATTATTGATCTGTGTTGTATTACTTTCATGTTATCACTGTGAAGCTGCTTTGATACAATCTGTATTGTAAAAGCGCTATATAAATAAATGTGACTTGACTTGACTCTTTGTCTGTTATGGTGGGAGACTGAAGGGAAAGGCTCTCTCCAAGCAAAGGTTGTTCCACTGGATAGTGGACGCCATTGCTTTGGCATACCAGCAGCAAGGTCGACCGTGCCCCCTTGGTGTGACTGCCCACTCCACCCGGAGTGTGGCATCCTCTTGGGCTCTAGCACATGGCGCCTCGCTAACAGACATCTGCAGAGCTGCAGGCTGGGCGACACCTAACATATTCGCCAGATTCTACAAACTCCGAGTGGAGCCTGTGTCCTCTCATGTACTTGCTAAAACCAGCTAGTACTGAACCCGCTCAGGTGTCTTCGCTTGTTCGCCATTCCACTCCAAGGACTGGATACGTGCGTCATTCTCCTCAGGTGAGCCTCATAACCCCTGAATTCCTCCATGAACTCTTGACGCTGGCGCCATTGTCTATTGCCTGCTATGTGTCTCCCGTGTGCATGGTCCCTCCCCTGAGTGACTCCCACATGTGTTTTTCCACTGTAAGCCTCTCTGAGCATGTGTCTTTCCCTCGGCAAGCCACCTTGCCACCCCTTGGGGGTAAAATGTTCCACCTGCTTTGAACTGTGCCCTGGGTAAAGAGACTAGACAACATAATAAACAAAGCAGCTTTCTGATATATGAAATCTTTAAACATACAGTAGGTGGATGTTATTTATTCTCATAAAGTGCACTTTGAGTGATGCAAAAGATTCATTGATGCAATATATATATATATATATATATATATATATATATATATATATATATATATATATATATATATATATATATATATATATATATATATATATATATATATATATATATATATATATATATATATATAGTATATTGTCTATTGTCCTCTGGTCATCAGGTTCAACCAAAAAGTTAAAATGTATTACTCAAAGTAAAAGTCTTAGCCCAAAATAAAAGGTTCCTTGATGTAATATTTAGTATATGTTAATTGAATAGGAATAGGAATGGAGAGCAGAAAATATTGATGTGCTGGGAATATATCGGAAAAATCATTTGAAAATGATGACAGACCTCAGCTGGTCTGAGTTTCAATAGTAATAGTACAGAGATTTCCTCTATTGAAAATCCACCCTGGGGACTGTTAACACTGACTTCACAATGACAGGAAACTGTTTCTTATTTCCAGTACATTTACTAGAACTTTTTGCATATGCCCGTACAGCATCGTGGGAAACAATAGTGCTTGGTTTTATTTGATTTCCTGATGGGAAATTCATGAAGATTAATGATTTTATTTCCCAAGCTCATATACCTCAGTCAGTCTCTGTTTTTGTCTTATGTTAATTTGATTTCCTCAGCTCCTCTGGGTAGACAATGTCATTTAAAATATGCACCCTCGACATTCAAGCACAGCATTTGTTCCATTCAATCGGAAGACTTCTGTGTTCCCTGCTTGATATTATTCATCTAGATAACTAGGCAATCTAGCAGTTATTTATACCCCAAAATTCAAGTTTTAATGTACTGTGCAGTGCCGCTAAATTGTTAGAGCAGACAATTTGGGAAGAAGAATAATAAAAACTGATTTATACAACAGGAAGTGAAGTAATTGCGTGTCAGAGTTTCTTTATGACAAACTCGTATCATCAGACCCAACAACAGACTCTCGTATCTCTCAATAAAAGGACCATCTCTGACTGTGGCTGTGACTGAACGCTTAGGCAGTGACTTGTTGCTTTGCTGCCCTATAGGCAATGACTTCATCATAAGTTCTGAGGCAGCATAATGGTTTAATGATCTACAACAAAATAGACCAAGTGAATATTTATATAATAGTCATTATAGTTCTTTATAGAAATAACATGACCATCAACTGCAACTTTCAGGCACTATATTTTCTTTTTAGCACAGGATTGTGGCACATCAAAGTTAGCGAAGTCTATGCTGCCTTTAAAAAAATTATCAGATGAAGGTACTCAGGAAACATAAATATTTTTGATTAATATTAAATCAAAATTTTCAAGGGTTTTACATTATTTTGATGGACTCTTTAACACATTCTGTTGACTTTAAGTAAAGTTGCACCTACATGTCTACTAACTCTCATTAGAGTGTTAATAGAGTATTAGTAGATTGGTAGTTAGGGTTAGAATAAGTTGACATGAACGTGCAAGTTACTTATAGTTAGTAGATTGTCTGTTTGGAGGACCATCACAATAAAGAGTTACCAGATATTAATCAGACAGTATCTACTAATACTCTATTATTTGAGTTAGTTGCCGTTACTTAGTCAACAGAATGTTCAAAAAGGACCATCAAAATAAAAATGTCAGTGTACATATTATTCACTTAATTCAATTATTCCTTTTTGAATGTCTGCAAATTACAGAAATAGTGTTTAAGCACCATAAGTTTGTATCCTCAAAATATACTTGCACGCCAAAGTGAAGGAACTACATGCCCTCTGTCTTTAAGTTACTGTCCGTAACCAAATCCTAATATTGTCCCCAATCCAGTTAGGTCACAATGTCTCTTTTGATGGCCCTCCACTCACTCATGTTAGTCTTGAGGAGAAAAGGCATCAAACCAGCAATTTTACCAGACCCTTGCAAATCAGAGCAGACATGAAAGTGAACAAGTATGATATGTTAGCTTAAAAGCCAAGTGTTCAAAAACACTAGTAGTTCATGACTGAAACACTACTATTCTCCATCATTTATTTATCCATCTTCCACCTGTCCATCTCCTCCTCAATCTTTTCACCTCAACTCACCTCTCTATCTGCTCTCTTGCCTTCACACAGCCTGTCTGGCCGGCTAAATCATAAAAGCATGAAGCTGTTGCCTCTGGTTGTAGGGCACTCTGTTATCACCTTCTCACTGTGGCATCACTCGCACACATCCATGCAGAGCCATCGTCAGAGCCTGAAGTTGGCTTAACCAGGGTCAAGCTCTAATGTGGCAGGCTGAGATAATAGCACAGCTGTGCATTCATAACCAACCCACACAAACAACCACACACTTCCTTGCTGGACATGTTAGCTGTGTCCACTTCCACCCCCCGTGGCGGTGCCAGATAACAGCAGATGCCACCCCTACAGAAGGACTGTTGCCCTTATTGTGTTAGGTTAGTGAGAAGGGGAAGCCAGTATAATGAGGGGCAGGCCAGTCTTGGCTTCCTCTGTGTAGCGAAATGCCCTCTGGGTTGATGGGGGCTGACTGAAAAGCTGTTCCATGCCATAAATGAATATTAATGTGAATATAGAGATGGAAACTGTAAGGATTTCTCAGAAAAGACACACTTTTGGAGCATTTAAGAACATAGTGTGATCAAGTGTGATGAGCATGTTTTGCATGCTGCCTACTGTATTTAATGGGTTTAAGGGATAGTGTACTCTGAAATAAAAATGTAATCATGATTAATGATGCAGCAAAATGAAGTTAACGAAACACCCAAAACTGTTAATAAAGTTTTATTTTAGCCAAAAAACTGAAAATCAAGTTTAAATGATTAACTGAGCAACATTTTTTGATAATCAAGACTCAAATAAAACCTGAGTTGTATATAAGCTGTCACGTTACGCTAAATAGAACCCAAGCGCAGACAGTAACTTTCACAAAACATAGTTTATTTACAACCAGAAACAAACACCCACGATGGGGCAAACAAACAATAACTAGACAATAAAACAGAACTAGAACATCACAGACAGATCACAATACTCACAAAACCAAATGTTAACAAGACGAACAAGCACTGAGGTACAAACACCAGGAGCTTACATAGAACACATAATTACAAAGGTACAGGTGACACAGATGAACATCAATACTAACAAGGGAACAAGGGGTGTGGTAAGGACACACGGTCACAATCACAGGTGAAGGAAACGAGGTAAAACATAAGACCATGCAAACATAAAGCAATAGTGTCACTAATGTTACATTAGATCTGGCTAATGGCACTATTACAGTAGGTCATCTAAAAACATAACGGAACACTTACCGCAGCCGCAGGTGATACCACTTTGTCCTGTCTGTGCTATAGATGGGATGGCTGTATCCTTCAGCACACGTTTATGGTCCGTGTGGCAAAATTCCATTTTTTCAAAATAGTCGTCCTCATTGAAATGTACCAAGCAAACATAATGTCCCTTGGTAATCTCTTTAGGTGTGTTTGGATCAATATCCAGAGCAAGTAGCCATTTCTTCATCTGGTCAGCATTTTTTAGTTGGAATTCTGTGAAACATCATGGTATAACCTCCCCGGTTTATTGTCGCAGCTATTTACAATACAGTGCAAACCAATGATTGCAAACTAGGCTTTTACTATTTATAAATTGCTGACTCTGTTAGCCAAACTCTGAATGAACTCTCTGCTCCTCCTCACCACGGTGCGTCTCAGGTGATGCGGTTGTCACTCCGCCAAAGTAGCAGTGCTTCGCCTTCAGAGAATAGTTCCCAGTATTTATATGTTTAAAAGATGTCTGTGTCTCATTTGACTTTGTTTTTTTTGTACACTCTGTGACTATACAAATCACAACATGTAAATAGAAAAACGTTTGCATTATTTTGTCACTCATTTGGATTAGTATGTCAGCTGCAACCATTTACATCCAGTCTTTGTGCTAAGCTAGGCTAGCGGTGGGTGCGTCAAACAGACTTATAGCACGCACGGAGATGAAAAAGGTATGTATGGACTTATCTAACTCTGGGGGATAAGGTGAATAGGCTAAAGTCCCCAAAAGTCGGAGTGTTCCTTTAAATTTGCAATTGCAAGAAATAAAGTGTGAATTGTGAGGTAAAATCTAATTTGTGCATGTTTTGACTTTTTGTGTTTCATAACAAAAGTTTCATTTCGGCATGTACTTATCCTTAAACAGGTTTTTTACATTCTGTATGATTTATTCTCTAACATATTTTTGGGGATTTGTGTGTTGTTTGAATTGCTGGGTTTGGCCATATTCCATATCTACTCCACAATACTGAGTTTCAGTCAAAGACTTCACAAACCAACAACGAAAGAAGATTTCCATCCAGATTCTCCTGCTTGCTTCTTATTCCCATCTCCAAAATCTCTAAATCAATTTCCAAAAGTCTGCCCTCTGCCCAGGGTCATGATGAACCTTCTGAATTCATCAGTGCGGTATGCAGCAGCCATGTTACTTCACACTTAACTTTCTTGTGAAAATGCCCAGACAACATTTGCCCCAATTTTTGAGGAGGCAGCATAGCATTCACTTTGCAAATATCAGCGCCCGAGGGACTGTTTGTTTGCCACTGTAATGTATTTCTCTATAAATCTATCACTCATACCATGACGTAAATCTTTGGAGAGACCAAACTCAGCCTCTGCACTTGGCAAACCCTCAGTGTTAAGACTCTTGATTAGATCAATTGAATGTAGCATTGAATGGAGTATGAAAAGGAGGATGGAGAATATCAGCTGTACTGTTGTCAGAAAGTCTGTGTTTGTGAATAGACTGGACCCGAGGTTTAACACACTTTTATTTTAGTAACAATTATACACAAGCATATTTGTTTACCACAGTATGATGATGATGATAACAATCATTCATCATCACAATAAATAAATAAATAAATAAATGCTAAAAATTCAACACCAATTCATCTTCATAAACTGTGCATAAGGTCTGGTTTATCCCCCAAATATCCATAAAATTTTGTAACCTCCCAACCAACTTGTAATACGCATGTTCCACTCTGAGACGAGCACCCACTAGGCCAAAAAACATAAAAATTGGATTTACTGCACTTTGTCCTGATATCTTATTCTTCCTAGTTTTACAAATGGCTAGTTTTGCATTTCCAAATAAGAAATTAAGTAAAACCAAGACATTCTTCTGCTCAACAGTGTACTTTGGGCCAAAGATAAACAACTGAAGAGAAAAAAGTTCACCCAAAGATGTAACCCACTCAGTTAACAAGGAAAACAAATCCAACAATCTTGTACATTGCATAAACAAATGAAAAACAGATTCAGTCTCTTCACAAAAAGGGCAACCCACACTAACACTAGGATCAAGATGCACCACATGTCTGTTTGTAGCTATGGATCCGTGTACAATCCTCCACTGGAGGTCACCCGTCCGCTGGTCAACCGGACGTTTGTACAGGATACGCCAACTACCTTTAGGGGAGGAGTCAGTACCAAAAACGTTTGTCCATTTTGTTGAGAGAACCCCAGTCAAAGAAAGTAAATTAGACACCTTTACACAGGTGACATATAAGGCCTTCTTTCCCATCGACTCAAACCCATCCATTAGTGGAGTTCTGAAAGACAGCAGCCCGTTCTTCTCCTCCTGCCAATCCCCCACAGCAGCGCTTACAGTCAGAGAGGGAAAACAGTACTCACATCCACTTCTCCACTCATCTATTACAGCTGGATTGTTCAGGGAAGAACGATGATTAAAGTCTAGTTCTCCAATCACATCTGTAGTGAGCTTTTGCAAAATTCGTATAGACTTAACACCGGCTTTCCTACCCAATGATTCCACACTGGTGTGTAGTATATGACCCAGCTTTGTGCACCCAGCAGACAGTAAACGAGAACGGCAGAAAGGCAGAGGATAAAAGTCTCCAAGGCAGAAAAGAGTTCAGAAACAGAGGTTCCTCCAGCAGCCACATCCCGGGAGGTACTTCAGATGATCTTGAAATTGTACAATTTTTCCAGGCTTCTAGAACAGATTTGTAGAAGGGAGTAAGATCTGTAAGCTCAGTCTCTCCGATCTTCATCAGAAACAAGTGCTTCTCAAGACCCATTCCACCAGCTCTTTTCAACAGAACCACTGCGGTGTCAAACCAAGCATTATCACTGCTGTACAATAGTCTCTGAGCAGCTTGAAGTCGAAAAGTCATTAATTTGGATCTGATATCCACCAAACCGTGGCCTCCTTCTTGTGTCGGAAGAAACATTACTGAGGAACGCACCCAATGTTGTCCGGACCAGAAAAAGGTCACCAACTTTCTCTGAACTTCTTGCACTAGGCCAGCAGGAGGTTGTAGCACATTAAATCTGTGCCATAGTGTGGAAGCAACCAAATTGTTGGCAATCAAGACTCTCCCTAGAGTTCTCAACGGGTCGGGTCGGCCCAGACAAACCCGACGGGACCCGCGGATTCGGGCCGGGTTCGGGTCGAAAATATAAGCAAATGACTCGGGTTCGGACCTCGGGCTTAATCTTTTCCACCCAGTAAAAAAACAAACAAATTATTATAATCATCGCTGCTGTTCACCGTAAAGAAAGTCTGGCTGCTGCGTGCAAAGTCCATCGCGGGTGGCTGGCAGAGAGGAGAACACGCCTCAGTCTATCCACTGTGGACGCACTGATCTTCCTCCACGATGCCTATTATAAGCATATGATTATGTTTGTAGGCTAGGTCTATTTTGTTTCAAAACTCGTAGCCCGCCTGCTGGTTTCAAAACGCGGTCGGAAGACTAGGAAAAGGAAAAGAGAATCTGACTGCGTGAGAAACCTGACAGGAGTCCCGCTCTCGGTCGAGCTTTATACTCATTGGCGCGAGCTCAAAAGCAGCACTGGATGCAACGGTGATGCTGACCTGGCCATCTTGTTGATGGACTAGTAAGTCAACCTTTCTAAGTTTGTGCTCATTTTATTTTGTGATTTCACCGGAATGAATAGACGCTGCAACGGCAATAGACTGTACTAGAACGCGTGCGCATCCGAGTCGGGCCGCGGGCCGGGTTCGGGCGGATAATTCATGTTGATGTGTCGGGTTACATCGGGTCGGGCTTCAAAAGCCACGGGCCAGGTCGGGTCGGGTAATAATTTTCAGGCCCGTTGAGAACTCTAACTCTCCCCCTGTAGGATAGTTTGGGTAGCAACCAGGTCCAGCGAGACAATCGGTTGCATACTTTCTCCATTACACCCTCCCAATTTAACTTCTGAAAATCACTTGAACCAAGGTGAACTCCCAAAATTTGTAACCCTTCTTTTCCCCAATTAAGTTTCCCTGGCAGTGATGGTAAACAAAGTAGAGTATCTTGTCCGGCCCAAAAAGCCTTACTTTTGTCCCAATTTACTCTTGCTGATGAAGCTCTCTCATATAAATGAAGGACTTTAGATAGAGCATTAACGTCCTGCCCATCACTGACAAACACAGTCACATCATCAGCATAAGCAGTAAGAGAAACATTGGCGTTCTGAATCACATTTGGTATTGAAAAACCACATAAAAACGTTCTCAAATTAAAAAGTAGAGGTTCGATAGCAATACTATACAACAAGCCAGACAAAGGACAACCTTGCCGTATTCCTCTTTGTACAGAAATTGGTTTACTCAAACCACCCCCAACTTTTACCATACATGAAGCCCCAGCATAGAGGAGTTGTATCCAATTTAAAAAACCTTCCCCAAAACCAAACATTTTAAGTAGGTTAAATAAATAACTGTGATCTACCCGATTAAAAGCTTTTTCCTGATCAAGGGCAACTAAACCAACTCCTAAATTAAATGTTTTACAAATGTCTAAAATATCACTACTAAAAACAAATTGTCCATTATAGACCTATTTGGTATGCAATATGTCTGGTCTTTATGCACTATTGTATGTATATATTTCTTTAACCTACTAGCAAGACATTTTGACAAAATCTTATATTCTGTGGTCAATAAGGCGACAGGCCTCCAGTTCTTTAACAACGACAAATCACCCTTTTTAGGGAGCAAGGAAAGAACAGCACGGCGACATGTAACAGGCAAAACACCATCTTTGTAACATTCACAGAAGACCTCATAGAGATCCACACCAATAAGATTCCAGAAATGTTTGTAAACTCTGATGTCAACCCATCAACACCAGGAGATCGCCCAGAGCTGAGCTGTGCAACGGCAGATGAAAGTTCCTCAAAAGTTAAGAAAGAGTCCAAAGCAGTCTTTGAGTCAGAGTCCAATTTGGGAAGACCTTGAAATAACTCTTCAGCACAACCCAAGTCACAGTGTTCTGCAGTGTATAGACAGGAATAAAAATCCACTGCGTGATGACGCATTTCTGCAATGTCCGTAGTGATCCGTCCATCAGGCAGACTAAGGCAGGCCATTTGTTTGTGCTGTGCTACTGAATGCTCCAAGTTGAAAAAATATGCACTTGGGGCATCCATCTCATTTACTGAAATAAAACGGGACCTTACCAAGGCTCCTTTCACCCTTTCATTTAAAAAGGACCCCAACTCACTCTTTTTTGTTGTAAACAATAAGACAAACCAGGATCATGTCCATCCAACAAATCTTTCTCTATTGAATCTATAGCTCTTTCAAGAATTTAAATAGCATTTTTAGTAATATTTGTGGTATTGACCATGTATTGCTGACAAAGCATTTGTATTTGTGTCTTTCCAATTTCCCACCACTGTCTTAAATTTTCAAAGGTATATTTGATTTTTTTTCCAATATTCCCAGAAAGTTACAAAATGTTTACAAAAATTAACATCTTGTAATAACTTAGCATTAAAGTGCCAATATGAAGATTTTCTTGAATACTGTGACAAAACCAAAGACATAAAAGCCATATGATGGTCTGAAAACCCTACTGGAATTATTGAGCGCTCAATGACCCGATTACTAAGACATTTAGATATGTAGATTCTGTCCAACCGAGCAGCACTCGCTCTAGTGTCAGATGTTGGTAACACTTTACAATAATAGTACATGAATAATCATGTACTAATACCTGAATTAATAGTTACTTCAACATTAACTCATGATTAGTGAATATATGAACTAATAATGAACAAATGAAGAGCAACCCTTAATTACAACATGAGTCATACTGATTCATGCATGAATAACAGCAGCCTTAAACATGTTAGTACATGTTTGATAGTTAATGCATTAATTAACATTTAGGGGTAAACTAAAACAGTCTCTATCTGTATAAATAAAAAGTCATCTAAATTTGAATTAAACATATGATTTCATACTGCCATAATTTAAACTGTAAGATCATAATCTGCAGCAAGCATTGTGACAAATAATTGAATTAATTAATTAATTTGTCGATTATTCTGTCTAATCTTTCTTCCTGGAACTACAGTATGTAGGGTTTGTTTCTGGTGGGACACTCATTAGTGGTACACTCGGTGCTCATTCGACACGTTGGTTGTGTGGTTGTGTTCTTATGGTAATGCTGGCATTTTAATCTCATAAATGATGACTTCTTTCATAAACAGAATTAGACATGTTTGCTTGTCTAATTCTAATGAGACGGTCCCCTTGTATTTAGGAGGTTTCAGGTGGTTATGATTAATTAACTGTAATTTTTGTTTAAATATGCTTCAATTAGCATTAGCTTATAGCTTATTCCCTATTTTACATGTAATCATGTCTTATGTGTGTCTTTACATCTATGTTTGGACATTTTTAAGTCCATTTATGTTTAATTGCATAAATAAAATTAAAAGAACAATACATAATTTTGTATTTTTATTTTTTTTTTTACCATGGGTGTAAAGGAATAAGGATGGCACTCTTATTGTTTATGGTTATTAATATATTAGTTCATGATTTGTAAGTACATCATTGTGTCATGACTTTACTTGAGGAGGCACATCATCATTAATTCATTATTATCTAACCATACAATAACATCAACTAATGGCTTGTTAATGCATCATTATGTCATGACTTTACTTGAGGGGGCACATCATTACTAACTCATCATTAATTACGTATAAAGTAACATGAATTCATGACTTGTTAATGTATCGATGTCATTTCTTGTCTTGGCCCTTCAAGAGTACATATTTAAAAAATTATCAATTACACATGTGCTATACATATTCAGCTCTTCTAAATCAGAATTTGGTATTTTTTGGTGGATTGTAAAGAAGTGGAAGAGCAGAGGTGTTCGAATTTGGATGGAGAAGGAACTGTACGGTAGGAGGAAAGTGGACACATTTTGAGGGGAAAGAAAACAAGACTAACATCCGACTGTAATATGATTTTAAGACAGTAAACAAATCCGCAAAATAACCACAGAAATAACCATCATCTGTGCTAACACTGATTTTAATTTTGAAAATTGCATCTGTTTAATGGATATATTAGTGTAGGTTTTACACTCTTGATGGCAGAAGTGGCATAACTTAAAATGGAATGAGATTACTCAGTTTTTTATTGATGAATTTTTGTGTGTTTAATGAGAAAGGTTAAATGTAAACATTGCAAGACCTTCAATGATGTTGTGACAGTTGCTGGTGGCAAATTTATGAACAATTTTACATTGTGTGCCCTTTTAATACATCTTATATTTAATCTAGAACATGTTTGAATTAGTTTACTCCATAGTGTTAATTTATACATTAATTAACAAGCATGTACTAACGTGTAGTTAAGATGGTATATTCATGCAGGAATTCATATGACTCATGTCGTAGTTAAGGTTAGTTCCTCATTAGTACATGTCTTAACTCATCATTAGATCATAGTAAAGTAATTATTAATTCAGGTATTAGTACATGATTATTCATGTACTATTATTGTAAAGTGTTACCCAGATGTTTTTACCCATGTATATTTTCTGGCAGTATTATGTTTAATCCTCCACATATCTAGAAGATCATTTTCTTTTACTAAGCTAGACAGGTAAATGGCAGATTGCATATGAGGTTCCTCAGAAGTTCTATCAATTGTAAAATTTTCTGTGCAATTCCAGTCTCCCCCTCAATCACATTATCATTATTGTGACACTGTTTTAGTATTCCGCCCAAGATCTTGAAAAATGCAATTCTCTCATGTCCCACATTCGGTGCATACACATTTATGAAACAAAAAATAAACCCTTCAATTTCAGCCTTCACTAAAACAAGACGACCTTGTACAACTTCCTCAGAACTTAAAACATTTACTCTTGTTTCTGGAGAAAAAGAATCGCTACACCTGCACTAAAATTTGTCCCATGACTGTATGCTTTCTAACAACAAATCACGTTTATGTCTATCCCTCCCACCATTAACATTAATGGATCCCACCCTTAAACTATCCATACATATATTTAAGAGGAAGAAAGACAGACATAACGGAAGAAGAAAAAAGGAGAGAAAGCCCATGTGATGCATTTCTGATCAGTTTTTCAAGAAGCCTTTTTCTTTTCTTTCTTACATTTTCGTATCACTGCAAGGTGCTTTTTTAGGCGAAAACGCTTCTTTTCACTCAAAAGATCAAACCCAACTGCTTTTTGAAAAACAGTAACAGACCTAACAAACTTCTCAACGTCTGGGAAAAAATCTTTAACATTCACCTGTTTGCCAAAGGTATCATCCAAGAAGTGATTTATCTCCTCAAGGGGATATAATGAAATCTCTCTTTGAAAATCTCCCTGTGAGCTGTCAATGTCAATGGAATCTGTATCATCACATATTGCATCAATAATATCATTGCTTGCACAAGTTAATGACCCACTCGGATTGATTCCATCAGATTTCTTACCATTTATCATCACTTTGCTCAACGTTACCTGGTACAACACTACTATCTGTGGCGTCCACCATGTTCCCCCTACAAGGAACGTCACTAACGCTGCACTCGGCCGACTGTAACGGCACCTCGGCCGACTGTAACGGCACCTCAGCTGACTGTACCGGCACCTCAGTGTCACCGGGTGAACCAACTAGGAACCAAAAAAAATATTGACTCGTTTCCAAGGGAAGAAATGCCGGTGTAACACCGGGCCAGCTTTTGGTAAACACATCTGACTATAATGAGCACCAGCTGAAGTCAATGAGTAGCACTTCATTGAACCACATGCCCGGGAGGAAAGAGTATAAAAAGAGAGGGGCTTGAAGCATAGGTGTGTGGTTGGCAGTGGGAAACTTCACACGAGTGCTCGAGTGGATTATAGCAGTGACAGTGAGCGGCAAGGAAGGAGTAAGACTAGCAGCAAGGAGAGTGGAAGCTGCTGTAGGATTCGTGTGATTCCCCGGGGAAAAGTTAAGTGCACTCTTCTATGATTCACCTTTGGAGAAAACCACATGTAAAGATTTGCCATCACCAGTGTATGACTAACCTGTGTCTGTGGGCAGTGTGTGTAATCCTGTTGACAGAGTGAAGAGAGATTCTTAGTCCTGGGATCATCCATCCTATGAAGAAAAGAGAGTCAAGTTGATTAATCGCTGTGATGATAGAGTGAGTTGCAGTGTCTGAAAGAGTGAAACACGTGTGAAGATTTACAAGAGTGATTTATGCACAAGTGGGGTGAGATCAAACAACTGTGTTCTCTTTGAGTTTCTGATGGATGAGATTGACCCATAATGTGGAAGCGCATCAAAGCTGCTGGATTGAGTATCTCCTCCTGCTGTCATCCAGTCCTGTGAGTGTAACACACTGAGTTAATGTTGACGTCTTCACCTGTTCTCCTGTCTGTGCTGAAGTGCATCAAAGCTGCTGGATTGAGTATCTCCTCCTGCTGTCATCCAGTCCTGTGAGTGTAACACACTGAGTTAATGTTGACGTCTTCACCTGTTCTCCTGTCTGTGCTGAAGTGTATCAAAGCTGCTGGATTGAGTATCTCCTCCTGCTGTCATCCAGTCCTGTGAGTGTAACACACTGAGTTAATGTTGACGTCTTCACCTGTTCTCTTGCTGTGCTGAAGTGTATCGAAGCTGCTGGATTGAGTATCTCCTCCTGCTGTCATCCAGTCCTGTGAGTGTAACACACTGAGTTAATGTTGACGTCTTCACCTGTTCTCCTGTCTGTGCTGAAGTGCATCAAAGCTGCTGGATTGAGTATCTCCTCCTGCTGTCATCCAGTCCTGTGAGTGTAACACACTGAGTTAATGTTGACGTCTTCACCTGTTCTCCTGTCTGTGCTGAAGTGAACCAAAGCTGCTGGATTGAGTATCTCCTCCTGCTGTCATCCAGTCCTGTGAGTGTAACACACTGAGTTAATGTTGACGTCTTCACCTGTTCTCTTGCTGTGCTGAAGTGTATCGAAGCTGCTGGATTGAGTATCTCCTCCTGCTGTCATCCAGTCCTGTGAGTGTAAAACACTGAGTTAATGTTGACGTCTTCACCTGTTCTCCTGTCTGTGCTGAAGTGCATCAAAGCTGCTGGATTGAGTATCTCCTCCTGTTGTCATCCAGTCCTGTGAGTGTAACACACTGAGTTAATGTTGACGTCTTCACCTGTTCTCCTGTCTGTGCTGAAGTGCATCAAAGCTGCTGGATTGAGTATCTCCTCCTACTGTCATCCAGTCCTGTGAGTGAAACACACTGAGTTAATGTTGACGTCTTCACCTGTTCTCCTGTCTGTGCTGAAGTGCATCAAAGCTGCTGGATTGAGTATCTCCTCCTACTCTCATCCAGTCCTGTGAGTGTAACACACTGAGTCAAGGTTGACGTCCTCACCTGTTCTCTTGCTGTGCTGAAGTGTATCGAATCTGCGGGATTGAGTATCTCCTCCTACTGTCATCCAGTCCTGGGAGTGTACCCACTGAGTTAATGTGACACCTTCACCTGTTCTCCCGTCTGTGCTGGAGTGCATCAAAGCTGCTGGATTGAGTATCTCCTCCTGCTGTCCCTGCTTTTATCCTTTTTAAATTAAATAAAAATTTACCTTTTTAACCCACTGTTGTCGTCTGCCTCTTGGTGTCCCCTGGTGTCTGCTCCTCCGGAGTGTGGTAGATTACCCTTGGCCTTAACCCCGATGACATACTTTTGGCGTAGTCGGCAGGGTTACCACTCGGAGTTGAGCGGCCAGAGGAGCCAGGATGGCGGATGAAGAGCGGCCGGCCGCCGGTCAGCCAATGGCCTCTATATTTATGGGAGCCCCGTGGGCTCCGAAGTACGGTGGGTCGGGGCTCAGAGTTAAGCTTGACAGACTGGAGGACGCAAGTGGAGTACCTAGCCGGGCTGCAAGGGCTCAGAGAAGCCCAGAGGATACAATTTGTGCTAAATTCGCTTGAGGGGGAGGCGAAGAGAAGTGCGAGCAGCACCTGAAGCCGTCCGAGCCACTACCCAAGCAATCTTTGAGTTTCTTTCCAAACAGTATGGTGATTCCACCCCTGTGGCAGTGTTGCGGGCTCAGTTTTTTAACTGTAAGCAGGGACCTGGGCAGACTCTGCGAGCGTTCGCTTTGCGATTACGAGAACAGTTCTACAGGTTGAAGAGTCGGGAGCATCATGGTCTAGGAAATGAAGAGACATTATTAAGAGACCAGTTCCTGTTGGGATTACGAGAAGGTCCAGTGCGACAGAGTCTGAGGTTACAGCTTCGACGGGATGCCACCCTTACTTTCGAGGATCTACGTGAAGAGGCCCTAGCCTTGGAACAGGATTACAATCAGGCCGTGGAGTCGCCAGTGTGCATGGCTGCAAGTGGAACTACTGCCCCAGGATTGCCTGAATTGACGGATTGGAAGCAAGCCTTATGTGCTGAGTTGATGAAAGATGTTCGGGAAGAAATGGCTGAGTTCTCGAAGACTATTCTGGGAGAACTCCGCCGTGGACGGCCAGAGCCCCCGCCTTTGCTCTGAGACCGGTCCTATTCTGATGGAGAGAGGGATCCGGGAAGACGTACCGGCCGACCATTCAGTTCCAGGTTCCGGTGGGATGAGCAAGGGCGCCCAATCTGTAACCACTGCAGGAGACAGGCCACTATAGCCGCCAATGCAGCTCCCGCGTAACTCACAAGGGGGTTTTTAGGACGACCGGCCACTGTGGGTCAAGTGGTCGGGACCCCGGATGGACCCCTTTGTAAGCTCAGCCCCGCGGGACAGCTTGGTGGGCAATGTCCCATCGCGGAGATTAAAGTCAATGGAGTTATTGTTCGGTGCCTGGTAGATACAGGGCCCAGGTCACCATGTTCGCCGAGAGTCTATCCAGAGATCTGTTCAATGCCCATCCCTTACTAGAGGCTGAAGTCCCCTGGCTCACCCTGCGAGGAGCAAATGGCCTGGACATCCCCTATATCGGATATCAGGTGACCGACTTTGAGGTCCAGGGCACCACGATCCCACAGAAGGGGGTAGTGATTGTGCGGGACTCCTGTCTTGGGAACATCGTGCATTGTTGGGGATGAATGTAATCATGGACTGTTGGGAAGAGCTGTTCCGGGCTGGTCCTCTTAATTCTACTTCCGCAGCCGAGAAGCGAGAGTGGGAACGTGTCATCACCGACTGTCGACGGGTACAGGTTGCCAGCTCCCAACCAGGTCGGGAAGACGCTGGTCGAGTGGTGTGTCGATACGCCATCTCTATTCCTGCCCGGAGTGAGGCTGTGGTCTGGGTTCGTCTTCCTGAGCGGGCCTATGGTCGAGAAGAGTATGTCCTCATCGAGCCCCACTGGGAGTGTCAGTCCGTCGAAGTTGCTCGGGGGTTAACAGTGGCCCGTCATGGCCGGATCGCAGTAAAAGTGAGAAACACGAACACTTACCCTGTCCAACTCTATCGCCACCAACGGTTGACCCGGATTACGCCAGTGAGTTCCCATCAGGTGAGGGAGGAGCAGGAGGTCCGCTTCTGCCAAGTGAGCGCAACGGTGGTCGAGGTTGGTCTTGCAGGGGAGGAATCTGGTCCTGGTCCCGCTGCGTGCAACATGCCGACCCATTTGCGGAGCGAGTCCCTGCAGGGGGAGGGCCTACAGGAAGAACAAACCCGCCGACTCCAGGGTCTGTTGGCCAAGTGGCAATGCGTCTTCTCCACCCATGAGGAAGACTATGGGTGCACTGACATCGTTAAGCACGTTATACCTACCCGGAGATGCTCCGCCTTAGTCGGGAGCGGTACCGGCCGGTACCCCCAACTCTATACTCGGAGATTCGTGCCTTATTAAAGGGGATGTTGGGACGCGGAGTAATTCGAGAGAGCAGAAGCCCATGGGCCGCCCCAATTGTCCTGGTCCGTAAGAAGACGGGCTCTTGGAGATTTTGCGTGGATTATCGCAAGTTGAATCTGGTCACCAAGAAGGATGCTTTCCCCCTGCCCCGGATTGAGGATTCCCTTACTGGACTGACCAACGCCGCCTGGTATTCCACCCTTGACCTGGCGAGTGGCTACTGGCAGGTGCGGGTGGAGGAGCAGGACCGAGAGAAGACCGCCTTTACCACCCCCTTTGGCCTGTTTGAGTGGGACCGTATGCCCTTCGGACTCTGTAACGCCCTGCGACCTTCCAGAGGCTGATGCAGCGATGCCTGGGAGGGCAGTTGATGGACTCTACCCTGGTGTACCTGGATGATGTGATCGTCTATTCCCCCGACTTTGACTCTCACCTGTTGCATCTGGAGCAAGTTTTCCAGGCTATGAAATGGTATGGACTGAAGCTCCAGCCAGGGAAATGCCAGCTCTTTAAGAAGGAGGTCCAGTTCTTGGGGCACCGAGTGAGCGCTGCAGGAGTGGCTGTCGACCCGGAGAAGGTGTCCGCAGTGCAGGGCTGGGATCCACCAGAAACCGTCAGGCAGGTGCGGTCCTTCCTGGGATTCGTCGGCTGCTACAGGCGCTTCATAAAAGACTTCTCGAAAATTGCGAAACCCCTGAACCAGCTGCTGGCCGGATCTGGTTCTTCACGGAGCCGGAGTTCCCCCATGATTACTTGGACCCCAGAGTGTGAGACCGCCTTTCAGAGGCTGAAGCAGGAGTTGCTGCAGGCCCCCATTCTGGCTTACGCCGATTTCACCCGACCCTTTGTACTTTACACCGACGCTAGCAACAGCGGATTGGGAGCTGTACTCGCCCAGCAACAGGACGGAACGGAGAGGGTCATCGCCTACGCCAGCCGGAGTCTCCATCCAGCAGAGCGGAATGACGCCAACTACAGCTCTTTTAAAATCGAGCTGCTGGCCCTGAAGTGGGCTTTGTGCGAGAAGTTCAAGGACTACTTGTGGGGAGCGGAAGAATTGGTGGTGACCGATAACAGTCCATTAGTGCACCTCCAAACCGCAAAGCTAGGGGCGGTGGAGCAGAGGTGGGTGGCCCAGCTCGCCAATTTCGATTATCGGCTGCAGTATCGACCAGGCCGCGAACACATAAATGCTGATGTCCTGTCACGATTACCACCAGTGGGGGAAGGGGGAACCCCAGGACCAGAATCAGAGGAAGGGCTGATGGTAGGAATAGTAGAGGCGCATGGAATGCGAGAAGGGGGAGTACCGGCAAGTTGGGGATGGGACCCCCACCGATGGAGAGAGCGGCAGGAACAGGATGAAGAGTTGGCTATCCTGCGGGCTTGCCTGGAGCGGAACCGACTCCCCGGGCGGACGACGACGGGAACATCCCATGGGATTGAAGAAGCTTATGGGACACTGGAAGAGATTAAATTTGCGAGAGGGAGTAATCTGTAGGTCTGTCTTGGACTCGAGGACCAAAGAGATTCTCCATCAGGTGGTGGTGCCTGGAACCCACATCCGGCCGTTGCTCCAGGCCTACCACGATCAACTTGGACATCAAGGCCAAGAGACGAACAGTGTCACTGCTGCGCCGGCACTTCTTCTGGAGTGGGATGGAAGAATCAGTGGGGACGTACGTGCAAGGATGCCCCCGCTGTACGCTGTTCATAACCCGACGAGACGTGAGGGCCCCCATGGTCCCGGTGAGGCCCAGAGCCCCGTTGCATATGGTAGCTATGGACTTCCTGACCTTGAGTCATCCAACAGATCGCTACCAGAACATCCTAGTGGTCACTGACTTGTTCACCAAGTATGCCTGGGCAATACCGACTTTGGATCAGACTGCCACCACCACTGCCAGTGCTCTGTGGAGGCATGTCTTCCAGCCCTTTGGATGTCCCGAAACACTCCACTCGGATCAAGGGCCGAACTTCGAGTCCCGTGTCATCAAAGAATTATGCCAATTGTACGGATCCAGGAAGACCCACACCACCCCATACCATCCACAGGGAAACGGGGGTGCGAGCGGTTCAATCAGACGCTTCTGAGTTTACTGGGGACTCTGGATGCGGACCATCAGGGCTACTGGACGGATAGCCTCCCGGCCCTGGTGCAGGCCTACAACAACAGTGTCCATAGTACTACGAGTTATGCCCCTGCTTATCTGATGTTTGGGAGACATGTGCGTCTGCCCACAGATCTGCTACTCGGGGCAGCAACGGCTGAGGCCCCTGCCACCACCACTGAATGGGTACACCGACACCATCGCCAACTCCACTCCGCCTATGAGAAAGTGTCCAAGCATCTCGACGTGGCCGCTCAGAAGAGCAAGCGTCTGTATGACCGCACTGCTCGAGAGGCCCCTTTGTTACCTGGGGAACGGGTGCTGGTCCGAGGTGACCGGCGCCAGGGGAAGGGGAAGCTCAGCGACCGGTGGGAAACCGTGCCGTATGTGGTGGAGAAACGACAGAGGCCGGACCAGCCCGTCTATGCCATTCGGCCAGAGGGGAAGACTGGCCCCGTGAGAATCTTGCACCGAAACTTGCTTCGCCCTTGCCCCAACTATCCGCGGCAAGAGACTGAGGTGCCACCGGCACCTGTGGCCCCTGTACCACCATTGATGGGTTGGATTGTGGTCCCTAGAGCCCCCACTCCTGAACCGAGGGAGGAAAAGCCTGTTCCCCGATTCGACATTCCCAACGGGAGACCCCGAGGAGTACCCCCTACTAGGTATGGAGACTGGGAGTCTGGACCCCGTTCTCGGGACTAGAACGGATCCGGTGGGGGAGGGTGTCACCGGGTGAACCAACTAGGAACCAAAAAAAATATTGACTCGTTTCCAAAGGGAAGAAATGCCGGTGTAACACCGGGCCGGCTTTTGGTAAACACATCTGACTATAATGAGCACCAGCTGAAGTCAATGAGTAGCACTTCATTGAACCACATGCCCGGGAGGAAAGAGTATAAAAAGAGAGGGGAAGCATAGGTGTGTGGTTGGCAGTGGGAAACTTCACACGAGTGCTCGAGTGGATTATAGCAGTGACAGTGAGCGGCAAGGAAGGAGTAAGACTAGCAGCAAGGAGAGTGGAAGCTGCTGTAGGATTCGATGTGATTCACCGGGGAAAAGTTAAGTGCACTCTTCTATGATTCACCTTTGGAGAAAACCACATGTAAAGATTTGCCATCACCAGTGTATGACTAACCTGTGTCTGTGGGCAGTGTGTGTAATCCTGTTGACAGAGTGAAGAGAGATTCTTAGTCCTGGGATCATCCATCCTATGAAGAAAAGAGAGTCAAGTTGATTAATCGCTGTGATGATAGAGTGAGTTGCAGTGTCTGAAAGAGTGAAACAAACACGTGTGAAGATTTACAAGAGTGATTTATGCACAAGTGGGGTGAGATCAAACAACTGTGTTCTCTTTGAGTTTCTGATGGATGAGATTGACCCATAACGTGGAAGCGCATCAAAGCTGCTGGATTGAGTATCTCCTCCTGCTGTCATCCAGTCCTGTGAGTGTAACACACTGAGTTAATGTTGACGTCTTCACCTGTTCTCCTGTCTGTGCTGAAGTGCATCAAAGCTGCTGGATTGAGTATCTCCTCCTGCTGTCATCCAGTCCTGTGAGTGTAACACACTGAGTTAATGTTGACGTCTTCACCTGTTCTCCTGTCTGTGCTGAAGTGTATCGAAGCTGCTGGATTGAGTATCTCCTCCTGCTGTCATCCAGTCCTGTGAGTGTAACACACTGAGTTAATGTTGACGTCTTCACCTGTTCTCTTGCTGTGCTGAAGTGTATCGAAGCTGCTGGATTGAGTATCTCCTCCTGCTGTCATCCAGTCCTGTGAGTGTAACACACTGAGTTAATGTGACACCTTCACCTGTTCTCCCGTCTGTGCTGGAGTGCATCAAAGCTGCTAGATTGAGTATCTCCTCCTGCTGTCCCTGCTTTTATCCTTTTTAAATTAAATAAAAATTTACCTTTTTAACCCACTGTTGTCGTCTGCCTCTTGGTGTCCCCTGGTGTCTGCTCCTCCGGAGTGTGGTAGATTACCCTTGGCCTTAACCCCGGTGACATCAGCCTCCGGCTCAGATATGACGCGCGTTACTATACCAGTGTCTGTATGTGACCCAGAAGGACCTGCGATTTCACGGTGAACAACCTTTTCTGAGGTGATCATAGCATCAACCCCCTGCTCTGCAACACTTTGGTTTACTCCTCCTTTTGCCTTTTTTGGACACGCAATTCGTTTATGACCACAATGAAAATGTGGGTTATGTCACCACAATCAAAACACCGCAAATTACCAGAAGTTGCATAAACCATATAAGATTTTCCTTCACATTTTACGCGGAAAGAAACATCCAATGTATTTTCTGGAGAGTCCAAAAACATGTACACCTGTCTTCTAAAAGACCGTACATGTTTCGAAGACGGATGTCTACAACCCAAAGAGATCGTTCTGAACTCACTGGCAAATTTACCGAATCGCAGTAATTCATGTTCCAACGCCTCATTAGAGATAAAAGGCGGAATGTTTGAAATAATAATTTTGCTGGAAGGTGCATAAAGCAGAGTAACCTGCACAAGATTATCATGTATGACAATACCATTTCAATCAACCTGCTAGCAGTGTTTTTTCTATACAACAACCAGTGTTTTACAAATACAACAACCGCCTTATTCATTCGAGAAGCATACACAATGCTCTCAAAACCTACCTCATCTCCCACCGCCACGAGAACATCCTCCACCATAACACCGTCATCAGGTACACACCGCACGCCATGCTGCAGCGATAGAGATGGCGTCTCTAGAGACGCCATCCTCTCGCGCAACTTAGGCCTCAGTTGCGCTCAAAAAAAAAAAAAAAAAGAAAAACGCTTACTAACAAAACCAAATCAGATCATGCAAAGAAAAGAGAAAGAAAAGTAAAGGAAAAGAAAGGTATAGGAAGAAAGAAAAAGAAAAAAAAAGGAAAAAAAAGGGGGGGGGGACTTTGCTGCTCAGTTCTCACTCAACGCCACCCTCACCCCAAACACTCCCAGCATGCGAGAGAGAGAGAGAGAGAGATATACAAATATAGAGAAATACAGAAATACAGAGAGAGAGAGAAATACCTGATTTGAAATACAAATCAGGGACGTGCACAGGGGGGTGCCCACATGCCCTTCTCGACTCAGGTTGCCCTTCCGAGGAAAAAAAAAATCGTACAATGGATGCAGAATTACACGTAGACCTAGATAAAAAAATTTAAAAATAAAAAAAAATCACAAAGCCTCATTCACTTCCATTCGGCACTGAAAGTGAAAGTCAAACTGTTTACGTGGCTGCAGCGCCGCACGCGACCATGGACTGCACGCGACCGGTGCGTAATCCACCGCAAATTACTCAAGGCCGCGCTTCCATCTAGTGTCGCAGCGCCAATTAATGTGTACGATGTCCATGACAAAATGAAGCGAAACTATCCTTCTCGTCACGAAAAGAGGAAGAAGAAAAAAAGAAAAAAAAAAAAAACATGAGAGTGAATTGCGGGAATAACAATCAGGTAAACTTGTGTTCTCTCCTCTCTAAGTTTGATGTCAGCAAAGTTTGATGGTTTTCGGTCTTGCTAACCTAGCAGGCAGTTTATCTCTTGCATCACTTTGTGCCTGACAAAAGTGAGAGTAAAATAAAATTATTTATTACGTTTGTTTTTGATGAACGACAAAGTGCAACGGTGTTTGTTAACTGCAGCTCGGAAAACATAAATGCGTCGTGCGTGTTATGGTGCATTCATATGCGCGTGCACGATATGAAACTCGCATTTTTCAAGCAGAAATATGTGGAGACCAGAAATTCTGTACAATACATTCACGTGAATAATGGCACTCCCAAAGTACACATTATAAAGACACTGATTATCTTGTCTCAGCGTAGTTAAAAACTCTAAACAACTGCAATTATTATAATAATGTAATAATGATTTACATACAAATTTATCTTATGGTGCTGTCCACCGAGGAGTCCACCGCGAATATCATCCTGGGACGCCCTTGGTTAGTTCAACATCAGCCAGTACTCCACTGGGGAACCGGGGAAGTGCGTGGGAGTGAAGACTGTCATTTATCCTGTCTCAGTACCATCCAGAAAAACCCTTCTTCGTTCCGGTCCCAGCCAACTACGGATGACTCTAGATTTCCAGTTTGCTCTACTTCGGTGGAAAGCCCTAATGTCCAGGTCCAAGTTGAAATTCCAGTAGAGTATCGGGCATTCCAGGACGTCTTCAGCAAAGACCTGGCTACCAAGTTACCACCACACTGGCCATGGGACTGCGCAATCGACTTGCTACCTGGAGCAACCCTTCGCAAAGGTCGTATTTACCCTCTGTGCATCCCCGAACAGATGGCCATGGAGGAGTATGTGGTGGAAGCTATAAGCCAACAGTTCATCCAGACCATCTACCTCCCCTGCCGCTTCAAGTTTCTTTTTTGTGGCCAAGAAGGACAGAGGCTTGCGGCTGTGCATCGAATTACCGTCATCTCAATTCACCGACCGTCAATTTCAGTTATCCCCTTTCCCTGGTCCCTGCCGCCATGGAGCAGCTGAGAGGAGCACGCATATTATCCAAACTGGACCTTAGGAGTGCCTATAACTTGAACCGAATCCGACGTGCTGACGAATTGAAAACTGCTTTTGTGACCCCTGCAAATTTCTCAATCGCTTTGTAGTTGTATACATTGATGATATACTCATCTATTCGTTTTCCATGTCTGAACATCATCAACATGTCATCCAGGTCGAAGATTCATCCACAATTACAGTTTGATCAGTGCTCCCCCACCTAAGCTCTCAAAGGCCAGCCCAAGTCTCTGTCCTTGTTGACTGCCGCTGCCCAGGCCATCCAGCGCTTAAAGGAGGACCTTCCGTTCGTAGTAGAGGTGGATGCCTCTTCCACTGGAGTGGGAGCAGTGTTATTTCAGTGGCAGGGTGAGCCACCTAAACTACTTCCATGTGCCTTCTTCTCCAAGATGCTTTCCCCGGCGGAGCGGAATTATGACAGTCGTAACCGGGAACTGTTGGCCATCAGTTTGATGGTTTGATCGTCATGACTAAACTTCTGTGAAGAGACGACCTGACGCCTGTGAAGAGACGACTCAACGCCAGCGATATGTTATGCCCTAAATGAATAAATGATTATCTAACTGTATTTTTTCTATGTACATTTCTGAAATGCACTTTCTGTAAAGCTGCTTTGAAACAATATATATATATATATATATATATATATATATATATATATATTAGAGCTGTCAGTTAAACGCGTTATTAACGGCGTTAACGCAAACCCATTTTAACGGCGTTAATTTTTTTATCGCGCGATTAACGGTCTTTTTGTCCTAGCAAACTTTGTAGTTTTTTCACATACTTTTGCAACAGGACGCGGCATGCGTCCTGATCCCATTTCAGCGTCTCGCGCTCATCATCTACTCAAAGCCGGCTCGCAAGCCCAAACGAGTGTGTGCGGCGTGCCTGATGTTTTGTTTCCGGTCTCAGCTAGATCCGCTTGCGCTTTGGTTCGAAGAAGCAACGAAACGTCCTCGCGCGGCGCAAGCAATTGAAATGAATGAGTTTCAGAGCGCAGCACGAGGACGTTTTGTGCCGCACACACTCGTTTCAGCTTGCGAGCCGGCCAAATAGTAACGTTATGTTTTGAGTGGATGACGAGCGCGAGACGCCGAAATGGATGCCAATGAGATTCTGAATGTAAAGTTTACTTTTAAAAAGTTGCCAAATTGTCCCATTGACAAGACCAAAGCGATCTGTATGTTTTGTCATTATGAACTGAGCTATCATCATCGCAGCACGTCCAGCCTGAAACACCACTTGATGATGGCCAAGCAAACACACACACACAAACACAGATGATGCAAAATCTCCACCCCTCGTCAATATCAGGACCTCGTCAGTATTTCTTTCACCCTTTTATTGATGGACAGTGTTGCATTGTGTGAGAGATTATTTAGGCTATATATGTTAGAGTGAAATTGAACACTATTCCAATGTTATTTTCAATAATAATAATTAAAAAAAAACATTTGCACTAAACAAGCCAATCCACTTTTCCATGTTGATAAGAGCATTTAAAATGAGAAAAAAATTTAACAAAAAGAAATCAAAAGACATTAAGAATAGATAAAAATGTGTGATTAATTCGAGTTAACTATGGCATTAATGCGATTAATCGCGATTAAATATTTTAATCGTTTGACAGCACTATATATATATATATATATATATATATATATATATATATATATATATATATATATATATATATATATATATATATATATGTGCTGCACAACAGGAATTACTCTTCACTAATTATCCATTTTAATGAATGGGATACATTTTAAATGGAATTAGATATTGAAAAGTCATATATGTGAGCCTTTCTAAACAAATAAGTGTCACTTTCTACCATTTACAGAACTAGGCTGTTGAAAAGGCTTTCAGTGATAAGTGATAAGAATTAATCTCGAAATCTTTAAAGGTTTTTTTAAAGGCACACTGCACAATGAACCAACAAAAAAAGGAATGACCATAAATGTCCTCAGTTACTTCAAAAACAATTTAATTGACTTTGCCAGCTTTCAAATTGTTAACTTTGAAGCTGTGTTAGAAATGGTTCAATGTATTGTTCTATGATCTCATTCTTCAGTGACTCTGAAATGTCCAAACCATTAACAGCACACACACACAGATGATCAAAAGAGAAGTAAAGTATTGATTACAGCATCAGAATATAGCTTATAAATATTAGTGAGTGTCACTTTTCATTTTGAGCTGTTGCCAGAGCAAACAGTTTATGATAAGTTTATGATAAACCATTATATCACAAGAGAGGTGAGATATTTAAAACCGAGAAGCTGTTGATCTTTCACCCAGTATTAATTATTTTAAAGATGAATGCCATTGCAGGAATGCAAATGACAGCAGTGTCTTGGCCACTGATCCTCCAGTGTCACACTCTAGGGTAATTTATTATTATTATACACACAGACACAATGAGAAAGCTTCCATTAGTATGGGCCTAGATTTACATTTGTGCAATCCGTTTTCAGTTTTGCAGGATTTATCAAATGTTGTTATTTCTTCAAAATCTCATTAAATTAATTTAAAAGTAAATTTAATAAAAATGTCATGTTGATGAAAAATAGGAATAATTTAACACCTCAAGATATGAAAAGTACACTAATAATGTATTTCAAATAATCCAATCATAGTCACAAATGTCGAGGGTTGACCTGCTTAAGCTAGAGCAGTTTTCATGTATTTTGTTAAAGGGACACTTCACCCATTTGCATTAAGCTTTGTATCTTTAGAAATCTTTAGAAAAAGTCATATTTTTGAATGGTCATGGTTTATTCCCTTATTTTCCCCTGAGATGGGAGAAATAAGGATTTAAGTGTTTTACTTCCTGCTTATTTTAATGTAAAAACGAATCGGTTACCTAACATAACCTCGGTTCTCTCTAGATGAGGGAACGAGTATTGCGTAAGCTCAGCTTACGCTCCGGAAAGATTCATCTTTTCTGAGAAGTTGAAGCCAAAAAATTATCCTATAATTTTGTATCCAATGTCAACGCAGTTCACTGCAGCAGACCATGAGCGGGCTAGCTAGCAGCTCATTGGTTCGCTCAGGGAGAACTGCTACAGCCTATGAGGGAACTCGGTTGAACTCGTGACCAATGAGAAGCAGACACGCTCTCATTGCGTCAGAGCCCGCCAAACGGAGTGGCCCGAGTCTATAAATAAGCGAGTTTCCCGCTGTTTTCCGGTTTTCATTGAATGAAGCGAGAACACTGGTAGCGCAGAGCACGGCCGGGAACGCAATACTCGTTCCCTCATCTAGAGAGAACCGAGGTTACGTTAGGTAACCGATTCGATTCTCTACGAGAGGTTCTCTCGTATTGCGTAAGCTCAGCTTACGCTCACGGGAACACCTCGGTCAACGCTGTGCGCGCTAGGCATCCACAATGAGTCCCGGGGGAGGAATCCCGGGGGACCCTTATAAGTGGGAAATTAATGTACGTGACATAAAAAGGGCCAGCAAGCGGGCCAGTGATAGTGTAGTACATAAGCACATGAGGGAAGAACAGCGGCACGCCGGTTGTATGAGTGTGACTCCCAATAGTGCAGCTCAACATAAGAGCTGAAGCATACTAGGCTGCTAGTAGCTTTGCCTGCAAGGTAAAATCTGACAAGGTGGAAGGGGAAGCCCCTCCCGCTGCCACGCATATGTCTGAATGGAAAAGCCACTGGACCATGCCCACGGTGAGGCCATGCCTCTGTTGGAATGAGCCCTGATGCCCAGAGGGCATGACAGGTCTTTTGATGCATTAGCAGAAGCAATAGCGTCCACAATTCAATTAGGATAGCGTCTGTTTCGAGGTGGCCAGACCCTTGGTGCGCTCACCGAACGAAACAAAAAGCTGCTCAGAGCGTCTGAACGCGGCAGCGCGTGTAGTGTACAATCTCAGAGTCCGAACCGGACAAAGGAGATTGGCGTCACATTCGTTATCGGAAGGGTAGAGCCGATCAGGGAAAAACCTGATCCCTGAACGGGGTACCAATCGCTTTGGGGACATATCCATGTCTAGGTTTGAGGAAGACTATGTAGTCATTGGGTCCAAACTCAAGACACGCAGCGCTAGAAGAGAGCGCGTGAAGGTCTCCACGCGTTTTACTGATGACGGGGCAAACAGAAACGGTTTATAGCGAGAGGTATTTTAGGTCCACAGACTCTAACGGTTCGAACGGGGGGCTTCCATAGCTTCGAGAACTATAGAAAGATCCCAATTGGGAACCGAAGGGGGCGCGGAAGGTTCATCCTTCTAGCTCCCCAGAGGAAGCGGATGACTAGCTCGTCTTTGCCCAGAGACTGAGCGCGTCGGGGTTCAGCGAACTCCGCGACAGCTGCCACGTAAACCTTGAGAGTGGATGGGGACCTGCCCTTATCCAGCATCTCCTGAAGGAAGACAAGCAAAGACGACACGTCGCACCGCTGAGGGTCTAGGTTTTTGTCGGTGCACCCTTTTGAGAACACAGACCATTTTGACGCATAGAGCTTCCTAGTAGAAGCCGCTCTGGCGTTCATGATCGTGTTTAACTCTCCCCCGGGTGATCAGCATCGGATAGTTGTTGATCACCCGTGCATGAAGCGCCCAGTGCTTAGGGTGGGGAAGCCAGATCGTGCCGCGAGCTTGAGAGAGAGATCTGCTCTGACTGGAATCTGACTGTCTGCGACAGCTGAGCGAGGTCCGGGAACCAAGTCTGACTCTCCCAACGCGGGGCTATGAGGAGCACCGAGTGGCGTGTTTCCCTGATCCTCTGTAAAACCTGTGGTAACAGGGAGACCGGAGGGAAAGCCTGAAGCGGGCGGCTGGCCACTCCTGGGCTCAGCGCGTCCTCGCTCTTGAGAAAAGTATTGGGCAGTGAGCGTTCTCCTCTGACGCGAAGAGATCCACCTCTGCTCTGCCGAATGTTCGCCACAGTTTCTGGACTGATTGAAAGTGCAGGGACCATTCTCCCGGAAGGATGAGGTTCGTGGACAGTCTGTCAGGGCCGTCATTCAGGTGGCCCGGCACGTGCGTCGCTCTTAGCGAGAGCAGGTGGCTCTGGGACCAAACTAAAATGCATTTCGTCATCAGGAAGGGGTTCCTGGATCTGACACCGCCCTGACGGTTGAAATAGGAGACCATGGCTGCATTGTCTCGAGCGGATCAATGCGTGGTGACCCGAGTGCGCGGGAGGAAAGCAGAGCGAGTTCTTGACCGCGATCATCTCCAGACAGTTTATGTGTAGGGAGCTCTCTTGAACTGACCAGTGGCCAGAGGCCGGTGAGCCCTCGCAGACCGCACCCCATTCCTGAGTTGGATGCGTCTGTCGAAAGACTTATCGGCGAGAGACGGTTCCCATGGTAACGCCCCGCTGAAACCATTCTGCCACTGTCCATGGTTGCAGAGCCGAGATACAGGTCTGCGTAACTTTGATCAGCTGGCGGCCCGTGGTCCACGCACGGTGAGACACACGGCTCTTCAACCAAAGCTGAAGGGGGCGCATGCGCGCAGTAGACCCAGCTGAAGTACTGCGGAGGCTGAGGCCATGTAACCCAGCGCCTTCTGAAAAATTTTCAGAGGTGTGAGGGTGTCCATCTGACAGGATGCGGCGAGACGCTGAACACGGCGCGCGCGCTGTGTAGATAAGCGAGCCGTCATAGCCACTGAGTCTAGATCTATTCCCAGGAAGGAAACTCGTCTGATAGGGCTGAAGCGAGCTCTTTGTCCAGTTGACAGAGAGACCCAAGGTGTTCAGATGGTCGAGGAGGACTGTACGAAGAGACAGTAGCTCCGTCTGTGATTGTGCCAAAATCAGCCAGTCGTCCAAATAGTTCAAAATTCGCAGCCCCTGGCTCCGCAGGGGGCGAGCGCCGTATCCATGCACTTCGTGACGTATGGGGTGCTAAGGATAGGCCGAACGGGAAGACTGTTTGTTGCTTCTAAAATCACTGTAGTTTCGGGCCGCGCCCGAAGCGTGAGAGGCGGCAACGGAACTGTAACAGATAGCCGTATTTTATTGTGCTTAGCACCCATGGGGAGATTCCCGGGATAGCTTCCCACGCTTAGAAGCGTGACACTAGCGGGTGACTGGCTATATCGGCCTGATTGTTGCACATAGCGGGCTGGACACAGTGTGTGGGCACGCTAGAATGTTTAGGCAACGGGACCTACACTCAAGGGGGAAGTGTCCGCTTTTTGAGAGTGGGCTCTGACAGAGGCACAGGGAGTGTGGTGCTTTGTGTATGGGCGAACACAGGATGTGGGCGCATATTCTACACAAAAAGCGTGTGTATACAACACATGTATGTGTATACACATAGCGGGCTGAGCACGTGTGTGAGCGCGCTTACAGTGTGAGCGTGGTACAGGTGTGGTGTTTGTGTGTAGGAGTGAACACTGAACTGTGGGCACATATACTACACTTATAGCATGTTTGGTGTAAGCCAGACATTCTGCACTTATGCCTGATTGCGTTTTAGCCTGATACAGGCTGCACAAGTGACGCGCGCAGTGCGTGATAGAAACCTGAGCGCTGTAAGCGGCAGAGCCTATATATAGCCTGAAGGCTGCACTTGTGGTGCGCGCGGGGTCACGTGCATGTCAGAGACGTGAGCGCTGCAAGCGGGCACGAGACTGCAGCGGGCACAAGTGTGGTGCTTGAGTATAGGAGTGAACACTGAACTGTGGGCACATATACTACACTTATAGTATGTTTGGTGTAAACCAGACATTATGCACTAATGCCTGTTTACATTTTCGCCTGATACAGGCTGCACAGGCGACGCGCGCGCAAGTGCGTGATAGAAACCTGAGCGCTGTAAGCAGCAGAGACTAAATATAGCCTGACGCGCGCGGGTCGCGTGCATGTAGAGACGTGAGCGCTGCGAGCGGGCACGAGACTGAAGAGGCTGGGATGCACGCGACCTGGCCGTGTAATAGAGCGGGCAGAAAGAAGATGTGAGCACGGACGTGGGCACATCTGTTACAGATAACACTCAGGCGGCATAGCCAGCTAAGAGAGTGGGCTCTGTTAGACACGGGGTGTGCTTGAACAGCATTGGCGTCAATTGGAATCTGTCGACGTTACTGCAGGCGTTCATGTAATAACAGGCTCGTTGCTGCAAATAGACAATTTGGCCGCTAGAACGAGGAAGAGAAACGTTAGAGAGGTGGGTGCTAACCGGCCTCGGCGGGCTAAAGACACACTCGTTTCTCATGTCGCCGCTGACGCATGAGCGCGGGAGAGCGCGGCCGCTTTCTAAAACGTAAGAAAGCTGGCCGCGAGCTCAGAGCTGCATTAAATTATCTGCAAGAGCCGGACACGGGTCTCTCTGGCGCGGGGAGCTTTGTATTTTACCACTGAGCCACAGCAGTAAGACACAATAAGCTGAAAAGCGCGAGCAGATAAGGGGGCGTGTTAGTGGCGAACAGGGTCCAGCCTCGGCGAGACCAACAGTAACACAAACCCATTCACGGTGAAGCTATGCACGGGGGGCGTTTATGGCCGCTCGAACGAGGAAAGAGAAACGTTCAGAGGATGCTGACCGGCCTCGGTGGGTTAAAACACACTCGTTTCTCATGTCGTGCAAAAAATTATCTGCAAGAGCCGGATTCGAACACCGGGTCTCTCTGGCGCGAAAAGCTTTGTGTTTTACCACTGAGCCACAGCAGTAAGACACAAGCACAGGAGCGCGAGCAGATGAGGGGCGTGATGGTGGCGAACAGGACCAGCCTCGGCGGGACTACACACCATTGATAAACCCATTTCGGTGAAGCTATGCGCGGGGGCAAGCTAGCTCTCTTGTAAAGTAAAGAAAGCTAGCCGCGGTCGGCACAGCTGTAAGCGGCTCGTCCCACATACAGCGCGGGACTCCGGCGCTGAGAGGGGAGCGGCATGAGGTGTGCGAGGCATCTTTAAAAAGACGCTCGCTGCTCTTTTGTGAAAATACACAACACAAGCAAAATATAAATGTAAGGATAGGTCGCGGATGGCGTTAGCTCGCAGGATGGCTGAAGGTGGCGAAGACGGCCGGCTTCCTCAGACTCTGTCCACACGCTCGCTAAGAGATGCCTTCTCGACGGCGACGCGGCTTCGTCTCGGAGATCAGCAGGTGCGTATAGCCTCGCTGAAGAGATGAAAATCAGAAAACAGCGGGAAACTCGCTTATTTATAGACTCGGGCCACTCCGTTTGGCGGGCTCTGACGCAATGAGAGCGTGTCTGCTTCTCATTGGTCACGAGTTCAACCGAGTTCCCTCATAGGCTGTAGCAGTTCTCCCTGAGCGAACCAATGAGCTGCTAGCTAGCCCGCTCATGGTCTGCTGCAGTGAACTGCGTTGACATTGGATACAAAATTATAGGATAATTTTTTGGCTTCAACTTCTCAGAAAAGATGAATCTTTCCGTCAGCGTAAGCTAGCTTACGCAATACGAGAGAACCTCTCGTGAGAGAATCGCCATTTTGCATCTTAATAAGTAGGAAGTCACATTTCATTGAAAAGTGTAGAGACTACTAACTTTAGCTCCTTAGGTCTGGATTAGTGGGAGTGGCTTGTGGAGCTGTGCAATGTGGTGCATTGTGGGAGCTGTTGTCTTACATACAAATGCGCCCTTCAGTTATTTCCCTTCAGCCGTATTTAAATATGTTATTTACATATATGATCCACTTTCAATAAAGATTAATGTTGAAATGGGTGAAATGTTCCTTTAAATGTTAATATTAGGGCCGGGAAAAGATTAATCGCGATTAATCGCATCCAAAATAAAAGTTTGTGTTTACATAATATATGTGTGTGTAGTGTGTATAATTATTTTATATATATAAATACACACACATGCATGTAAACATTTAAGAAATATTTGCATGTATATACTTTATATATATTCATACAAAATTAATATTATACATAAATATAAATATTTGATATATTAATACCACATTTTTCTTAAATATATACATGCATATATGTGTATTTATATATACAAAATAATTATACACACTACACACACATATATTATGTAAACACAAACTTTTATTTTGGATGCGATTAATCGCGATTAATCTTTTCCCAGCCCTAGATATGTTAAATGAATATATATATTCTACACTTTCCCTTTTGCGGTAACACTTTATAATAACTACACGCTAATAATCATTAGTTAAGTATGAGTAAACAGTTTTAACAGATTTAAAAGCATATCTACACTGTAAAAAAAGAAGTAGGGTAGCAACATTTTAGGTTTTACAGACTTTGACCATATTTAATTTTACAGCAATAAACCGTATTGCATTATTTGATATAATGTTAATTTACTGACATATCTGTTTTTGCTCAATTGCAATACACTGACAGTCAACAGTCACAACCGTAATGAGAGTCAAATGATCAATCAAAGCTCATCATTATCAGCTCTTCTACAAGAAAGTTCATAGCATTATATAGAAGCTGCACAGTCTCATTCCCACAAACATTAAACACCATCATGGTAACATGTTGAAATTTAAAAAATGAAATAAGAATTAATTTAACAACATTAAATGTAACATAAAACCCTAATGAACATAACTGATAAGAAAAAAAACTAAGAAAATTATGAATAAACAGTTAAATACATTAAATGTGAAGTGTCACGCAGGGAACTGTGGGAAAGTCAATTTACATTTTTTCACTGTAAAGTATACTTCCAAAAACTGTAAATTTAACAGTATTTTACAGTAAAATTACATTAAATGTACCATTATATATATCACAGTTATTTACCGTATATAATAAGGAAACCTTCTGTTAACCAATTAACAGTTTTTCACAGTAGCATTTTTACAGTCTTTTACTGTTAAAATCACAATCATTTTTTTTACAGTGTAACAAATTATATATAATTTGTTTAATAATTGTATTTTCATCCTTTATTAATGATCAATTTATCAATTCTAAATGAAGAATTGCATTTTTTAAAACCAGTTATTTAAAGGGCGGGTTTACTGCAATTTCACTTTTTTGATTTCAAATAGTGTGTAATGTTGCTATTGGTGCATGAAGAGTATCTGCAAATTGCAGCACTGAAAGTTTAGTGTAAGCAGAGATATCGTCTTTTAAAAATCAGGAAGTAAAATTGCCTACAAAAACGACTCGTTTTGAACTACAGCTGGGTTATGGTACGTCACTAACCCACACATTTGCATCAACCACTCCCTCCGGAATATGCAGGAAAGGGCATGCGTCGAGTGAGTTGTGTTCACGCAGCTGTCAGGTCTTCTGTGTTTCGGGCTTCCCACGGACACTATACTTCGACAACAATGGACACAATTTGTGTTTGATTATATTCCTGAAAGTGACGATGGTAATCTAGCTCTCTGTGCTGCGCATTTCCGAGAGACAGCTTCCAGAATCTCCACGAATTCAATACCGAATTAACGTAAACAAGAAACTGTTTCTGGAATCATGAAGCAGATCCAGCTTTAAAACCAGCAGTTAAAAGTCAGCAGTTGTTGGGCCACACTGTAAGTAGGCTAAGACTTCATCATTTTAAATGTATTTGCATGTATAATTACCGACAGAGCGTTTTTTTTTATTTTTTTATTTCAAATGCCAGCGCTTGCTTTGTAGGCTTTATGGGCTAGCTGCTACTAGTTAGGCTATTTTGTGTCTACGGCAAACGCGTACAAACATTATGGACCTGAATTTTGTATAAGTACTAATGTTGTAAATGTATTTTTCATATATATGCTTTATGACTCGTTATTTTCGATTTTGATCAAGAACGTAAACCTGCAAACGCTGTTTGAGTATAACATTAGTTAGCCAGTCAGTTGCTATCGTTGCCAGTCAGATGCTATTGTGTAAAACAAACGTGTATTAAGTTAAAAAATGAAGCAAATTATCATTCAGAAACCTTTATTATGAGCCGTGTGTGGTGAGGTTCTGCTTGACTCGATTCATCTCGGCTTTCTCGGTCTGATTCTGCCTCACTGATACTGCAGTCTCCACATCATTATTTACGTGTATCCACCGTCTATGTTATCCACATTTGGCATGCCCGCCCGTTTCGCCCGTAAAGGTAATGGGCGTTAATCTTCCGGACAACGTGAGCGACAGTTTAGCCAATCACACATATCGGCCCAAACGAACCAATCTGAGCCCACAACGTCATTCTGAGGGAGTGTTTTCATAGACTCAGGAAGTCATCCGCTCGTGCAGGGGACAGAGGAGAGCGCGGCTGACAATAAAGGTGAAATTTATGAAAAATAAGACTTTTAAAAAAAGAAAAAACACGGATACATGTTATATTGCACCCCATAAACACAATCATGCAAAGAAAAAGAGCAGTAAACCCGCCCTTTAAAGGGTACCTATTATGGAGTTTTGAAAATTGCCCTTCATGTAGTGTGTAACATAGATCTAAGTGAACGAAAACATCCTGCAAAGTTTTAAAAATGAAAGTTCACCGTATACAAAGTTATTGTCTCTCAAAAGTAAGAGTCGACTCTGAGTCTCTGATATGAATCGTTCAACGAACGATGCTTTTCCTTTGTCTAGTTGACGTCAACTTGACAAGTTATTTGAATAAGAAACGCCCACTTATTGCGCTCTGAGACGCCAGGGAAACACCGGAAAACAATCATGTCGACGAGACGCTGTGTTTTGAAGTGCGACGCAAAAGCGAACTTTTTTCATCTGCCAGGAGAGGAGCATTTGAAGACTAAGTGGCTACAGTTCATATATACAAGTATACATAGTTCCCACATGACGTCACGACATACGGGCATTTGCTGACCCGGCGCTATTGCTGCGGGCAAAACATTAGAAGAAACAATACGAGTTGAACGAAGTGAGATGAGTTTCGTGCTATATAGTGAAAATGGTCATCTCCTGCTGGGTCAATGGATGATAAAATCGTGCCGGAGGTTCAGTTAAATCGGGGATTTTACACTATACCCGTCATTAGACTCCATGGATGTGAGAAGACTAAGCTTTTGTCCGAACAACGACGGAGATTATGGCTGGGGAGGATAAACAGGAAAGAAACTCACTCAAAACACGCAAGAATTTGTTTGACAAAAGCACAATGTTGTGTTTTATTGCGAGTGTAAGTTAACACATTGCAGTTTGAATAATGTCCTGTATGAACAAAATGACGAGGTATTAAAAGCATACAAAACAACATTGTTTCCACTGTTTGATCTCGCATTGTAGCATTGCGATCTCAGATTATGTCCCTAAAGAACCCGCATATAATGTAGTTCCGCATTACATTAATTAAATTGCACGCGAGTTATTTATTTTTATATTCATGCACCAAACCATGACGCCCGCAAGTACATGCATATCACAGAAAGCACCGGTGACTGTTTTAAGGGGAACATGAATTAAGTTGTGCAGGCTATGGCTTTTTAATAGACAGATTAGCATCATGATGCTTCTTCGCTATGATAAGTTATTTTTCCATTGATTGCACTTGAGCAAACGTCACCGAACCAACCCACGGCAAGCAGATCGTACGCCTCCAGTGATTTCCAGACTCGGAATTGCTCACAATGTGTAAAAACTCCTCACCAATACCAGATAATGGTACACATGAAAATACTGTATCTGAGGCAAAGCTGCATAATCATTGCTCAGTGCTTCCTTCGTTACTGCATACGGATCCACACCATTTATGAATGAAATTTTCGCATTGTACCTCTCTCTGTCTTGTTTTAATGGTCTCTTTATAATCTATTTCACTTTGTCTTTTCATGATTTGCATAATAACATAAACAGAAATAAATATTTGTTTGTAAAACGACATTCTCTGATAAAACTTTGTAAAAACCTATGGTAAACACAGCGGTTTTGCCCTCAAAGATGGCAAGATCTCCGGGGAGGTCACGTGACATTAATTCGCCTGTGGGAACTATGTATAAATTAATAAACCATAACCCATTTAAGGTGATGGGCGTTCCGTTTCCGATATTCTCTGCACAGAGAATACCAATCACAACTTGGCTAGGTCATCTGACCAATCACCGCAGATTAGCGTCACGCAAAGGCGGGTTTTGGAAAAGGACTCGCTAAACGATTCATATGGGAGTCGGTGAGCAAATCAGGTAAAAATAAATGCATATTATAAGACAACAAAAGGGTTTTTTGTCATTGCATGCTTGTAAAACTGTTGTTGGGGACTCCCAGAACAATATTAGGAACATTTTAAATGCCATAATAGGTACTCTTTTAAGAGTTTTCAGTGGTTCATAAGATTACTTAGAACGTGTAAGTAAATGATTAATAAACTATTTAAATGTACATCCATGCATCTAATCCTTCAGACTAGGGATGGGACGATAACCGGTTTCACGATAAACCACGATAAAATGTACTGACGGTTAGTATTATCGTTTAAAATTTAATTATCATTAAAACCGTGTTTGATTATCGCGATTTTAATAACTCACTGAATCCTGTCGGCCAGTCTGACGCAGGCGCGCAGCACGCAATATTTTTTTAATTACTTTTCGAGAAGGAATGGCGGAAGGCAGTGACCGTGCTCAGGGGATTTTTCAGCCTTTTAAGAGGACCAAATCTGAGGTGTGGTCATATTTTGGCTTTTACAAAAGTTCTGAGGGAAACTTGATCGAGGATAGTCACCCTGTCTGCCGGACAAAGAGTCACTGCAATAGAAACACTTCAAATCTGCCGAGTCGTCTTGTGTGATCATCACCCGAACGCAAGGCAAGTTAACTTTGACCTCAATACCAAAACTACGTCTGGGAAACAATTGGGCACGAAATGTTGTTTTGATTTGAAACATTTTATGTCACTCACTTGAAATAGACGTGAAGCTTCCGCGAAGAAAAGTTCGCAGCAAGTGGATTTGAGCGAAAGACGAACGAACAACTTCAAACAAGACTATTATTAAGAGTGAGATTTTAAGGGATAGTAAAGTATAGATACATCATGTATTAAACCGATTTTATTTTTACCACATAATTACGGGGACATATTGAATTGATAATGAGATTAGCTAATGTTTTAAATCTTACCTGTTTATGAATTAATTTAGTAAAACAATCAGACAAGATATTTCACACCAATATTATCAAACTCTGTAAACAATAAATCAACTCTGATTTAATTTTTGCAATACCATTAAAAAACCGGAGACACAAGACGGCAAGTTGTATTTGAATGAAACAAGAGCGCGTGTCCGTTGTGATAAGGATGTGCGCTGTGAAATAATGCATTGCTATTGACGACGGTCATTATAAAGAAGCAAATGCCATAGAATAGAATCTTGCTTAAAAAACTGCATAGAGAGGTTTGTTTTATTTGTTGTTTGTTGATTTTCAATTATAAAACTTGTTGAAATGCTTTCAGTGTGAGCATCAGTTCTTTTTGAGCACTTTCATAAATTTTTAACAAAACCGTGATCATTTTGATAATCACGATTATTTTGGACACTATAATCGTGATATGAAATTTTCATACCGTCCCATCCCTACTTCAGACATATAGTGATGGTTACTTAGTGTGTTAATAAATGCTTTATTAACATGTGTTTCTGCTGTAATTCAGGGTTAATTTGGGTAGTTATAAAGAATTTAGTAGTGGTCAGTTAACTATGTTCGTGAGCTCATCTAAAGTGAGGACTATTCATGCCTTGTAAAGCATTTATAAAGGAGATTAAAAGGCTGTAAATATTTCTATGTTCTGTATCACTGTGTTGTGTTTGTTAAATTTTAATGTTTAAAAGATTGATGAGCCTTTAAATCGCCTTTATAAATGCTTTACAATGCATAGTCCTCACTTTAGATGAGCTCACACACATAGTTAACTGACCACTACTAAATGCTTTATAACTACCTGTATACTTACACTTTCTAAGTGATCTAATGAATGACTGACAACTCTTAAATAACTGGTTTGTAAATAATGTAATACTTCATTTTGAAATTATTAATTGATCAGTAACAAAGTATGAAAATACAATGGTAACACTTTACAATAAGGTTCATTAGTTAACATTAGGTAATGTATTTACTAACAAGAATTAACCATGAGCAATACATTATCTATTAGGATGTTCCAATCAGGTTTCTTTGCCCTCGAGTCTGAGTGCGAGTCATTTGATTTTGAGTATCTGCCGATTATACCTTAGTTCCCAATCCGATACTTCTAATATATACAAAAAAGAATAAAGAAGAGCGAAAAACAGACCAAGATTGTCACGGGTGTATGCAGTGTAGGCAGAAGGAGTAGACGGATGACGAGATTAGGCTTCAATTCCATAACTGTACTTAAATTACTCACAATACACAGGAACGGAACAGGCAGAAACACTCCATACACGTGGTAACACAAACATTGACCGACAAACACTGAATGGAACCAAGGGAACTAAATACACAAATGAATCAGACATAATGAGGTGCAAACAGGTGAACATGATGAGGGAGTGATGAGGGAGTGAGTTCAGGTGTGCGGTGAAGAGGATTCTGGGAGGTGTAGTGAAGGAGACTCAGACGGGACGGTGAAGACGGAGACTGTGACATTACTCCCCCCTCCCGGAAGGCGTGGCCTCACGCCGTAGAGCAGAGGAGGGAGGGGGGCGATCTGGGGCGCGGAGCGGGTTGAGGGAGTGGCCAGGGCGGAGCTGTGGGACCCTCGGGTCGTCCAGGGTGGAGCAGACTGTGGACGAGGCCAGGGCGGAGCTGTGGGACCCTCGGGCGTCCAGGGCGGAGCAGACTGAGGACAAGACCAGGGCGGAGCAGACTGAGGGCGAGACAAGGGCGGAGCAGGCTGAGGGCGGAGACCAGGGCAGAGCCGATGGAGGGAGGACGCTGAAGAGAATGGTGCTGACAACACCAGGTGGCCCGAACAGACAGGGGCGGGAGCAAAGGGAGAGGAGAGCAGGCTTGAAGCGTGGGACCGACCAGAGACCGGGTGATGCAGAGGGGCTGGGAGAATCGTGGAGGAAGCCGCAGGCTCCGGTGACAGAGGGGACGGGACCGGGACATCGAAGGACACGGTGACGATCAGAGGGAGTGAGGGCTGACGGGACACTGAAGGGAATGAGGCAACCAACAGGACCGGGGGTGGAATGACAGGGCGAGCAACAGAATGAAGTCCAGAGGTGATGGCAGGGTGTCGAGGAGAAAGGGGATCCGGAGACTCAAGGAGGCTGGAGGAACTGGTGGACTGAGGGGCCAGTGGTGGAGCTGATGGAGGCAGGAGCCAGGGGAATCTGAGGAAGTGAAGATCGGATTGAGGAAGCACCCGAGGTGGAGGAGGTGGAAGGCGGAGACTGGGGGATCGGGAGACCATGCTGGTTTCGGGGGCAGGGAGGAGGAGAGCAGATGGAGGACAGATGAGAGGAGGCGGGAGAGGGAGGCTGGGTGGGATCTGGTTCTCAGGTTGGACGGTCTCTGGTGCTGGCTGGGACGGTCTCTGGCGCTGGGCTGGACGGCTCTTGCGCTGGCTGGACGGTCACAGGCGCTGGCTGGACGGTCTCGGGTGCGGGCTGGACGGTCTCAGGTGCAGGCAGGACAGTCTCTGATGCGGGCAGGATGGTCTCAGGTGCAGGCGGGACTGTCTTTAGTGCGGGCTGGACAGGGCTGGGCTGGAACCAGCGGAGAGGGCGGCTCGGGGACTCTACCACCGTGCTGGACGGGACCAGCGGAGAGGAGGGCTCGGGCTCGGCCGTGCTGGACGGAACCAGCGGGGAGAGCGGCTCGGAGCTCGGCCGTGCTGGACGGAACCAGCGGAGAGGGCGGCTCGGGCTCGGCCGTGCTGGACGGGACCAGCGGAGAGGAGGGCTCGGGCTCGGCCTGTGCTGGACGGAACCAGCGGAGAGAGGTGGAGGATTGGAGGCATGATGATGGCTGGGGCCGACTGGACGATCACTGGGAAGGGCTGGACGGGGCTGGATGGAACCAGCAATGAGGAAGGTTTGGGTCGGACGGGCTCGGGCCTGGGACTGGCTCGGGCTGGACTGGGTTCTACCGTGAGCGAGGGAACCGCAGACCCAAAGACCCAGGTCTTCAAGCAGCAGTATCTGGGCTAACGGGTCGTCTCAGTCCTTCCCAGAACCGCTGCTTAAGGAATTCCTTGTCCCAATATGGATCCTGGTGGAGGTGCAAATAAACCTCGACACAATTCTTCCAAAGTGAGCCCCATTTTGATCAAAACAGAAATGCTTCCATTTCGATACATCCATGTCAGGCAGTAATTTGGGTTCGGTCAATCTGTCACAGGGTGTATGCAGTGTAGGCAGAAGGAGATAGATGGATGATGAGATTAGGCTTCAGATTCAAATAACTTTACTTAAACTTATCTCACAATACACAGGAACGGAAACAGGCAGAAACACTCCATACGACGGGTAACACAAACATTGACCGAACAAACACTGAATTTAACCAAGGGAACTAAATACGCAAATGAATCAGACATAATGAGGTGCAAACAGGTGAAAATGATGAAACAAGACACTAAACAGGAGACTGATGAGGGAGTCCAGTTCAGGTGTGCGGTGAAGAAGGATTCTGGGAGTGTAATGAAGGAGACTCAGACGGGACGGTTGAAATACGTAGATGTGTACATATTTTAAGATGTTCCTTATTTCAATTTAATTCGCCTTATCTTTGAACAACTCTGTTAACAGAACCAGAGTACTTCTGTGATGTAGCTTGAACAATCAGGTAAATAAACATAAAATCTTCACTTTTGGACTTTCATTGCAAAATATATATATATATATATAGAAAAATTCTAATATAAAAACAAATTGCACACATTGCGGATCATTTGTGTCTATCTTGGCTGTGATGTCCTGCTGGCCCATCTCACAATCAAGAGGCATTTTCTCTCCTCTTAAAACTCTTAAAACTGAATCAGGTTTGTTGTGTTAAATGTAGCCTTTTTCTTTCCACCTCTTGAGATCCCAAGTTTACATATCTCACAGTTTGCTATGGTAATGTTGTTGTCATCAACTTTAAAATGTTAAGCGTAAATATACTGATAAAGACACTGTCAGCAGTATTGACAGCAAATAGACCACAGAATATTTCGTTCTGTATAGACAGATACTGAAAAGGTATAGATCTGTATTGCAATATTTGAAAATTGATATTTATTTATTTTTAAATTATATTTACATCAGAATTTGTCAAAACCTAGACTTCAACCATCAACATTTAATTTATCAATATGTATCTGTGTACAAAATAACATATAAACATATTTTCCTATTCTATTTTACATGGAAACACTTCCAGACGCTTGTGTGTCGCGTGAAAAATTGGCGTCGGTTCTATTTCTGGCATGCACGGCGTTTTGATTGGATTGCTCATGTGTGCGATATGCGCTGTGTCATCTCAGGCAGTGTGCAAACTCTAACCTGTAAACATGGGAGCCGATATAAGAAACGGACACGCCGCGAGCACATGTGGCTGTTCTCAAATGAGACGACCCGGTTACTGGTGAACAGGGAGCGCTTTCACTGAAACATTCTGCTGATGCCCGAGCAGCACCGGGGACAGTGTGTCTGTTCGTGTGTCTTTTAAGATTGAGCGCTCATGAGCGGGAAACACACATAATCCTGATTTATACGAGGTTGAATTGGACTGCGACAAAGCGGACACGAGCACGATCGCGGCGCAATTCTAATATTGCAGAGCGTTGTTAACTAATTGTGCCTAAACTAATATAGTGCAGAAAACACGGTATACGTATATCCGAGTCGTGATTCGGAGGTATCCTCAGTTCCAATTTGTTAACGCCCAACGAACCAGATTGGTCTCCAATTTCTGAATCATGTGATCAGATCGTGACATCTCTATATATCTATTAATACTTTATAAATTATGAATGAACTGTTTACTCATGCTTAACAAATTATTAATCGGATGCAGTTATTATAAAGTGTTACCGTATATTTTCCGGTGAAATATCAGGAAAATACTTAAAAAAAGACTGACTATAAAAAAAATGTAATGAAGACTGTTTTACAGTACAACATATCTCCCAGTAGTAATGTGGTTGACTGCACAAATCAGTTTTCTGTGCAGGCAAATATCAGCAACTAAATAGTAGGCAATCGGGTATGATGAAGCTTTTATTCACTCTTGATCTCTGCAAATGGTAATGGGCTGATGAAGAGAATTAAATTATTGGAATAGATTTTATTTCATAATTTCATATAATCAAGTTTCAGTTCATCTTAAAGTGCTTGGGGGAAGTGGGGATAAGTATGGTCATTTCAAAAACATAATGTTTAGTTTTCCCCTTCACTAAAAATGCTTGATTGGGCACTTCGTTTTAAAGAAAAAATCCCAAAAGAAAAAAAACTTGAGACTATTGGCGTCATCTCTCAGAAGATATGTCTCTAATGATGTGACATGTTAAAGGCAACCCACCCCGATGGCGCCCAGATAAGAGCACTGCTCACACATGGTGATTTCTGAATAACCTTGCAATGCTGTTGTTTCTAAGAAAATCAGATCATGGTCATCCACCTTTCTTTTTATAACTGTTTTCCAAATAGAATGGAAACTATAACATGCCAATACTTTTTCCTGCCATCTCTCATGCGTTGGTAATTAAGGCCTTTCCACTCTCCAGAACAGTGATGGAGCTGTAAGCAACTATTGTTTTCAACGGAAGAGTTGCAAATGAGCCTTTCTCCTCTGGCTCCCTCAGCCCCAGATGCTCAGATGTGACTCATACTGGTCCCTCTACCCCATTGCCAGTGATAGTGATAAATATCCAGCAATAAGCGTCTGTGTAATCCAAGCCACATGAGTTGGCTGTGTGTGGGTGGGTTGAGACTGTGCAGTGGGCACAATGCGTAGTGGCTGCTATGTAATTAAGAGGATGCTAATTGTCACGGCTGTTGCCGTAGTGACAGAGGACAGGAGCTGTGATCTGAGTCTGTCCCAAGAGGACGAAGACATCAAGGAGCCCAGATGGAGGGTTCAGGTAGGCATCAGCTTGCCACATGGTACTGCAGCATGCTACCCAAGTGACCTATATTGGACAGGTGTTTAGGAATCTATTAACTCCAAACAAGACTTCAGCAAAAATAGGATTCATGAACCTATAGAAGATCTCTGTAATCCAGGGACTGAGGTAAGGAACTCATCAATCGTATTACACAAGCGCTGAAGTAGCCACACAAACACTAAGTAGTCATGAATGAGCCTGTACCCTCAATGAAACAGTAGGGGCCCCAGAAGACAAAGGATTCGGCTAGTTAAGAGGATCAGGTTCCGCTTACAGTCAATTGAGTCCGAAAGGGACCGGTTTGGACCATAGTGTAGTCGCCAGTAGTTCAGTCCAAGGTACGGACAGTGTCCCTATCCCGCTGCCCAATCCCAACTGCACTATGCCAGAGGATATGTCTCATTTGTCAGCTATTTGTCTCTGAGCCAAAGTGAAAAGAGACAGAGCTCCATTAGCCAAATGACAGACAGGCCAATATATTACTCATCTGCTTGGGGATTTATTACTAGGCTGTAAGGGTCCTAATTTGTGCAGAGCCTTATTTAAGCGGCACGGCTATGATGTCATGACTCCATGCCACCCAAGGAGGAGAAAGCTGGATTTAGAAAGGCACCAAATAAACAAGAAATTCGGGCCAGCACATCTGCCGCATAATCATAGAACAAACGCCTCCAAGATAATTTACCATCTCCTCCATACTACTGATTATAATTTCCTTGATTTATTGAGATTGAAGACTGTATGGCAGACAGAGCTTCTTAATTTTGAACAGCAAGGATTTGGATGGGAGCGAGACAAAATATCAACTTCAATCCGGCCATGCAAATATCTACGGATGAGTCAGGTGGAGATTGAGATGCGAGCTGAGCGGGGAGGGAAAAGGCATGAGAGTTCGCCATCATTCTGACGGGTGAATCAGAGAAAGCAGGCCTGCGTTGTGGGAGCGATTCTGGGTGAGCGCCCGTCTCCAGCTGAAACCTAGCCAATTATTCCCTGCCTACCACCTCTGCAGGCAAGAAATGTGTAAGAGCCAGGACTGAGCGCTGTGAAGAGGTGAGAGTTTTGTTTTGTGTTTCAACTGGCCAACTACCATGGCGCAAAAGGGGATTGCTGTTTTGAAGATTAATCGTGACACCTTCGACAACGGTCAGGTAAACTTGTTTTAGTCTAAGCATGGTGTATTATTAGATCAGTACTGGTGGTGAAATGGCCTGTCATTACTACATCAGTGTGCCAGGTGGGCTGTGCCCTGATGCTTAGGAGGTTTAGGCCTTAACGCAGCTTGATTAAGAAGCCATCTTAGCAAGTGCTCACCCACTCTGTATATCATGGATAGAGCCAACAGAGATGTTAATGGTAGTTCCCATCAACAGCAAGCAGCTTCCAAGCTTACATTAGCTAAAAATAAGTTGTCAACTGCCCTTGATGCTTCTGTTGAAATATTCTGATTCTTGCAGTAACACTAGAATAAAGACACCCAAGAGAACGTTTTATTGCCTGGAGGTTGCTCATTCAGCTCAGGAGAATTCAGAACACAGTGTGTCTATCACTTTCTCTTGTGTACCAAATTGTAAATTATTGCTAGACTGGATGTCACTTAGTCATCTGACAGTCTGATTCAAGGAAGAAAAGGTAGTAGGACTGCCCTCAATTAAAGATTTTTCTATTCGACTAGTAGTCTTTCATTTAAGCAATTAGTCGGCTAATTGAGTGTTTATATCAGTAAGCCATAAATCATAATAATGAGCCTTTAATTGCAGATACAATACATAGCCTAATTAGCGCTCAAACACACACATAAAGCCTGCCACAGCACAACAATTACAGTATTAATGGGAGATTGTCCAAACATTTTCACAATTTATTGATAATGTTTTTTTCTCTGTTTTCGGCAGCAGAGATAAGGTGACAATGCTGACTCGTCATCTCCACAGAAGTGGACGCGCCAATATGAAACTTCCATATGGATTGCATAATCTGAGAATATTTGTTTCCCATTTAAAATTGGTTCAAAAGTAAACATTTGAAGCTTTCTAGCCTACATGGTAGGCTATAACTCTATTAATTAGATCTTAAAACTACGTGAAAAATAGTATGATGTTATGGGCAGTCCTTTCAGTTTTGGTTTTCAATCCGATGTCCTTTCAACCGGATTAGAAAAGGAATAAACCACCCCTCTCAATCCGATGGATAAAGGTGTTTACATGAAAGCTTTGAAGTCTGTATTGAGCAGTCAATCCGATTACTGACAGATTATTTGGTTGCATGTAAAAGTAGCCTGACATGACCAGGGCTCTCAAGTTTTGAAGACAGGCAAGAGTGACATTCCCCGCCCCAATGGGGGGGGGGGTGTTGTTGGTTGTTGAGGGGGGGGGGGGTTGGAATGTGGGTGTTTCATTAATAATATTAATATTAGTGTTTTTGTGTTGTTATTAATTGCTGAGACTTGCAGAAAATGTATGACACATGGCACCGTCTCCTCCTTAATGGGCCTACCCTTTTGGCCACCTTCTCTGGGCCAGCATCCTCTAACCTAGCCTTTTTAGGGGGCTTTCCTCTCAGGGCGAATGAGAGGATGTCGTTTGCTTTTTACCTGACATCTTTGAAAGACATATATATGCAAATGATTAATGCATCCATGGCCAGGATAATTATAAAATATGATTCTCTAACAGCAGTCAAGTTGTCTTTGTTTGTGTCAAACAATTTGTAAATTTGTTGTAACATTAAAACAGGAGATCTCATGACTTACTCTGCTCAGTGATATTCGGAGCTTCCAGTCGTTTCCTCTTGCGGGTGAACGAAACTTTTGGAAGAGATGTTGTTGCAGAATCACGTGAACAATTCCTTGAAATGCTTTTTTATTGGTTGTTGCGTTAAATCTTACCCAGATACAGTAGTGCTATTTTCTGATTGGCTAAAATTGTGTAGCCCTTTCCTTTTTTTGATTGGCTGATAAAGCGACAGGCTGCGAGAGCAGGGAGACGCGCGCGCTTGCGTTCCACTATGAGAGTGAAGCGGCTAGAGACAATTTGGGCGCTGCGGCATATTAAATATATGATAAATAGTTTTTCTGCGTGAGAAATACAATGTGTGGCGGGAGTGCGTGACAAAAGACCGAAATGAGTGACTGTCACGCTGAATGCTGCGACGCTCGAGAGCCCTGCATGACAAGGAGAAACAACAGATATCCTGACAAGATCTCATTTTAGATTGTTCTTTCCTTTTGACTCAGTAGAAGCAGCAGAGGAATTCAAGAGTTAGCAATGGTGTTTAAGGGGGATGGAAAGCTTGGCTAGCTCTATTATCTGGAAGTACACTTGTCCTGGAGTTTGGGTTGAGACTTCAAAGGAGATACAAGTCTCATTGTTGAAGGGATACTAAACTATTAGGATTAGGAAATCATAATGCTTGTATCAGACTTCTCTGGGAGAGGAAAAGAGGGTGTCTTTGAAGTCCCTTATATCTCATTCTTAAATTGTGCATTAGCAATAGATGATCAGACAGACACATGGGAGAATAAGGGGATGAAATTAATGGGCAAGGGCATAAGTTGACTGTAAGTAGAGGGGAAAAAACAGCTCAGTTCAAAAAGCAGATAAGTCATTTCTGGGAATGGACCCCAGGGTGTCTTTTATTTGTACTCTGTAAGTCTGACTTTTTATATATTTTTTCTTTCTTTCAATATATTATCCCCAGTGTCTTGCCCCGAAGGGAATCAGAAGGATGGGATCCATCCAATAACCGTCAATCCAAAAGTCTGAGATTTGTGCAGTTCAGAGAAGAAGAAACAAGGACAGTGCTGCAACTTGCATCTTATTAGGCATGACCCAAAAAGGCAAGATCATCCTCTATCCTGTCAATGTCGGTCAAAGAACCACCACACATGAGAAATTCAAATGGTCGTCATTGTGGTCATGAGTTTTACGTTTTGTTTTGTTTGGTGATGCACTTAAAATGCTGATTAATGCAAATCCTTACAGTTCCCCAGTGCTAATATTAGAAATCTGTGTGCGGGTTTTGAATTTTGAGTCAATTTCAATAAACAAACATGTGCCATTACTTCATCAGACACCTGCAGATTAACAGGAAACCCATTTATCAGTCTGCTCCATGTGTCTTTTGCTTCCTGCAAATTCTGCTGTTGGGTTGAGGGCATCAACAAAAATGTGCTGAGCTGAGCTCAGTTCCCCTCTTTGCTTTCTCCTCACATCTCATACACTTTCGTCAATGAAGCTACTGGCTTGTAGTTGTTGATATTTATTTTTCATTCACAAGCCACCATAGCCAAACTCAACCAGTACTCCAGGGTTTGATATCTGGCACAGGGCACATCCTCTACTGCCACTGGAACTCAATGGACATTATTCCAAATTCCAGAGTCAGACTGAGAGAGAAAGGAAAATATGAAATTTTCATTTCTTTGACACTGCTGGGAGTATTGGCTGAATTTATTCCTCATTTCTCCAATGGTATTGCAAATACAGAAAAAGTGTGGCATTATGTGACCTGTAATATATGAGCAGACAGTGCCGCCGCTCCCACCATGCGCATCACGCGCTGTGCATAGGGCACCAAGTGCTGAGGGGGCACCAAAAATATCCTAATGAAAATCGATCTTCAAACTTCTTGTTATAATCAGATTCAGCGCGTTCTTCATCTTCAATCCGCAGCGGCACCGAGCAGAGAGCACGTCAGAGACAGCTGACAGTGTGTGTGTGTGTGTTCAGAGCCTCATTGGTCTGTCACCGCTCGTCAATGTCAGAATATTTGAGATGACCAATCAAATCGAAGTAGGCGGGCTTTATGTTCACAGACGCTGAGCGCGAATTTTAACAGTGCAATCTCGACGCTTCAGTGTACGGTCAAGTGCGAGATAAGATGTAAGTATATATTTGACAGTTTTTTTTGGTCATAAATGTTAAACGAATGACAAAATAATTAGGCAAACTAATATAGTTTTGTCTAATTTCGCCATTTTTAACTGAAAATAGGCCTATGTAACATATGGCCTACGTGTAATAGTTTAGGCTACTGTCATTGTGAGGGGCAAGAAGCATGTACAAAGCCTTTTTTTATCATGTTAGGCACAGTGTGTACATATTGAGAATAAAATACAAATTGTAGCCTTTAGTAAATTAAAAAAAATCCAACTTTAGGAGGGAAAGAGACAGGGCAAGATAAAAACAAAGAGAAAAAGAGTGTGATGCTGACGAGGAGAGAAAAATAATCAGCTGCCCACTGACATGGTTTTAAAGCTGTTATTATCGATTTTTTTATTGTATTTTATTTTTTAAATTTTTTTTGCCTTCACACCATCTTAAAATGCACATCTGTAGTTCAGAGAAATCCAAAATTTTCTCGGGGAAACCCCGAACCCCCTGACCAGCCTGCAAAATTCTGCTAATGGGCCCTCTACCTGATCTGTGATGCCGTGAGCTATGTAAACCATTTGCCATTTCCACACAATACCGCCCAATACAATCCTCCCTCCTTTAAACAAAACAGTCAAAGAATAAGTACAACAATATAGAACAGAATGAGATTCAAACAAACAATATTTACTGAATAAAGTATTTTTTTATAGAATGTTAAGATAACAAGTGAATATTAACATAAACATTAATAAGAAGAAAATAATAAAGTATAACCCTGAGCTTTGGCTTTTGGGATTAACTTTGGTTCTCTCTACCGGTATTTATTTTTGGCATCAGTATGACTTTTTTTATGCATACTGAAGCAAATCTTGATTTATAGTTATTATTTAATGATTGATGTGCAATGCATCCATATTGACCAGTATGTCCAGCTAATCAACATTTTAAATTCAATATTATAGCCCATAAATCAATAGTTAAAGGTTCTCTATGTAATTTATTTTATAAAATGAATCCTTTTTATTGCCTATGTTTGAAGGGGTTGTAATCACACATTGCAATGATCCACTTTTCGGGTTTTGCTATTACCTCTAAAGGCCAATATTCATATTTATATGTGAGGTCTCCGGGTCGGATTCCCTGCGAAATCCATCAGATGTGACGTGCATGCGCGCTCCCGAGCCTAGCTCTAGCCTCTCTATCCTACAGTCAAACATGCGAGATGTGACCAGCGGCACTTCAGCTGACGACACGGAGTCTGAAAATCCCCGAAACGTCCTGCCTCCAGCACAACACAGACTCCAACACAAACTCCACATAAATATAAAAAACAAAAAAAGTTTTATCTGCTCAAGCTCGTGAAACTGATCGACTCTGGACGGAAACGCCGGATCAACATAGTAAACTCTAGTGCAATAGCAAGGTAAACTCTACATGACACATGACATGAATACAAAATAATGTTCCAGGATAACAGAAAGTCGGTGCTTTATGTAACTTATTTTATTTACTAGATCTACTGACTAACGTCATCTCATCCACTACTGTCATATTGTTTATACACATTTCCAGCAGTAATGTCACTTCCTACGATCTTACTGATACACTGAAACTGTTCAGTTTAGTTCACTAACCGTTTTCGTTATCATATTATACATTCACCTGTGTTGACATTGCTGATTGTGAAAGATACACGAATAGTTAGAGAAATGGCTCATGCTACATCACATGTCGGCTAAATGCACAGCAGTTTACTGTAACATTATCATGGATGAGCACAGAGCATTAGTTCAACGTCAAGATGATAAAAGTAGGCAATTATTGTACCTGCAGTGGGAGTTTACATTAGTTTCCAGCATGTTGTGTGATGATTTCGCTGTCGCGTCTAAAGTCTTCGTGTGGCCGTCAGTGGTGGAAAGAGTACTGACAAATTGTACTTAAGTAAAAGTATTGCTACTTAAGTAACAATTTACTTGAGTACAAGTAGAAGTACTAAAATATAATATGACTCAAGTAAGAGTAAATAAGTAGTTTGCTTAAAAACTACTCAAGTAACTACGTTACAAAGTACTTTAGTATTTTTCTATTTTTACCCACAATGGGGAGATGATAGCGAAATGGAGCGCTGAAAACTCTCATGTCATCTATTTCATTCATACTGAAGGCCCAGTACTGACGCATAGAAGTATTAAACTTACACATTTCAGGAAATGCCTTATATGGATATAATAATGTGCAAATAGTGATGTTTTGACTGATGAAACATGAAGACAAACACATAGCTATAATATATCTGTGTTCATCAAACTATCAGGTATTTTCAAAAGAATGATGTTTGTCTTGAAAGGGATAGTTCACCCAAAAATGAAAATTAGCCCACGATTTACGCTCCATCAAGTCATTTTAGAAGATATGACTTTTCTTCTTTCAGTCGAATACAATCAGAGTTAGGCTATATTAAAAAAATGGCCTGGGTCTTCCAAACTTTATAATGGCAGTGAATGACTGGAGAAAATTTGAAGCCCAAAAAAGTGCATCCATCAATGATAAAAGTGCTCCACATATAGACTACTAGCTTTCTCTGTTGTCAAGAACAATTTTTTATAACTAATTTTGAAAAGTAAGTCCAGGTAAGATCATTTGAATGTTTGGATTTGAATCATTCATAATTGAAAGCAAAGAAAGTTAATGGAGAGTTCCGATGAAAAAGGTATGAAAAACAATAAAACAGTATGAATAAAAAATTTCTAGTAAAAAAAATAAAATAAAAAATAAGTGGGGTATGGTTAACATGTTAAATTAAATTATCTTTTTTTGTTGTAGCCTACCGAAAATGTGCTGGGAGCCCACTGTTGCTATGGGAACGAACTACACTTTTATATGCATCTGAGCTAAATCATGCGATCTTATTTCACTTTTTTCAGCTTTGTACAAAGTTTGCTTCGTATATTTAGTTTAACTGTATTGTTAAACAGGGCGAGCTTTACAATTAATTTGAACTGTGTGCATGTATTTTAGACACTTACATTGTTCTTGCTCCGTCCATCATGCAAACCACGTCCATGTTATGAGCCAAGCTTTTTTATTTACTGCAACTGCTCAGTGCTCTGGTATTATCAATGGTATGACCCATTTCAGTAGTTTCCATAATTAAATATGAGCAGAATACTCACTTACATTCACTGAAATATTGAAACGTTAACGCTACTGATTTAAAACACGAGCGACGTCAGTGATAATGATTGAATGTCAAACGCGGTTTGAACGCCCCGCCCCCAGCCGAACTAGAGATTTTGATTGGTTTTGCATCTCGAGTCAGACCTGTCTGTCATTGGCTGAAGGGCTTCAGATCTGTCTGTTATTGGCTGAAGCGCAGTGCTCCACAGTAGTTTGAATTGTCTGTCAAACGTCAGCTTGCCCTGTTGCTCCGTCGGCACCTTTGTCAAAGTACTTTTTACTTTTTATGAAATATAAATGTAGAGAAGTTGAATATTTTATTTTTATTTTACTCAAGTAAGAGTAAAAGTACCATAATTTAATTATACTCAAGAAAGTAGAAAAAATGAAAAAATCTACTCAAGTACTGTAACGAAAGTATTTGTAATTAGTTACTTTCCACCACTGATCAGTGTCTTTATAATGTGTACTTTAGGAGTGCCATTATTCACGTGAATGTATTGTACAGAATTTCTGGTCTCCACATATTTCTGCTTGAAAAATGCGAGTTTCATATCGTGCACGCGCATATGAACGCACCATAACACGCGCGACGCGGTTATGTTTTCCGAGCTGCAGTTAACAAACACCGTTGCACTTTGTCGTTCATCAAAAACAAACGTAATAAATAATTGTATTTTACTCTCACTTTTGTCAGGCACAAAGTGATGCAAGACATAAACTGCCTGCTAGGTTAGCAAGACCGAAAACCATCAAACTTTGCTGACATCAAACTTAGAGAGGAGAGAACACAAGTTTACTCTGATTGTTATTCCCGCAATTCACTCTGTTTTTCTTTTTTGTTTTTTTCTTCTTCCTCTTTTCGTGACGAGAAGGATAGTTTCGCTTCATTTTGTCATGGACGTCGTACACATTAATTGCGCGCGACACTAGATGGAAGTGCGGCCTTGAGTAATTTGCGGTGGATTACGCACCGGTCGAGTGCAGTCCATGGTCGCGTGCGGCGCTGCAGCCACGTAAACAGTTTGACTTTCACTTTCAGTGCCCGAATGGAAGTGAATGAGGCTTTGTGATTTTTTTTATTTTTTTATTTTTTTATCTAGGTCTACGTGTAATTCTGCATCCATTGTACGATTTTTTTTTTCCTCGGAAGGGCAACCTGAGTCAAGAAGGGCATGTGGGCAGTTGCCCGGGCAACCTGAGAAACCCCGGTGCACGTCCCTGACTTTGTGCATGTCCACTTCCGACGCAGTTCAATAATTGAAAAAAAGTGTCCATTAGGGGGAAATCTAGTTTATGTGCAAGTTCTTAGAAATACAATATTTGTATTTATGTTGGTTTCATATATTTTTATAAAACTTTTGCACAATTTTCAAGAAAGGTTTAGATTGATTTTAATAATGTCAGGCAACCCTCAAGTAAAAGTAGGGGAGAGCGCTTTTTGGTTTTGGCTCAATGAATTAAAAAATAATTAGGTTAGATTAATACTTTTTTTACACAAGCAACATACACATCTCTGCTACAAATGACCACTTAAAGTTTTTTTTCTAGGACCTACCATTTTCGTACAGTTGCACTGAAAGTGACAGAAGTGCAAATGTTACAACTTACCCCATATACAGGGTTAATTGTAACAGATAGAGGGGTTAGTTGTACACACATAATTCAGTAATATTTCATTTGTATAGTTTGATATTGTTTGTGCATCTGTATAGACAGATATCCATATATCCATCCCTCATCCAATCATCCTTCTATTATGGATCAATATCATGGATAGAGACATAGAAAAGGGCAGCATAGTTTTGCAATAAATAATAATAAATAAAATTATAAATATTGTAATTGCTATTAAATTAGATTTGTGTGTGGTAGCTGCATGTACAAATATTATTATTATTAATAATAATAACAGTAATAATAATACAAATGAGTTTATTGCATTAATAACAGGACATATTTTTAATAAATAAACAAGTTATCATTCATAGTACTCTAAATTTTAAACGTTTTAAATTCCAACATTGTTTGTGAAAGTCTAACAAAGTTAAATGTATAAATGTATACTCAAACCTGAAAAGTTGTGTGGCTCCCTGTTTTTATTTGATTATCATTGTACACTTGGCGGCTTAGTTGTAACACTCTGTTACAATTAACCCCGCTGTATATTACATATTTTAAGCCTAGCTAACATTCGCTAGGAATTGCTGACATGTTTCAAAACGGTGCTATGTTTGAGCCAACAAGACAGTGATTAAGGCAATATAAAGTTAGATTTGGAAACGTATACACCCAACTCAGAAGCCGGAAAAAAAACCTATGATGAAAAAAATTACTTTCATGATGTCTTGACATTATCTTAATAATTTACATTTAATGAGTTTGTTTGCCCATAAAATCTTTAGGATATTAGGTTAAACTTATTTGGCTTGCTGTCCACTGAGAGAGGGGCTCGATGAAGCAGCTTCAACTTGAGCTCTGATATACCCCCCAGTGGCTAAATGTAGGACCTGTTAATTAAAGGGCAAGGTACCAAAGATGAAGGTGGAGTTTGGGGAAGTGGAGGGATACTGGAACAGCTGATACTAGGGAGAGGTAAGCGGCTGCTTATATACTCTGGTTGTTGATTGAAAGATTAGATAGTCTTGCTCCTCCCTATTACGTTTAGGAACTTCAATTTGTTGTAGTCTCTCCACGTGACATTTTAAACCCTAGAACAACCCTGCCTTGTCATTGAAAAAGTCAAATGATGTGACATATTAAAAGACTTGACAGATTTGATCTTGCCCTGCAAAGTTTTGCATGTTGGTTGCACCAAATGACTTTTAAATTATAAGCAGTAAATGGTGTTTGTTTTAATAATAATAAACAAATAACTAAATATTTCTCAATAATTTCATTCTTTTGTGTTGGTTTTTTCTTTTCATTATGATATCAAGACAGTTGTATAACCCTAAAATACTTTATTCCCCTGCATTTTATATGCATTTAATGTATTTTTTTATAAAAGCTGTTGTTTGGAAGGCTCAAATCCCCTCCTATCTACTATGTTACCTTGTAAAATAAAGGATCTCAAAAGTGTGCACTCTTGTGAGGTGAATGTGCAAAGTGTGCACTCTTGTGAGGTGAATGCAACCACTGAACTTCTACCCCTTATAGATGTATTTTCTCTTAAACATATCACAAGCTCTTGTTTCCAAGGTAACTGATATTAATTCAGTTCAACATTGATCCAAAGTCATATTTATTTACCTCTTCCACAGAGCATTTCTGGTGAGCAATATTAAACACCAAAGAAAAATTTGTCGAATCGATTGAGAAGCATTGTTATCCCTTTCAAATTAAGGCACTGTTGTAACATAGCAAACTCCCATGTTGCTTTCTGTGGTTGCTGTTACATACTGAGAAAGAACAATTCCTCAGAGATCTTTAGATTTGGTCCTCCGTGGAATACACAATCAAACCCTGAGACCACTCCTTTCTCAATTATTTCACTGTTTTAATTATCTATGCTTTTAGCTCAAATTAACCATGGTAACCACTTATCACACCAGAATATTTAGTATTAGAGAGAGGAAGAAAAATTATATTTTAAAGCTACCAAAATATATGGCCACTTAAACTAGCCACTTAAAAAGCCAGTTTATTTATGTGTCCACCAATTATAATTCTATTCTGCTCATGTGACCCTATGACTCTTTGTTAGAGTGATTGGTCCTCATTTCTGCCATCCGCAGTGCTTCAAAATTGAAACCATTTCAAGAAACACACAGTTTGTTCTGTCTCTGATGGAGCACTGTGCTCTTTAATGAGGTAATAATGTGGTAAAGTGATGCACTGCATTGTCCAGCTCAATAGTGGTTATTGGAATTCAGAGTTTTTAATGAAAACTCCACTGAACACTTTGAAGTCCGGGTTCATTAATGAAACAAAGCTTTCATATACCAATCAAGTGATGGCGTATATATACTGTACCTTTCTCAGCTAAAAAGGTACTCTATATAGACATTTCAAGATTCTCATGAGGGCAACAATGCAACAAATTGATCCACATTATCCATATTGAAGCAATGGCAAAAAAGTGCAATCTTTCTCTTCCTTGATACTCTACCACATTGGTTTGACTCAGAGCAGGTAATAAAGAAGAAGATCAGACTCTAATGTGAGTTTTCTAAAAGGGTGATTCTTCTACTTGTCATTTAAAAGGAGAGACAGAGCATCATCTGCTGGAGAGACCATGAAAGACAGACAGACTCTGAGCTGAAGCATGACACTCCATCTACACTGAGGTTTGCTGGTTAAAGCCCATTTGCACCTGGATTTAAAGGATTATTTCTCCCATAATGATTTCTTAATACTCATTCGCATTATGTTCCAAACCTGAGTGACTGGAACATAAGATGATATTTAGCATAATGTTAATGTGTATCTTTTTAATGTATGTGTGGCAAGAGAGGTCAGGTAGGAAAACTTACAAAGGAACAAAAGAAACCATGGAGAAAGGTGAGCATGGAGACGGGGACAAAAATATATAGACAAATCACTTTACTCAAGCATACAAATTATTTATATAAAGTCAATCAATACAATACTTCACACAAGGTCTCAATCACAGCATAAAGACAATACCAAATAACAGACAAATCCATGGTACAATAGTAAAAGAAAATAGAGTGGTAGATGGCCAGCAGAGACCCTTAGAATTCTACCCCACACTCAATATCAAGCGGCAACATTCTAATCTGAAACATGAAGCCTACACGGAAGTGCGAAAACTGCAATACATCGAAAATCCGTGAGAGGCCGGTCCCAAAAATGGAGCAAATGTCCATATACCCCATGTTAAAATGTCAGTTTTCACAGCATAAATTCATGTTTTTACAGTTTGGTCCAATGGACTTTTATTGTAATCGTCAATATGTTCCGCGTGCCTGACAACTGTGTGGGGGGTGAATTTATTTCTAACTTGTTAGTTTAGATCGTATTTAGATATAAAATGTATGACAAATAAGGGTGGTTAACTTTGATTGACAGCTGATAACGGGCTGGGCCGAGTGGAATTTGACGTTCTCGGCCATGATCTGACACAACACATCATACCACCTCTGTATCCTTTCTGAACATTTAAGATTTTCCAGTATGGCGCCGCCGCCGCCCATACCCCCCATAAACAGCCTCAAACCCGTTCTTCAGAAAGTCTATGGGTGACGTAACAGACGCTTTGTCCATATTCTTTACAGTCTATGCTCAATACCCACAACACACATTGTCAAGGCAAAATTTTAAGTGTGTAGACACACCAGTACAGGATAACCATGGGCCAACCCCTCTCACTTAATTTAACAATATTTAACTCTACACACAAAACAATACAAAAACAAATGAACACAAAAGAAACTCAAGTTACCTGGTACAACCTTCAGGGGTAACACTTTAGAATACGGTTCCTTCGTTAATGAATAACTGACAGAAGAACCAATGAGTAACACAATATTAACAATCTAGTATCTATTGTTAACTAACAAGAAACTCTGATTAATGAACTAGTAAGGAATAGTGTACAGATGGAAGAGGTACTTCACTATTAAGTAATCAATAACTACTATTTTTTAATACTTCTCAGAGAACTACTGAAAAAGTTTATTAACAATCTAGTAACTACTATTAACTAAAATAAACAATTATTAACAAATTAGTAAGTAATAGCTCTTAGATGAAAGTGTTACTACATATTTCTCTGGAATTACTTATTATTTGGATCTGTATTATAAAGAGAAGACCATGGGAACTAACTTAGTAATGATTTAAGAGTTACTAAAGACATTTTCTAAAAGTACACTAAAGTTCACCAAAAATCTCAAATGGTGCACAAATCATGACTAGATCATCTGAGTCATTACTAGTTAGTTCCAATGATCTTCACTTTATAATATGGATCCAAATAATGAAGTAATTCCCATAGAAGTATGTAGTAACACTTTCATCTGTGCACTATTACTTACTAATTCATAATCAGAGTTTCTTTTTAGTTAATAGTAGTTACTAGAATTGTTAATATACTTTTCAGTAGTTCTCTCGGTAACACTTTTCTTTTACAGTACAGTACTAACAGTGTACTTACCTAGAAAGTACTGGCTAATATAAGGTAAGTACATGGAACAGGGGTAGGTTTAGGGGTTAGGTTCAGGGTTAAGTACTAAGTTATTACCCAGTAATTGTAGTTACTAAAGATAAGTACATAGTATTTACATGGGTAACTGGAACTGTAAAAGGTAGCGTTACGCTTCTCCTGAAGTATTAAAAAAATAGTAGTTACTGATTAGTTAATAGTGAACTAGACACTTTCATCTGTGCCCTATTACTTACTGCAGTTCGTCAGGAAACTTCACTGTTCGTACCACTGATCGCAGCAGGCGTAATGTTATGACGCAGCGCCTGAAAATGATTCCCGGCTTCCAACGTGACCCGAGACTAAGTTTGCCGCGCTGCTGCACTCATGGTATCGGCTGAAGTTCCTGATCATTACGCAGGAATGAGAGTATAGTTCCTAGTCATATCAGCCTAGAAAATCGCAACTTTACATTTCCCATCTGTTGAGTGCATACGATTTAACTATAGAAGAGTCAAGTTTTAAATAGGAAAAATATTGAAACACTTTGGTAATTTTTTTGGGGAGAAAAGGCTAATGGTCTGGTGCACTTCAAATGATGTATGCTAAGCTATGCTAAAAGTGGTACGCCAGATCGGCTTAATGGATTAAAAAGGTAAAACTCGGCGGACTGCTGTTGCCTGTACTCTCGCTGCGTGTGACGGCCTATGAACCACAGAGTCGTCTGCTGCAGAGAATTTCAATGATGGCAATTTCAATTTCAAATTTAAAGGAAACTTTTCTGATTCAAGAGGGCACCAGATTGAAAAAATAATTTTACATTTCGACTACATATATGATCCACTTTCAATAAGATTAATGTTGCAATGGTTAACAGCCCATGTATCTGCATATGAATCCAGGTGAGGTATAACCTACAATATGATTGGCAAGGTAGCATGCGAAGCTGCTCGAACCTATCAGTGCTTTGCACTTCATTCCTGATTGGTCAGTGCTCATAAGCCCATCGGTGCCCATATTGGGAATATAAAAAGGGAAGTGTTTGGTTGCTTGGGACCTTAGTTACTGCCCCTTTGTTGGTATGTGGCATTACGATGAGGGATATCGACTGGTGCTGTCCTCTTGTTTGTTTCCTGCACTGCCAGCCAATTTTCATTTAAACCACATTTGAACATGAAATGCACACTTTTTGTAAACGCTAATGTTTTCTTTTGCATCCAAGACAAAGCAAAAGAATGCCTACTGAAAATACAGAACTATAATCATTGTTCCAGAACAAATGGTTTTAAACCAACTCAATATTTCTACAAGTTAAATTGCTTCTTACATGTTTTGCTACACTTTTCAGAAGTGAGAAGTCCAGTGAGTGGCGATAACAGTTTTTTCAGATTTATCCTAAATATGTTATCTACGTTCGAAAACGTCTCGGTTACATATGGTAACCCTCGTTCCTGAGGGCAGGCGGGCAGCAGCAGATGTGGCGATGGGACCTAACTCTCCGTTCCCTCCCTCAATGCATATGGACTAACCCAAAGGCTGTACTGCATATGATATAATAGGTGGCTTAGCCCAAAGGAAGAAGACACGGGCTTCCGGACTTATGGAGGCAGCTGTGGAACATATCACACAGTATGGGATCACGGAAGGGTTCGCACATATGGAACCCAGCCGAGTCTGGCTTCTCAAAGATTCAGCGGACAGGGGTCTGGCTCACAGATGCTCCGCCAGTGTCTCGAGCCGAAGGTGTTGGAGGGACTCGACAGGTTTTTCACTCTGGAGCAATAAGGTTGCACAGTAGGGTGCAGCAAGCCGACAGAGCCGGGCCTCTCACTGCTTCTACCCATTTAGGGTGAGAACACGGGAGGAGACCGGCTCTACACGTAGGCTATAGTATCTCAGCGAACGTGCTTAGGTGTTGCCCAGCCCGCAGCTCTACAGATATCTGTTAGCGAGGCGCATGAGCCAGCGCCCAGGAGGATGCAACGCCTCTCGTGGAGTGTGCATGCAACCTGAGCGGGCAGGGCACGCATTGAGCTTGGTAAGCCAAGGCGATGGCATCCACTATCCAGTGGGCCATCCTCTGCTTGGAGACAGCCTTTCCCTTCTGCTGGCCTCCGTAACAGACAAAGAGCTGGTCTGAGGTCCTGATGCTTCTGAGTTCTGTCCACGTACATACGCAGAGCGCGAACGGGACAGAGCAAAGCCAGGGCTGGGTCTGCCTCCTCCAAGGGCAGCGCTTGCAGGTTCACTACCTGGTCTCTAAAGGGAGTGGTAGGAACCTTGGGCACATAGCCAGGCCGGGGTCTTAATACCACGTGGCTGTCACTCGGCCCGAACTCTAGGCACGATTCGTCAACTGGAAATGCGTGCAGGTCTCCTACCCTCTGACTAGAGGCCAATGCAACCAGTAGCAAAGTCTTCATGGAAAGAAGCTTTAAGTCCACTGATTGCAAAGGCTCAAAGGGAATGTCCTGAAATGCACGGAGCACCAGGGAAAGATCCCAAGAGGGTATGGAGGGGGGTCAAGGAGGATTTAATCATCTCGCCCCCCAAGAAACCTGATGACCAGGTCGTGCTTTCCAACTGTTTTGCCATCGATGTGGTCATGATAAGCTGAAATAGCAGCAGCATGGACTTTGAGGGTGGAGGGAGACAGTCTTCGCTCCAACCCTTGCTGCAAGAAGGAAAGCACGGACCTTATGGAACATCTTCGGGGGTCTTCTCGGCGAGAAGAGCACCACTCGACGAACAGGTTCCACTTCAGGGCGTAGACACGTTTAGTGGATGGCGCCTGTGCTGAAGTGATGGTGTTAAGTACCTCTGGGGGTAAGTCACCTAGAACCTCCACATCCCGTCCAGGGACCAGACATGGAGTTTCCAGAGGTCTGGATGCGGGTGCCATAGGGTGCCCCGTCTCTGAGTCAGAAGATCCTTTCTCAGAGGAATGGGCCAGGGTGGGACTGTCACAAGGAGCATGAGTTCTGGGAACCAGGTCCGAGTGGGCCAGTATGGAGCCAACAGAAGGACCTGCTCCTTGTCCTCCCTGACTTTGCACAGTGTCTGTGCAAGAAGGCTCACTGGGGGAAACGCATATTTGCGAAGGCCCCGGGACCAGCTGTGTGCCAGTGCGTCCGTGCCAAGTGTTTCCTCGGTCAGGGAGTAAAACAGCTGGCAGTGGGAGGTCTCGGAGGAGGCAAACAGGTCTACCTGAGCCTCCACGAATTCTCCAGATCAGCTGAACCACCTGGGGGTGGAGTCACCAGTCGGCCACACGGTTGAGCATGCCGGGGACATACATGGCTCGAAGCAACCTCAGATGCTTCTGACTTCAGAGGAGGAGATGGCGGGCGAGTCGCGACATGCGACGGGAGCGTAGAGCCACCTTGCCGGTTCATATACGCAATGGTCGCAGTGTTGTCCGTACAGACCAGCACAGTGGCGTTCTCGGACCGTACACTGCTGCCAGCTGGTGATAGAACAGGAGGATGAGAGTGGTAAGGATTTTGTCCCCCACTGCTCTCCGAGTCCTCTTGGACCCAGAGATGGTAGAAACTGCTCTTTTATTGAAAATTTGGGGAGCCAGCGGCGGAACAAAACAAAACAAAAGATCTTCCACCCGGCCCTCTTCCGGGGGAGGGAGCGATGCCGTTGATCGTCTCCTGGAGTGCAGTCCCTGCCATCTCTGGGTTGCCCATCCTAGGGCCGCTCAGTGTTGGCTTTGCCGTCCTCTCTTGGCAGGGGCCTGGACGGGCGGGGCGTTCTGCCTGCAACTGGCTCCGTGGCGCCGCTTCAGTGGAGGCTGCTGCTGGGGCGCGGGAGCCGGGGAGGTACTTACAGGCCCGGGAAGGGAGACACGGTTCTCCGCGCCAAGTGGAGTTAGGGCACAGTTGCATAGCAACAGCCCGCTCCACCGGCGGGATGCACGTGTAACCCTTAGCTGTGCCGCCGTCAAGGGTGGTGAGGGAGGAGGAACCACTGGAACGGTTTCGGGCAGTAAAAGGTGCCATCCACGTCCCAGTGAGCTCCTCATGCACCTCCGGGAAGAATGGCACTGGGGTGGGTTGCTGAGAACCAGCGAGCGCCACCCCGAGATACCAATCGTCCAACCTCGGGGTTCGGGACACGGTGGAGGGTTCCACACGAGCCCGACCCTCTTGGCGGCCTGGGAAAGCATGGCCATCATCTCCGGGTCCGTATCGAGCACCACTGGCACCCCCGAAGGAGAGAGCGGCTCCGACACGTTGTCCGCGAAATCTGACCCACCCTCCGATGCCGCATCGACATCTGTTCATCGTGGGGAGCGCCAAAGCATACGACTGGTACACACCTCGTGGATGGTCCAGTGCGTCTCTTGGCAGGTAAAATGGTTGCGGAGGCTGAAAGGAGTGAGGGTTCCTAGGGGGTTGGTTCTGCGAAGAAGCACGCTCACTGTTATCCTCAGGTCACCCGTGCCAGCGGCCGAGCAACCCTCGTTGGAGGATTGGAACGGGGCGTCGGCACCGGGACTCCGCCCCCTTGCAGGAGCGAGAGTCTCAACCGCAGCTCCGAGATGGTCATGTCCCCGCAATGAGAACATGACTTATCCACTCAGCCCAGACACACAACACAGCGTTCGTGACCATCCCAGGTCCGACGCATCCAGAAACACACACGATAGGACGTCATCTTAAAGACGTGAATTATCTTTGTAAGCTCTTTTAGGGACTGCTCTCAGTGGTGCTGAGGCACGCAGGGGAACAGTTGCAGCGACCACAGACAGGAATGTGCACCTGTGTGTGCGTCAATTCTCTCTCGCTGCACCTTACCAGCTGTTAGAACAGCTTTTGTTTTTGCTCTTGAGAGAGAGAAAGTGAAAGTAAAACTGCTCGCGCTGCTTGTGCCGTCACGCCTGCACCGATCAGAGAGGTCCAAGATGGTTTGTCTTCTTAGAAACACTCCAAGCAGAGGCATCGAAGTTTAGGCTCCGAAGCAAAAAGCTGAAGTGCAATCACACAGCCGCTCATTATATACCAGCGCTGACGAGGACGCGCAGCTGTTGCAAATGATTGCACGCCAATGTTTCAGGCCACGCCAATGTTTTGGCTTGTTTTAGATTTATCTCTGAAGTAAATTGGCTCTCTAGCGAGATTCCTATAGGTCAGTCCTGACCTACGTTGTAGTGACTGACTGATAGGGAACCAGTGTTAAAAAGTAAACTTGAGACAAAAATACACTTGTTGAAGCAACCATGCCATTTCAAGTTTTGTCTGCAAGTTTTTTTTTTATCATGACTCAGAGAACACATTCCTGAGCAATGTTGTAGGTGAGCTATTCAGCAATTTACTACGCAGGAAAAGCCATACATATGGAGCTAGTTATGTGATGCAAAAAAACATTTATTTACAATTCATGCACTATAGTATTTCGAGGTCATAACATTATATTGTGCAATTAACCAAACAAAAATATGCTGACCTCATAATTTTGTATGATTGTGTGTTCATTTCTGTTGGAAACTGCAGGGAATTGTAGTTTTAGGTAGGTGTTTTTTGTTGTTGATTTATTTTGTATCTTTTTTCTACCCCAACTGTCCACTCGTATTAAACTCCTTGATGCGTCCCAGTTTTGCTCCAAATAAATGATTAAGGAGGGAGAGAATGAAAAGAAAAGGGAAAAATGGTAAATAATTGAATAGTGATTAAATAAATAAATAATAATAAAGTGAAGATTAGATTAGCCTTATAGATATTTGTCTTCAGTATCTAATACTAATATCTCACATCATAATATCTCTAATATTTTTATTGCTGATTCGGAGATGATATTTTAAGTTAAAGTTTGAATCATTTACCTAAACATTTGCATGTTCATGGCTCTCTTAAACTATTTATTGATTGTAATTTGATAGGGGTGTGACGAGACGCTTATCTCATGAAACGAGACGAGACTCGAGATTGGGTTCACAAGAACGAGTCTTGACTTTTGCACAATATTTCAGAAATCCTCAATGACAAAATTCATGACTGGAAAAATAGTATGCAGGTGCATTTTGCAAAGTTTTAGGGTTAGGGCAGTAATAGGGTTAATGCGGTGATTTCAGAAACAGAGCATCCCTTGTCTGTTGCCCTTAAGACATTACAGTACTCTCTCAATATTCAAAGTGCAAACAGAGACCATAGCTGCAAATGAACAGCCTAGAGATGGGTACTGGGAGATGGACTATGAAGCCTAATTTGTGCACAATACATAACAGGGAGCTTGTGTTTTACTTTCAAATTGATGATCACGTGTACTCTGTGAACAGGGAGCAGCGGTGCTGAGCGTGCATTCTACAAGATAAGACATTTATCAGATGTTTAGTCTATGTTGCGCAACGAATACTCCGCCATCGTCACACGATCAGTGAATTGTGATTCATGCTGCAATGATTGCAACGGCAACTCGTGCTGGATGAGCAGAGCATACTTTTACATTAGTTTATAATGGTTTTTATTTTTTTATAAAAACAGCAAAATGATAGTTAGGCCAATGTGAGTGTAGCGATGGAATATTCTATTGTAATCTCACCCTCACGCTTAGTCATGGCGATATCGCGAGACAGCTTTTCACTCAACAGGAAATCTCATATTTTAGTCTTGAGAGATCTCGTGGCACGAACTCGTCACACCTCTATAATTTGCCATTTTTATGATTTAATAAATTATAACCTTTTCATCACCTCGCAAAATTCCTTCGCGAACCCCAGTCTGAAACTCTGAAATAGGGAATATACAGGACTAAACAATCCAACAACCACTATGGAGTCAAACTGAATCATTACTTTATTCCTGTATATAGAGAGCCATGCAATTTTTCAAAAGCCACTTTGTCTTGAACTAAAAGCCTCCCAGGAAAAAGAGAAATGGGATGGGAATTAAGGTATGTCACTGATGCATTAAGATGGGAGAGAAGATAGATGTAATTTCACATTTGGAGAATCCTTGCGCAGAGGTAATTATCAAATGACATTAGGATGTGACAGACTGTAGGGGTTATCAAGAGGTCCTTAAGCCCTACAAGACTGTTATAACTTTCCTCAGTTCATCTGAGGACCCGGAGTTGTACTTGCAGCACCTATAGTACATCAGCAAGCCTTCACACAGACGCACAAGTCTTGATTGAGAGATAAGAGTAGAGAAACTTTGTAGGTCAGTCTGCACATAAACGGTTTGAAGTTTAAGGATGCTTTCACATGTGTAGTTTAGTTCATTTGGTCCAGACTGAAGGGTAAAAAATTATACTTTGTATCACTTTCAGGTGTTTTGGTTCATTTTCACACCACACTGATTGCTCTGGTCTGAATCAGTTGATGAGTTGATTAAACAAACCAGAAAATGCAGTCACGTGACAACATCCAGATCACTCGTTGGTCAGATGTGTTTTGAACATTTTCCGCAACTGCACTTCCGATTGGTCAGAAATAACGTGCAGGAAAATTACGACAGATCTCCCTGAAACAAAGAGGAGGAAAATCCGGCAGACATGCAGAAAAATCGCTTACAATGTATGTTCAGAATCAGCATGAGCTTTATCCTTTCGTAAATAAACAACAAAGTCTAGACGTGATATAAATAAGAGATTCACTGTGCAGTGCAGACAAGTCAGTCATGGCTTAAAGGGAGCGCTATTGACAATCTAAATAATAATTTTGTTATTACGGCAGCTGGTTTAGCCCAAAAAAAGTGCAGTTCTTTGGCAGTTGGGTCTGTTTGAGGTTGGATCCCGTTCTCACCACAAACAAACTGCTCCAGAGTACATTTGCAAAGGGAACTCTTGGAGGAGGTCTCGGTACGCTTGTTTGGTCAGCTTTTGGTGCGCACACGAGTGTGATTGCTGCATTCACACCTGCCCAAACTAACCACAGCAAGGGGAAAACGAACTCTAGTGCGATTCAACAGCACCCTTAAATGAAAAAGTCAATGTAGAAAACAGCACAGTTGGTCTTTTCTTAGCCCTCAATTTTTGGTCAAATATGGACAAACTCAAATATTGAGTTAAAAATTTAAGTAACACTTTATTTTGATAGTCCATTGTGACATTCAACTAACTATAAGTAACTTTGCCGCTACATGTCAACTAACTATCATTAGAGTATTAGAAGACTGTCTGCTTAATGTTTGCTAACACTTTATTTTGGCTACGTTCACACTGCAGGCTGAAACGACCTAATTCCGATTTTTTTGCCCATATGCGACCTGTATCTGATTTTTTCATCACAGTCTGAACGACACAGATCCGATCTTTTCAAATGCGACCCAGGCCACTTGGGAATGTGGTCCAAATCTGATATGTATCCCATCTTTTGAAATGCGACTGCAATCTGAACGACCAGGTCACATATATCCGACACGCACGTCATTGCACGCACCTGTAGCTCGCCGAATACACGCCAACTCCAACACGTTTCTGCACTGTTATGGGCCGCCGCAGACGTGTCTCTTCTCGTGACAGAGTTGATCGAAGACGCAGTGGATCTGGTCATTCGGAAGTTACTGATGAATTCTGTATCAGTTATGCCACTCACATCAGTATCCCACCACTCCTGAGCTGCGACTCCGCACCCACACGCTTCTCTGTTTAATTTTCTTCTTAAAACGAGAAGATTGTAAGTGTGCTGGCTCTGTTGTGAAAATAACTTTAATATTGCTAAACGAGCTCCACTGTAAGACATCCATTTAGCTACTTCCGCAAACAACAAGTGACGTCGTTGACCGTTGAGTACTCTTCTGCGCATGCGGGTCACTTCTGGGTCATTTCACGTTCACACAGGAGATCACAAAAGGTCGCATTTAATTGGAAATGTGAACGGCCTTGCAAAAATAATTTTTTTTAAAAAAATCGTAATTGAGCATTAAGCCCTGCAGTGTGAACGTAGCCTTTGTTGGTCCCCTGAACAGATATTCTACTGACTATAAGTAACTTAGCAACTACAAGTCAACTTGTTCTCCTAACCTGAACCCTAACACCTAACCCTAACCTAAAAGTCTACGGACAGTCTACTACACCCTACTAATACTCTAATGACAGTTAGTTGACATGTAGTTGAAAAGTTACTTATAGTTAGTAGAATGTCTAAAGTGACTATCGAAATAAAGTGTAACCAAAATTTAATTTAACATTTTACCCAATTGCTGGGTTTGTCCATATTTTACCGAAACTGGGTTAAAGCAACCCAGCAATTTTTAGAGTGTAGAGAGAGAAATGTCAATGCCAATAAGAAATATTTTAAGCAGTAAATCAGCATATTAGAATGATTATTGAAGACTGAATTAATGATGCTGAAAATTCAGCTTTGATCAGCTTTAAAATATTTTAGTATTAATATACACTCACCGGCCACTTTATTAGGTACCCCATGCTAGTAACGGGTTGGACCCCCTTTTGCCTTCAGAACTGCCTCAAATCTTCGTGGCATAGATTCAACAAGGTGCTGGAAGCATTCCTCAGGGAGTTTGGTCCATATTGACATGATGGCATCACACAGTTGCCGCAGATTTGTCGGCTGCACATCCATGATGCGATCTCCCGTTCCACCAAATCCCAAAGATGCTCTATTGGATTGAGATCTGGTGACTGTGGAGGCCATTTGAGTACAGCGAACTCATTGTCATGTTCAAGAAACCAGTCTGAGATGATTCCAGCTTTATGACATGGCGCATTATCCTGCTGAAAGTAGCCATCAGAAGTTGGGTACATTGCGGTCATAAAGGGATGGACATGGTCAGCAACAATACTCAGGTAGGCTGTGGCGTTGCAACGATGCTAAATTGGTACCAAGGGGCCCAAAGAGTGGCAAGAAAATATTCCCCACACCATGACACCACCACCACCAGCCTGAACCGTTGATACAAGGCAGGATGGATCCATGCTTTCATGTTGTAGACGCCAAATTCTGACCCTACCATCCGAATGTCGCAGCAGAAATCGAGACTCATCCGACCAGGCAACGTTTTTCCAATCTTCTATTGTCCAATTTCGATGAGCTTGTGCAAATTGTAGCCTCAGTTTCCTGTTCTTAGCTGAAAGGAGTGGCACACGGTGTGGTCTTCTGCTGCTGTAGCCCATCTGCCTCAAAGTTCGACGTACTGTGCGTTCAGAGATGCTCTTCTGCCCACCTTGGTTGTAACGGGTGGTTATTTGAGTCACTGTTGCCCTTCTATCAGCTCGAACCAGTCTGGCAATTCTCCTCTGACCTCTGGCATCAACAAGGCATTTCCGCCCACAGAACTGCCGCTCACTGGATGTTTTTTTCTTTTTCAGACCATTCTCTGTAAACCCTAGAGATGGTTGTGTTTGAAAATTCCAGTAGATTAGCAGTTTCTGAAATACTCAGACCAGCCCTTCTGGCACCAACAAACATGCCACGTTCAAAGTCACTCAAATCACCTTTCTTCCCTATACTGATGCTCGGTTTGAACTGCAGGAGATTGTCTTGACCATGTCTACATGCCTAAATGCACTGAGTTGCCGCCATGTGATTGGCTGCTTAGAAATTAAGTGTTAACCAGCAGTTGGACAGGTGTAACTAATAAAGTGGCCGGTGAGTGTATTTTAAATTTGCAATAAATCATATTCTATCCTTATTATTGTAAATATATTACAACAGAAAAACGTTAGTTTAATATCATAATATCCTAAATCATAATATTAATTTAAATCATAATATTTGCAATATTACTGTTTATAAATGCAGGCGGTGGCTGAAGGTTTGGGTACTGAAGTAAATAACATATACAGTATGAAAAGGAACGTTTCATTGCATCTTTTTGTTATACTGTGTGATCAATCATAATCAGTTTGTTTCTTTTTTAAATTGTATTTGTAAATATAAACTATCATCTGCTAAATAACCAATATTTACTTTATTAATCATTGATATCAGATTTGCAATAACTATCTGTCTGTCACAGTCTCTTTTATGAAATCATGGCTTATGAATCTGCCAGGAGGTGGAAAGAGTAATAAAATATGCTACTCAAGTAAAAGTACTACTACTTCAATAAAATTTTACTTAAGTACAAGTAAAAGTACTGGTCTAAAAATCTACTCAAGTAAAAGTAAAAAGTAGCTCATTTAAAATTTACTCAAAGTAAAAGTTACTGAGTTACTTTTTTAACACCGGGGTGGGGGAATCCCCGTGTGGGGTTGTAATGGTATGAGATTTTCACAGTATGATAACGTCTCAGAAAATACCATGGTTTACAGTATTAATCAATTATTAAATAAATTATTATCATCAGTTAAAATTATTACGAAAACAGGGTTTTTATTTTGGTTGAACAAATGCTTTTAATTATAGTAAACTTGAAACCATTTGTTTGTTTTGTTTATTAAAATTTTAACAAAACATGTCTAATAAATCAAATTCGATAATTGATAATGACAACTTATTTTTAGCATTAATTATTTATTAAAATGTTTAAGAATTATATTGTCCTATGAAATGTATTTTATTCAGAAAAATAATGTTTCTTTGATTTAATACAAATATATTATCAAAAACGGTGGTAATCAAATGTAAATTTAAACTTGTGTCCTTTTATTTTTGGGGGAAGCGCTGCAAAAACAGATTTACTAAATTAAACCATGGACAAAAAAATATTCCTTTAAATAATGAAATGTATTAATATTGTTGTTGTTGTTATTATTATTATTTTGAGAGGTAGGCTACGTTTTATGTATGCCTACAATAGTAATATATTTCTGTCATAATTTCTCATAGTGAAACCCAACTTTTATTTTGACGGGTTGTAGTGAAGACCAAAAGTGAAGAAAAGTGTAAAAAAAAACAACTGCTGCGTCCGAAATCTCCCATTACTCACTATATAGTGGACTATATAGTGAGCTCGCCATTTTGTAGTGCTGTCCGAATGTATAGTGATGATTATTATACCCTATATAGTCCACTCAATGTATCCCAGAATGCATTTTGAAAAGTAGTGTACAACCGATGGTCACTTACCTAAGCCCTACATACCATCATGCATTGCGCTGATCGTAAAAATAAGTTATAATCATGTGTGGAGTAGCGCATTATAATAAAAACGGCCATAAATCACTTTTAGTTTTTAAATTTTGGAGAAATAAGCTCAATATAATGTAATTTATTTATTTTTAAAAAATCTATTTAGCCCAGAGCCGGCTCGGCACCAGCTGACAGGTGATGTAATCAACGGCGCCGAGAGACGATCGAGTAGTGTCCGAAAGTGTCTTCTATTATGCTGGTGAGCTCACTATATAGTGCTCTGCTCTCTAACCCCAACATAGGGGTAGGGAGTAGTGCTTTGAGTGGAGATTTCGGACACAGCAACTGTTTTTCTCAAATAAAATTATGAAAATGCCCATTAGGCGTTCTCTCAGAGCAGCTCTGGAAATGTTCATATTCACAAATTGTTTGCGAGACGCTGAAAACACCATTGCTGTGTCCGAAATGTCCCACTCCTCACTATTTAGTGGACTATATAGTGAGCTCGCCATTTTGTAGTGCTGTCCGAATGTATAGTGATGATTATTATACCCTATATAGTCCACTCAATGTATCCCAGAATGCATTTTGAAAAGTAGTGTACAACCATGTTTACAATCCGATGGTCACTAACAAAGTCCTACACCATCATGCATTGTGCGGATCATAAAAAATAAGTTATAATCATGTGTGGAGTAGTGCATTATAACATAAAACGGCCAGAAATCACTTTTAGTTTTTAAATTTTGGAGAAATAAGCTCAGTATAATGTAATGTATTTATTTTAAAAAATCTATTTAGCCCAGAGCCGTCTCGGCACCAGCTGACAGATGATGTAATCAATGGTGCCGAGAGACGATCGAGTAGTGTCCGAAAGTGTCTTCTATTATGCTGGTGAGCTCACTATATAGTGCTCTGCTCTCTAACCCCAACATAGGGGGTAGGGAGTAGTGCTTTGAGTGGAGATTTCGGACACAGCAACTGTTTTTTCTCAAATAAAATTATGAAAATGCCCATTAGGCGTTCTCTCAGAGCAGCTCTGGAAATGTTCATATTCACAAATTGTTTGCGAGACGCTGAAAACACCATTGCTGTGTCCGAAATGTCCCACTCCTCACTATTTAGTGGACTATATAGTGAGCTCGCCATTTTGTAGTGCTGTCCGAATGTATAGTGATGATTATTATACCCTATATAGTCCTCTCAATGTATTCCCAGAATGCATTTTGAAAAGTAGTGTACAACCATGTTTACAACCGATGGTCACTAACAAAGTCCTACACCATCATGCATTGCGCGGATCATAAAAATAAGTTATAATCATGTGTGGAGTAGTGCATTATAACAAAAACGGCCAGAAATCACTTTTAGTTTTTAAATTTTGGAGAAATAAGCTCAGTATAATGTAATGTATTTATTTTAAAAATCTCATTTAGCCCAGAGCCGACTGGGCACCAGCTGACAGATGATGTAATCAACGGCGCAGAGAGACGATCGAGTAGTGTCCGAAAGTGGTGTTTCTATTATGCTGGTGAGCTCACTATATAGTGCTCTGCTCTCTACCCCCAACATAGGGGTTAGGGAGTAGTGCTTTGAGTGGAGATTTCAGACACAGCACATGAATGTCACGCATACTTGATTATGTACTAAGTTAACTTAGTAGACAAAACGCGGCGCAGCTCAGCAGAACAAATAGGGTTATACATTTACATGCAGTATTTTTGTGCTTAAATATTCACACGATTGGATTTATTGCACAGTTCTACTTTCCATGTATCTATCCATTATTTTGCATGTTTTACGTGATGCGTTAAGTGTATAATTCCACTTTCATGACTGGATTTCGGGATTCCCTCTGCATCACGTAAGTCATTCGAAGTTATAATCGGCACATACCTTTATCTGCAGGAGGGGTAGTGTCCTATATCCTCCTTTTGCAGCCACTTTGCGTCCACATTTTTAGCAAACAAATCCTCGAGGACATAATTCGTTTCATAAGAATTCGAGCGCGATTTGTTTTCAGCTTCAGCTGGGTCTGTCTATGGGTCTGTTGCCACCTTTCTTGCGCGTTTGTTCTCCCGCCTTTCAACCAATGCAGTAGTTTCCGGAGTGTGATTTTATTTTTTTTTCTCCGTGTACTATTATTTTTTACTCAGTAACGGATATGATTTAAAATGTAGCGAAGTACAATACTTCAAACAAAATGTACTTAAGTAAAAGTAAAAGTACAGATTTTAAAAACTACTTAAAAAAGTAGAAGTACACAAAAAAACTACTCAATTACGTAACGCGAGTAAATGTAATTCGTTACTTTCCACCTCTGGAATCTGCATAGCCTGTCATCACTAATTATGACGAGCCATCATCACCCACTGAAAGCCTAAGTGAACAGAGCAGCTCTTATATCTCTGTATCTTTTAGAATACATGTAAATTTAATGTACGTCTTTTAGTTTGTCAAGAGATTGAAAGTGGCGTCTTTGAAGAGTCTGCATGTGTGAGCATGCTGTACTAAGAACGAGCCTATTTCTGAATCTGGAAATAAAACATCTGTGAAAAATGAGAAATAATCCTCAGATGGCATGTCCGTAATTTATAGCAAAACATCTAGCATCAATTCGATCTCAAACAGATCAATTAAAAGAGGTTATTACTCCACCATGTGCATGATGTCATAAACCAACGTGGTTAAACGACCAAGTTGCGACAATATGGTTTTGGGAAACAGTCTTGAATAGCTAGTTGATTTCTTCAACAATGCATCATGCAATAGTAGTTAAGCAGCAAGTTATATCGTTGAAGGGAACACTTTAGAATACAGTTCCTTCGTTAATGAATGACTACACTAGAATCAATAAGTAACGCAATATTAACAATCTAGTAACTATTATTAACTAACTAGAAACTCTGATTAATAAGTAATAGCACACAGTCTGTACTTGCGTTTGTAGCCCCGGAAAATTCCTTCACTAATCCTTGATTTTCTTCTTAACCACTAATTTATAAACAAGCACTTTCTATCTTTAGATAATGTGAACTTATCCTCGATACTATTCCTTTTAAAAAACAAGTGGATTGCTTTGATATCGCTACTTAGATCCAATTTTCTGAATCTAGGCTACTAGCCTTTAGCCCGCTAGCATTCCACGCGTGGCCCTTCGCCTATCGGCCGTCTCATTTTACACCCGTTTCACTGAAAAGATACGGGTTATATCCGGCATTTCAGTCCTAAATTAGTAGTTATATTGCAGTATCACTACTGATTTACTGTTCATCTGTTATAATGGCAAACGCATCAGATCCGTGTCTAACGTTACCTCTGTGTGCAGGTGAGGACACTTTCGAGCTCTTCTCGGTGAAGCAGGAGCTGGAACACGTCGAGAAGCAGATCCGTGGTCTGCTGGTGAAGCAAGCCGAGCTGGATCGGCTTTCAACGCTTGAAGCTTCACGCGCCGATGCTCACAATCAGTGGTTAGTAACGTTAACTCTCTGAGTCCTTCTTCGTCTACTCCGTATGCTCCTCTGTCCAGGAGGACGCGATCCACTCGGATTTCATTTACTCCGACGCCATCACAACACCATGGAGCATGGGTCACGCAGCGGAAGACACGAGCCAGGACCAGAGCTGCCTCTCGCCCCTCCCGGTCTTCGAGATCTCCACTCGGAACCGCTTCTCCCCTTCTTCGCGAGCCGGAACGCGACGCCGCCGTGATCATCGGCACATCCATGGTTCGTCATGTCCGCGTTACTTCGGGTAGCAAAGGTAAGGTGCACACTCACTGCTTCCCTGGTGCCCGTGTTCTCGATATCGCCGCTCAGGTTCCCGAGATCGTGAGCGGTGACAACCACATCGGAGCTGTTGTGCTGGAAGCGGGAGCGAACGACATCAGGCTGCGGCAGACCGAGGTTCTGAAGAAGGACTACATGAGCCTGATCGAGACGGTACGCAGCACAGCGCCTAAAGCAACGGATCATCGGGTCCGGACCGCTTCCCATGTACAGACAAGGACAGGAAAGGTTCAGTAGACTATTTGCATTTAATGAATAATCCAAAATAATCCAAGGTTTTTATTTAACACCGTGGCTAGACTAACAAATAAACAGACATCACCAGAGCAAAATATACCGTTACAGTTTAGCAGTAATGATTTTATGAATTACTTCAATGCGAAAATAGAAAGCATCCAAAACACAATTATAAATGTACAATCCTCTATGGTTTCTTATGATTCAGCCTCAATTATGGCCCCTCTAGAACAACTACACCGCTTTACAACAGATAGGACAGGATGAGCTAAATAAACTTATCATTGCATCTAAACCAACAACATGTTTATTAGATCCAATACACACTAAACTACTGAAAGAAGTGTTACCTGTAGTGGAAGAGCCTCTCCTCAATATTATTAACTCGTCTTTATCTTTAGGTCATGTTCCAAAAATATTCAAGCTGGCAGTAATAAAACCTCTCATTAAGAAACCGCAATTAGATCCAAATAACTTAGCAAATTACAGACCCATTTCAAATCTTCCATTTATGTCAAAAATACTAGAAAAGTTGTGTCCGCTCAATTGTGCTCTTTCTTGCAAGAAAATGATATCTATGAAAAATTCCAGTCAGGATTCAGACCGCATCATAGTACAGAAACTGCGCTAGTTAAAATTACAAATGATTTACTTTTAGCTTCTGACCAAGGCTGTATCTCAATACTAGTCCTACTTGATCTTAGCGCTGCGTTCGACACTATAGATCATAAAATACTCTTGGATCGACTACAAAACTACACTGGTGTTCAGGGACAGGCATTAAGCTGGTTTAGATCGTACTTATCGGACCGTTCTCATTTTGTCTGTTTAAATGGGGAAAAATCAAAGATAACGCCAGTAGACTATGGAGTACCGCAAGGATCTGTTTTAGGCCCTCTGCTATTCTCAATATATATGCTGCCACTTGGTAATATTATAAGAAAACATGGAATTAATTTCCACTGTTATGCTGATGACACTCAACTATATATTTCATCAACGACCAGGCGAAAACACTAACTCATCTAAATTGACAGAGTGTCTCAAAGATATAAAATGCTGGATGACGCGTAATTTCCTGCTATTAAATTCAGACAAGACGGAAGTATTACTTATTGGTCCAAAAAACTACTCACGAAACCTCTACAATACAACTTTAATATAGATGGATGTCCTGTTACTTTATCCACTACAGTAAAAGACCTGGGTGTTATACTAGACCGCAACTTGTCTTTCGAAAATCATATTTCATATGTTACAAGAACAGCCTTTTTCCACCTTAGAAACATTGCTAAGCTACGTAACATGCTATCTGTTTCTGATGCAGAAAAGTTAGTTCATGCATTTATGACCTCGAGACTTAGATTACTGTAATGCTTCATTAGCCGGTTGTCCTGCATCCTCAATAAACAAGCTACAGTTAGTCCAAAATGCAGCCGCTAGAGTTCTTACTAGGTCAAGAAAATACGATCATATTACACCGATTTTATCATCTCTACACTGGTTACCTATTAAGTTCCGTATCAACTACAAAGTACTACTACTGACCTATAAAGCCCTAAACGGTTTAGCTCCTATGTACTTAACGGACCTTCTTTCGCCCTACAATCCACCGCGTTCTTTAAGATCACTAAATTCAAGGCTTCTGGTCATTCCTAGGATATCTAAGTCCACTAAAGGAGGGAGGGCGTTCTCACATTTAGCTCCAAAACTCTGGAATAGCCTTCCCAATACGGTCCGAGGCTCTGACTCGCTGACACAGTTTAAAACTAGACTAAAGACGCATCTCTTTAGTCAAGCATTCACATAATGCTTACCTTTTATTCCTCTGTTATACCATACAGAACCGTTTGCCACTGACCCTGCATTACCGCGGCAGTGGGGCTCGACAGCCTTTTAGACAAACGGTTCGGCACGTTCGGCACGTATGGTTGGGTTGCGGAGAGTTTGCGAGATAGTGATTTTCTAACACCGACTGCCGTATAATGGAAATCATTATGAACATCAGCTATGCTAATTATTTCCCATCTGCCTTTCTGCTGTTATCTCGGGACGTTTGTCCCGAGAAAAATGGCGTTCGTCAGGTCCAGTTTGTATCCAGCCTCTCACGGGGATTTCAGATGCCCCAACGCCTGTGAAGAGACGACTCAACGCTGGCGATATGTTATGGCGCCGTGTTACATATAAACAATACTTATATTTAATATTTATATATAAACAATATGAATGTAAGCCAGAGGAGAACTGGCCCCGACTGAGCCTAGGTTCTCCCAAGGTTTTTTCTCCATCCAATCTGATCGAGTTTTGGTTTCTTGCCACTGTCGCCTTGCTTTGCCTGCTTTTGGCTTGCTTAGTTGGGTTTATTTAACATTTAATAATATTATTGATCTGTGTTGTACTACTTTCATGTTATCACTGTGAAGCTGCTTTGATACAATCTGTATTGTGAGAAGCGCTATATAAATAAATTTGACTTGACTTGACAGTTGAAAGTGGCACTTTACTATTAACTAATCAATAATTTGTTTGCTAGTCCAAAACAAATTTCCTTTCAGAAAGGATAATAAAGTATACTACTGACTATAACTACTCTTTTGTTAATGCTTCCAAGAGAACTACTGAAAATGTGTACTAACAATCTAGCAACTACCATTACCTAAAAAAACTCTGATTAACGAATTAGTAAGTAATAGTGCACAGATGAAAGTGTTACTGTCACCTAGTGACCAGTGTAGAATAATAAATTACCCAGGTCCCAGCTGCAGAAACCAACAGACAGTCAAAATCAGGTACCAAAAATACGCTTTATTATAAGTCAAACACTAAAAAAAAGGAAACACTAATAGTTCACTTAAAATCAAGTCCAGATACCCTTTTTTTGCCAGATGTCGGAAGTTGTGAGGCTTCTCTGTAATTTGCTTCGATCGGTTCTCCCTCAAAGCAGTCGAGCCGTGTACGTCCAAAGAGTCAACTGGCAATCGTCAGACCCACAAAAAGATAGTCACAGTGCTCCCCAGATAGCAAATTGGCTTTGGGCCGGATCTGGCTTAATTTCGGCTGAGAATTTGGCCCACATACCGCATGGAATTACGGGCCAAGGTTAGGCCCAAGTGCTGTTTGCCATAAGTCAACCAGATCAATGCCGGGAGCAAACCAAAACTCGCCCAGAGCTTTGCAATGTACCCAGATATTATCCAGAACTGGCCCAAAAAAACGCCGTAATCCCCATATGTCAGCCAGACAAAAGCCAAACTGCCACCACCTTTAGGCCAGAACTCAGCCACATCTCATCCAGAAGCTGCAGAAAACAGCCATAACTGGGCCAATATTATACCAGAGCCCCCAAAACTGAACCAGAAATTATCCTGTGCAATACTTATTTATTGTGCAATGAATAATAAAAAATGACACTACAGAAATGCAAAGAACAAATATTTTATTGAGAAGGGAAGAAATTTTCAGCCAGATAAAAGGAAAAACAACAAAAGACAAGCCAATACTAGAGTAAGACAAAACAAAAGAACTATTATTCACATTACAAGAATAATAAAAAGACACAGCAATAAATTAAAATGTTACAAAAAAATAATGCAATTTTTAAAAAAGTATATGTGGCATGCTTAAATAATGAGATACAAAAATGAACGAAATACGTTGGCCGAGAGATTAACGCATTGAAACAAGAAAACAGTAAAAAAACACCAGCAAATTAGGAGAACACCTTCATCAGTTTGACAACACACATGCAGCAAATACTCGCGCAACCAAATACAAAAACACGCTGCAAACAGCAAGAGACCTCAAAGTCCTGCAACAGAAGAAAACATGCAAACAAGAAAAACACCAGCAAGTCAAGACATCAGTTTCACAACACACATGCTGCAAATACAATGCAAACAATAAATAATAATAAATAAAACAATAAACACCACTGTCGAGAAGATAATTGTGTTGTTGGTCGGACATTTGGAGTGCGTTTCTGTATTTGGTTGTGTTTTAGCACGTGATAAAAATGTTCTTATTTTACAGGGTTTTTTCTGTTTGCATCCGTTTTCTTCTGTTGCAGCGTGTTGAGCCTTCTCAGCCACCGTAAACTAAAAAGCAACAGAAACCAAGCAATAAATTAAATTGATACAAACAGTAAAGCAAAAGTGTAAATGTGTCATGCATGCCACACCACCACTGCTATGACTTGTTATAGTATCCTTACACTACCAGTGAATATATGATTTAAAAAAAATAATACTAAAAGAAATCTTACATCTTATTAATCGGTCATCTCTTGAGAGGCTTTTTCTCTGTGGTCTGGGTGTCTCACGATGCCACGGTGACTGTATTGCCTGTCCGGGAGACTGTAAAGTTGAATCCTGTTGCCACATAAATTGACTGTGATGTTCTGTGAGGTCTTGTGAACTTCTTACTTGCCATGGCTGCAGTAGCCTCCTCATCAGTGTCATTTTCATCCATTAGGCGCCTGTTTCAACTTTTGGAAAGGTAAATTTTTTTAAGGATTACTAAATTTGATTAAGGAAGAGTGGTATGTTCATGTAAAGACTATTCAGTGACAAATTCCCTTTTTGCAATTCAAAAAGAAATGTGCATTATAAATGTTAAACTGCACACATTTATAAGGACCTGTAAGAAAGGTTTATGTTAAATGAATTAACGTTACTAAATAATCAATCTTACTTTATTTTCCGTTTTGGTGGCCTGAGAAAGATCAGCTGTTGTTCAGCAAGAGGCAGATTCCGATGTTCTTCACTATAAAGTTAATTTTCAATGAAAAACAGAATTCAAACACCAATTTTATTTCTTCTCTAACATAAAAACAAATCAAATCCAACCACACAGAACCCCCCTAAAAATCGGATCTAGTAATGCGTGATAGATTAAAATCCACGTGTTAAGATAGTGAAAAACTATAAACTTACCTTGCTCATGTGTTAAAACTCCAAAAGATAAAACCAATATCCTGATTGTCGAAGTTAGAACAACTATTTGAATTTCACCGCGACTGTTGCTGAATAGCTGCTACGCAACTTCCGGATCCTGGTGGTAGGCGGGATGGTGTCACGGGGTGCACTCAGGGAAAAGTAGTCCTTTTTGCAAAGCGGATTCAACACTGTATAGGTAAATCAACTATTTCCATTATGCATTGCAAACTGCGTGACGCTTGTTTTCCTCAGCTCACACTGCTCTAAAAACACGCAAATTTTCCGGAGACTTTTAAAAACAGAGCCACGTTTTATTTCTTAACCGCTGATTTCAATGGTTTAGGTGGAGATTATAATTTTTCTCTCCAAAATACTTACAATATGTATAGGCTATTTTATGGAGATTATATAAATTGTTCATTGTTAAGGAATAGTGAAAACTCAAAGCATGGGTGGTTTTTGCTACAAAAGATCATAGTTTAACCATGGGTTTTTGAAGTAAATCTGTTGTTATACAAATGGTAGCCTAATCAATTCCCCCAAAAGTGATTTTTTTATTTTATTTTTGTGTGGCATATTGATTACCATTTGGATAACCACAAAGTAGCCTACTCAAGTCCCATTCAATCTTTTGTCTTATGATGCTGCAGACTGAACCATTTGCTTTGTCTTCAGTCATTTTGCAAACATCTTTTTTTTCATTCTGCACATTATCACCTCCTTAACCCCCTATTAAAATAATCTTGCCAATAGAATAATCAAGGCTTCTTTCCTTTAAAACCTGTTCTTAAAACCTAATTTTCGACAAAATTAACCCCATTTATGAGGTTGCATTATAATGATGATGTCTAAAATATGAACCAATTTAACACCACATCTTACACAGACTATTTTACAGTACAGCATGCCAGAGATCTTTTATTTGCTCAGCCAACCAAAACCCAACCAGATCTCAGCCAAATATTTACTTATTCTGGCAGACCGAACTCAAGTCAGAGCTTAGCCAAACAGATACAAATTGATTTTTCTTTCTTTTGGTTAGCCAGACTCCAGCCAGAGCTGAGCCTAGAACTGTTTGACACAAGAGTGCTGAAAAAGACAGTGCCAGAATTAAGCCAGAAGTGCCTAATGTAAGCCAGACTTGGCCCAGACTTTGTTGCTATCTGGGCATCTAGGCAGCAAACGGCAAGCATCAAGGAAGATTCCAATGTAGCCAAGCCAGTCTCCACAGCAGCGCCGGACTCAAGCTGCGTGTAGCAGAGGACGATCTTCAAGGAAACGCCAGACACTGGAACCACAAGCTGGGTGTAGCAGAGGCTAGAAGAAAGCAACCACAATGATCACCAACACCACAAGTACCAAATGGCCATGCACTCTCACTGTATGGAAGAAAAATATAACAACGGCCCTTCAGGCAGCAATAGCGAGCGTTGAGGGAGGTTCGAGGATAGCCACACGATCTTCAGGAAAACACCAGACTCTGGAGCCACAAGCTGCGTATAGCGGAGGCTGGAAGAAAGCAACCACAATGACCACGACAACCACGAGTACCAAATGGGCACGCACTCACACTGTGTTGAAGAAAATAGAATTACCGGCCCTTCAGGCAGCAATAGCGAGCGTTGAGGGAGGTTCAAGGATAGCCACACGATTTTCAGGAAAACACCAGACTCTGGAGCCACAAGCTGCGTATAGCAGAGGCTGGAAGAAAGCAACCACAATGACCACGACAACCACGAATATCAAATGGGCACACACTCACACCGTGTTGAAGAAAATAGAATTACGGCCCTTCAGGCAGCAATAGAGAGCGTTGAGGGAATTTAGTTGCAGTACATCAACGTTCAGATGGAAAGGCCTTGGAACCTCAGACATCCTTTGTAGAGCCGTAGAGCACCATAGACAATCGCAGCACCACAGCAGCCAGGCAAAAATCCCCTTTCTCTTCCAAAGAACCAGCTTTTATGCCTTTCAATCAGGGCATGAGTGGTTGTTAAACCATTAGTCTGTTAATTGAAATCATCATCAATTGCAAGGCATAGGCAATAATCCATTCTCGTCTATTCAATCATTGACAGGAAGTATAGTCTAAATATGGGCAGAGAGGAGGAATGTAGTAATGAGTACCAAATAAACCAATTAAGTCACATTATTGGGAGAGGAAGTAGTCCAAATATGGGCATAGTAAAAAAAAAACAGGAAGTGGGTTGCCAGGTTTGTACATAAACAGATGTCTAAAAAGAGTCAAATAGGGCAGAAGTAATAGAAACAACAAAACCCACTACAAATTTTTATGCATACGTACAGTGAATACCCACTACAAATCAGTGCAAATACTTTTCCACACACAGTAAACACCATCACACAGTAAGGCCCTAATGTCTCTAATTAGGCAGCAAGTTGAAAATAAAATAAAAAAGGACTGGTCCAGCCTGTGACATTACTACATACTTCTGTGGGAATTACTAATTATTTGGATCCCGTATATAAAGTGAAGACCATGGGAACTAACTAGTAATGACTCAAGTGTTACTAAAGAAATTTTCAAGAAGTTCACCAAAAAATTCAAACGCTTTAAATGATTTTAGTGTTTGGTTGCACAAATCATGACTAGATTATGTAGTAACACTTGAGTCATTATATTACCCAGTACTTTCTAGCTAAGTACACTGTAATTACACTGTAAGTACTGTACTGTAAAAGGAAGCGTTACCCTTCACTTTATAATATGGATCCAAATAATTAGTAATTCCCACAGAAGTATCTAGTAACACTTTCATCTGCGCAATATTACTCACTAATTCATAATCAGAGTTTCTGTTTAGTTAAGAGTAGTTACTAGATTGTTAATAAACTTTTTCAGTAGTTCTCTGGGAAGTATTAATAAAATAGTAGTTATTGATTAGTTAAGATTGAAGTACCACTTTCATCTGTGCGCTATTACTTACTAGTTCGTTAATCAGAGTTTCTTGTTAGTTAATAATAAATACTAGATTGTTTTTATTGAGTTACTCATTGGTTCTTGTGTAGTTATTCATTAACGAAGGAACTGTATTCTAAAGTGTTACCAAACCGGCCCGCTGCGGCCCGCTAATGACAGCAAGGCTATACCTCGTTGGTCTTGTGGACATTTAGAAATGAAACTCTCCTAAAACACTGTTCAAACTCACTTGTTTATTTAATCTGTCTAACTACTTCACTTCTGCTCCTGAAGGTCCTGTAATTCTAAATGATCAAAGACCTTGATTCATTTTTGCAGGTGTGTTTGATTACAGTGGACCTCCAGGGACTGAACTGAAGAATCCTGCTCTGCTAAGAGTGTAGGGTACTACTGTATGAATCAATCACAAAATAATTCTGTTCTTTTAGATGAATATTGGTTAACGCTTTAATATGGTCCCATTATTTAACAATGGTTAATGCAATAACTAACATTGAGCAAAACATTTGTTCCATTATTAGTCCTAACATTATTCAAAATACATCGGTTCATTGTAGGTCAAGTTAGCTCAGTTTCATTAAACATGAATAATACTTTTTTATTTTAATAATGCTAGTACATGAGTTAGTAAATGTTAAGACTAATAAATGCTTTAGAAGTATTTTAGGTGAGTTTAGGATTGAAAGTCTGGGTACTGGGATGAGGCACAAACAATAAAATCTATAGATTAATGCCTTTGAAAAATATAAACATAAATAATGAGCTTGTTGAAAAAAAGAAAAACGTTTTAGTTTGACATTCATATTAGAAAAAAAAGTAATATCTGTTAGTTTAACCCCTGTGACATAAAACTGGCTTTAGTTAAAGAAACACCAAATGTTGAAGTTAGTGGTGCAAATAGGTGGAAAAGTCCTGTTTAATTAACACAACAAACTTCTTTGCGGGGCTGAATGCAATGTTAAGAAGAACTATTATTGTTCTTTTCTTCTGCACACAGAGTCTGCCCCAGGCTGTCTGTCTATAATCTGAGAAAACATAGATAAAATATAGCTGCAAGCAGCCATTACCGGGGCCAAGCGCAAGAAGCGGCAACAGATGCCATCATGTGTGGAAGTGGCAGACCAACTGCAGCAATGAGCAATTAAAGACATTTTAAGAGAACTTTGGATAAATGGCTAAAAAATCATATATACAGTAACTTTTAAGAGAATTTAATGGTTTATCACTTATGACAAATAGGTGGCGCACTTAGGAAATTGATGTGATGTGGTCAGAGTGAGGTGACAATGACACATACAAAGTTTGATGTCAAAATGTCAAGGCATTGCAGAGATAAAGACTGAATAGTCCTTTTGGCATCCTACCTCAAATTTGCTGCTGCGCTACACGAAAACGGTTTTGTCTATTCGATATGAAATCCATAACTTTAGTCGGCACTGTCTGGAGATGATACGATTTGATTTTGGTGAAAATCGGACAAACGGTCTAGGAGGAGTTCGAAAAAGTAGCTTTTGAATGAAAATCAAGATGGTGGACAGGAAGTTCGGCCAAATAAGAAAAACTTGGTATCTATGTTTTCGGCTTGACCCAAGGAATCTATTAAGACAAGTGGCATTTCAATAGGCAGATTTATTCAAAAATTATTAGCCTTTTTGGAATTTTTTATATAACTTTTGACCACTAGGTGGCGCTGTTTCAAAACTTCTCAGGCTCCTTCAGGGCATCGTACTGATGACCCATACCGAGTGTCCCAACAATTCGTTAAAAAATACAGCATTTTAGCACGTAATTCAAAATGGCCGACAGTCAAAATGGCCGATCTGGGAAAATTGGACATCCGTCGACTCGTCATGACGCCCTGAATCTAACGAGACCACTTTTATGATTTTTGGACAAACCGTTCAGAAGTTATGAGCAAAAATAGCCATTTTTCATATCTCCGGACCACGTAGGTGGCGCTGCGCCTGAAACGCAGCATGTACCCTCAGGTCATGCTTGTGATGACATGTACCAAGTTTGGTCTGAATACGATTAAGCGTTGCGGAGATACAGCCTTAGGTCTGTTTTCGCAAGTGCTACGTAAAATTTGTTTGTGCGTTTATTCGAAATGATTTGACGAATCAACTTGAATTCCATAACTTTTTGTCAGCACTGCCTGGAGATCATCTGGTGCGATTTTGGTGCAAATCGGACAAACCGCCTAGGACGAGTTCGCAAAAGTAGGTTTTGAATGAAAATCAAGATGGTGGACAGCAAGTTCGGCCAAATAAGAAAAACTTGGTATCTATGTTTTCGGCTTGACCCAAGGAATCTATTAAGACAAGTGGCATTTCAATAGGCAGATTTATTCAAAAGTTATTAGCCTTTTTGGAATTTTTTATATAACTTTTGACCACTAGGTGGCGCTGTTTCGAAACTTCTCAGGCTCCTTCAGGGCATCGTACTGATGACCCATACCAAGTTTCGTAACAATTCGTTTATGCGTTCAAAAATTACAGCATTTTAGCACATAATTCAAAATGGCCGACAGCCAAAATGGCCGATCTGGGAAAATTGGACATCAGTCGACTCGGCATGACGCTCTGAATCTAACAAGACCACATTTATGATTTTTGGACAAACCAATCAGAAGTTATAAGCAAAAATAGCCATTTTTCATATCTCCGTACCAGTAGGTGGCGCTGCGCCGAAACGCAGCACATAGCCTCAGGTCATGCTTGTGATAACACGTACCAAGTTTGGTCTGAATACGATTAAGCGTTGCGGAGATACAGCCTTACGTCTGTTTTCGCAAAAGGCAAACACAAAATGCAGACAGAGTTACTGCATGATGCATGGACACACATCTCATATACCACACTAATCTCTGAGCAAACACAAATAACTGCACGGCCATAAATGGAGTTGTTTGACGGAGACGGCCTGTGTGTGGGATAGCATCACAGACTCACTCGGTGCTCAATCAGACCCTCTGCCCGGCCCATTCACTTCACAGGGACCACAGGACACACACGACGTCTGTGTGTAGGCGTCTGAGGCGATGAGGACTTCATGACAGATGATGAGTTATTCTCATTCCGCCACATGTGCGAGAGCAACACAATAATGACCGATGTACTTACTGTCATGAGTGCTGATACACATCTTAATATTTTGGTTTTTTATTTATATTACTTTGTCCAATTATTTCATTGACAAATAAATCCTACTTTACATATCAAACATTATGTTCAAATGACAGTTGTGGCCAGTTGCACAGTACCACTGTTATATTCCAAATATGAATTATTTAGTGTCTTGTGCTTTTTAAGAAAAATACTATGAATACCACAGTAGATGTCTGTATAGTAAGACAAATATTGATGAGTGTGATTGTGTTCTCAAGACTTTCCTCATATTCTAGTAATAGCAATGTGTTTATAGCTACATAAATATAATTTTTTACTTCTGAAACAGGTTTACTAAGTTAAACACCGCCTGTTTTCATAAATGGAATATGTCAAACGTATGACATATTGTGAAACAACACACGAAAGTGTGAATCATGAAGCTCCGGCATATAAAGAATAGGCCGACTTGTGTTTCAAGACTTATAATGAGGAGATTCAAAATAGCATATTCTGTAAATATTTTAAATGTGGACAAACTTGACATATAAATGTAGCCTAAACATTTTATATCTCACTGCTATGGCTGTGTGTTTAATTGAATGTTACTATTTTTATGTAATTTAGTCCATCAAGTGAAGTTTAAACAAAGAGTCACAAAGAGATACAAAGAGGTACTTTGTATCAACATACTCATTAAATACAACTGATAGAAAGCTTACATGTGCATTTTATCGCATAGTAGTGATAATCTATTATGTATTTTCTCCCTCACTGCAGCATGCACGATGTTGTAAAGGACGGGACACAGCTACATCTAGTGGTGAGGAAACAGCACTGCGGACTAGGACAAGATTAATGATCTGCCTCTTCTGCAGAGCCTTTCAGTGCTTTTCTCTCCTTGATTCATTCCTTTATTTATGTCAGGTATTGTTAACTTGACCTCAGAGCAAGAAAGGTGATGGAAAAGATTTTGGAAAGGTAACAACAGCATTTAGGTTCTGCGGACACTGACGAATCATCCTACTTCTCAGTTTACAAAGTTAACAGTGACACGTGTTAGGTCACAAACTTAATTTTATTTTCAGCCAGATTGCTGAAAGCAAGACCCCATTTCCTTTAACTCATAGGCCTACGTGTTGACCTACTTCTAAATCTACTAATTCAAGGCGTTGGAAACTGCTGGGTTGTGACCCAAAAATGGGTGGCAGGTATGTCTGTTTTGAGTAGGGAGAAATTATGGTTAGTGAAAATACTAAACTGTTTGCTAATCATTTAATCTCGACACATATAGCAATGATTAATATTATTATTATTCAGTGAACAAAAGTGTCTGATAACCCTGCTAAAAAAAAGTTGACCAGCATAGCCATCTTTTCTCAAGCAAAACTGAGCTGGTAAAGCTGGTTCACCAGCATTTTGTGGTGTTGGGTTTGAGTAGGCCAGTTGTCTGTATGGAAGCATTGTTTCTGCATGTTTCTATTTTTAACACACAAATGATGTAAAAGAAAAACAAAATACGATTAATACGTGATTTTTTTAAATATAATTATAACTTTGTAATTTATTAAGAATGTAAAATTCAAAGGATTTGTCTCCTGTTTCAAAGGATCTTTACTCAAATCATTTCAAATAGATTGTGTACATTGCAAAACAAAAACATTTAAAGATATGAAAACAATGAAAAATATTAGCATAATCATACCCATTTTGTTGAATAACATGGTTTATGAGAAGAGCTCTTGATAAGAAAGGGCTATTGATAATGAAAGATAATATATATATATATATATATATATATATATATATATATATATATATATATATATATATATATATATATATATATATATATATATACCTAAATAGGAACATAGTAGTATACTTAGTGCAAAAATAATACATAAATAGAAAGCTGTGGGAATGATGTTAAGTTCACATACTGTAAATAGAAAACTTACAAGTATACTTGCATTATAAAATTAATTTAAAGTAATTTACTGCGAGTAGTACTTCAAAATGTACTTTCATAAACAAAACAAAAAAAATGTACAACGAGTATTTGTCATGTAAACTATCAGTATATAAGTTCACTTGTATATTTGTAGTACAAACAAAAAACATAGTTGAAAACTAATTGTGTACTCAAAGTTAACTACTGTTAGACATATATTTTTATGTACTAATAAGTGGGCCAAATTATACCAGGTAGTATTGAAATAGTATACTTATATTAGTGCATTTATATTAAAATACTTACTACATAAAGTATACTTAAAATACTTAAATTTTACTTAAGAACTTGAAGTATACTGATTTTTATTTTTTTATTTATTTATTTATTTTTACATTTTGACATGACATTTTAAATACATTAATAAAGATAAGAAGACAACAGTGCACACAGCCATATGGAAAGGTGTTTGTTCTGGAACAAGTTTTATGTAAAAGATTTCTGTTATTTTCTTGAATTTGATAAGAGAATTAATTATTTAATGTCTGCAATTATTTTAAGGTATTCTTGGCTTTAATTCTCCTATTTGCTTTATTTTTGGTTTAAAGCTCCACCTAGTGGCATTTAGGGTCACATCGCTGTATTTATTAAATATTTTATTTGCAATAATACTTTATTTGCAAGCAGTACAGAATATGTACAGAATATGACATTAATGTGGATGTTTATATGATGCTGTAACTGTTTATTCCTAGACATTATTATTAAAATATTCTTTATTTGTAGTTTCACTCCATAGGCTACCCAAGACCATGAAACCTGTGGGTGAAAAAACTTTTTGTCTTCAGAGTCATGTGAGGGGAAGGGAGTTTAACTTACTGCCAAAACACTAAAACTATGTAGAAACAGTACAATTTTATGTACTAGGGGTGTAACAATACCCTCATGTCAGCGATCCAATTCATATCACAATACTAAAGACACATGGCAAACATGAGGGCTTATACATGCACAAGACTTATGATTATAGACAAGGGACACCTGTGGACAATGAAACAAGAACCAATGACAAAATGACAACACAGAACATATGACAGGATCACATGACTAAAACAGGGGATCACATGACAGACATGAAACAAAAGCATGAAACAAAACCAAAACAAGACAAGAGTTACAAGTTCATTGTAGTACTGACACTAAAACTTTCTGATTATTTTTTCACATGGTAATTTTTATTTTGAGTGAACTGTATTGTTGCATTTTTTTGTTGTGATATATTGTGATACCATTACATTAATGATACCATTGCAATCACATTTTATCAGACAGTTTCAAAATAACAGTCAGCACACCCTAAAAAATGCAACCTTTATGGACTTCACGTTTAAATGTGATATCAGCATATTTGCTTATGGTAGATGACAAAAATGGCTAATTCCACCGGTGGAGACATGAATATGTATTGAAAGTTGGTCATATATGTAGTAGAATAGTATCATAAATTTCTAATTTGTGTCCTTCTCTGGTCGATAAAAGGCAGAAAATGACTTTTTGTAGTGCTTGTGGATGGAGACAACAATCCCCTCAGCTCTGCAGGCCACTCCCACCACTCCGCCCATCAATGTAGATGCAGAGTTGAGCTCGCTCCACGTGACCGCCCTGGAAAATCATTTCGCACAATGAAATCAGATAATGCACGCTGAATATAACATGAAGACGCTAAGAGCATCAAGGTAGCGCCCGTGCCATCAGTCACATGGATTGGCTTCAGACAATCGCGTAATTTTACACCGTGAAATGCAGCCAAACCTTGGAGCATTTGTTCATATCTTCATTAATCCTTCTGCTATTTAGATTGTTTCTGGAATCTTCATATTGATAATGGTCTCTCGATGCCCGCAAATTAGTCAAACATCTCTGGAAATTGAGAGCGAGTGAGCAAGAGCGCACATGTATATTCAATCCGATCAAAATTTGCCTCATTGTTAATGATATGATTTTGAGCAATACAGTATCAGCTGAGGAATAAATAATGCCTTATCCATCACAAAGTTCAAGTATGGAGTACCACAAGGCTCAGTACAAGGAGTTTTGCTTGTTCACTTTGTATACGGTAACATGCTGCCATTAGGAGATATCATTAAGAGACATGTAATTAGCTTCTTCATTGTTATGCTAACGAATCTAGCTGGTATCCCAGACAGCAAAGCCAACATTGAATAAGCATTGTTTTTCTATCTGAATCATCATTATGGTTGATATTCGAAATTTCAATGCAAAATTAATGTTGAATCAACATTACCTGTCAATGAAAACCTGATGTTATTAATGTTGATGGCAACGATATTGGAACAACATTGATCTATAGTTATCTTTATGATTGATTTAGCATTGATATTTGGTTTACCGGGCCATCGCTGAATGTGCTGAAAAGTAATTGATTTATAGTTGACCGGGAAACTACACTGTTGTTGAAAAGTCATCGACATTTAGTTGACATGGAAATGTGATTGAAAATGCATCGAACATATAGTTGACCGGGAAATATGATTGAAAATCTAAATATTTTTGGTTGATCCTGGACACAGCTCATTTCTGGACCCTTGGCACAAGTGTAAAGGTAAAGCTTGCTTAGCCTAATGTTTGAAATTAATGAATTGTACCAAATCAAATAGGCTGCAGGGTTTCTGCAGGTTTCACAAAGTGAAATTTAAGACTCTTGAAGACCTTTTTAAGACCATTATGAATGAAATTTAAGACCTATATCACAAAAAAAAATGTACAAAGGAAATGCAGAGTCTCAAAATTATTTGTAGGACTGGTGTCTTGTTGCCGTGTGGAGAAGTCTATCCAAAAGCAAAATCCAAATCAGCAAAATCTGATCCACAAAATTCAGATTTTTTAAGCCAAGTATCGCTAAACTTCCATTTCCCCATAGCTGAATAAAATTCATTTAATGTCTGTCTGTGGTTTCTGAGATACGCGCCAATAACAAGAAACCTCAAAACTGATTGGCTGTTGCATGTTGGTCTATTTTGTAGTCGTAATACAGCGAATTAAGAACTACAACCACGTAATATAAATTAAAAAAAAAACATTCCAATGAGATTTACAAGGACGTAGGAAAATTAAGACCTGTTTAAAATGATTTAAGACCTAGAACACTATACTTCAGCAAATTTAAGACTTTTTAAGGCCTTAAATTGTGATTTTTAAATTTTAGACTTTTTTAAGACCCGCGGAAACCCTGGGCTGTTCGTTTAACATGATGGTTGGTGTAGCGATAGATATATTTTTGTACCACTGTGTTCAAAATCTGCCAAAAGTGCCTACTTTGTAGTTCTCTTCTAGGTTATAAAGTTAGCAAAACCTCAGAGTCCAGTCTATTTGTTTCGCATATTTAACTAAAATTACATGTCTGTAGCCTGCTCAACTGCTTGTGTCATGAAATCTATCAACAGACAGCACCGCTGACTTCTTCTGACCGCCGGAGAACACCGCGGCATGGAACCAACGCTACACTGTAAAATTTATTTTTTTTTAAAACGGTAATTTTCTGGTAGCAGGGGCGCCAGAAAATGTATTGTTAAAAAACGGATAAATACTGTCAGTAAAAAAACTCGGTAAAAAACAGTAAAAAAATGGTAATTTCTTATTCTATAATTATGGTTTATTACTGTTATTCTACACAAAAATATCTTTAATTATCTGATATAATAATGTTAATTTACTGACCTATTGAAGTATTAATATCTGTTTTGTACCATTGTAACACTGACAACCACAGTGATGATGAGTCACATGATCATTCAAAGTTCATTACAAGCAGCTTTTCCACAAGAGAGTTAATACTAATATATAGAAACTGCACAGGGGAGCGTTTCCCAAAAGCATCGTTAGCCAACTATGGTCGCAAGTTCCAACAATGGAACTCCGACCATAGCTGGCTAACGATGCTGTTGAGAAGACGCACCGTCTCATTCGCAGAAACATTAAACACCATCATGGTAACACATGAAATTTTTAAAATGCATTAAACATTAGTTTAACAACATTAAATGTAACATAAAACCCTAATATACATAACTGATTCAAAAAAACCTAAGAAAACTATGAAGAAACATAGTTATTTCAACAAAAACACATCAAATGTGAAGTGTCATGCAGGGAATTGTGGGAATGTCAATTTACGGTTTTTCACTGTAAATTATACAATGAGTTGTGCTTTTTCACTTTCAAAAACTGTAAATTTAATGGTATTTAGTACGGAAATACTATTATTTAACCTTAAAACTCACTTTAACACCCACATACTTAATGATCTTCAAGGAAAACATGTTAAATGACTGCTGATTTCTGCAGTTATACCTTCTTTCTGTGTTTTCTAATTTAACAGAAAAAATCTGTAAAATATTACGGAATATGTTATGTAAAATTACACACAACCCTGTAAAAATACAGACAATTTCCTTTAAAAAAACGTAAAATAGATGTAAAACCAAAATACAAGCAATTACCTGTAAATTCAATAGTGGACCTTTAAATTACAGCAAATATCTGTAAAATAACAGGCATTCACTGTATAATGACAAAACGGCAAAATTCTGTAAAAAAATACAGACCATTACCTGTAAATTTACATTTTTTTTTTACAGTGTAGCTAGCATACTGACATTAGTGCTCTCAGCTTAGCGCTCTGTGCCCACAGAAGTGACCGGCGGGGCCAGAGATTACACAGAATACATGACCCAGACTTGCATTCTTACTTTATTCAATGCAGAACTGTCTCGAGTTGTAACTGAATGCCGGTCAGACCACCTCTGTCATAATACAAATCCCAAAATATGAATGTACGGTCCCACTTTATATTAAATGGCTTTAAGTACTATGTACTGACATTGAAATTAATAATTTGATACAATGGACTTATTGTGTACATACATGTTTTTACATTGTACTTATATTTTAAAAATACCAGCATGTAATTACAGCTGTAATTAATTTATGTAATTACATTTGTAATTACACAGTTGACCCTTCCCTCAGACCTTAACCTACCCTTAAACTGACCCCTACCACCACACCTGTCCCTAACCTTACCCATATCATACCTCAATAGCAGCAAAAGTGTTTTACAGTACAACAGGACCACAATAATAATATGTTGTACTTATTTTTCAAAGTAATACATAGTACTTAAAGCCACTTAATATAAAGTGGGACCGAATGTACTAATGCTTATGTGATATTACAATTTTTGCGCGCACTGTTGCCTGACAACCAGGCCTTGCGTCAAGAGGGGGGATGAGGGCGAATGTACCAATGCAAATAAATATAATCTCCTGTTTAACTTAAAGACTAATTTTTTGCATTGTGATTTTATTTTCTGTTTTAGGTGCTCTTACTCAGCAGATGGGGACAGGCGCGTCACCCAATTCACATGTGCCAGACCGGGCAGAAGGGACTGGACGGCAAAATATTCAGACGTCAGAGGACATTGAAGTGTAAATAAGATTAATTAAATAAAACGGCTAATGAAAATGAATTTGTTTGTGTGGTTTGTTCAGTGTTTATACGAGATTTCAAATGTTCCATTACTTTTTAACATCCTGGCTGTAGATAAAGCAGGGTATTTAATTTATGGCATTACATTAACATAAAATTAACATTTAAAATGATTGAAATTCCATTGAATCACGTTATCTTAGTTCAGTTGAAATTTCAACATTGTTTCAATATTCCTTATGATTGATTGATTGACCATTGAAATTCCGTTGATCTATGGACAGGATTTCAATGTTGTTTCAATATTAAAACAGGGTGCAAAATGATGTAGAATCAACATCAGAGTTCAATGTTGATTCAATGACTTAATGTTGATAATTGAACATTGATTTAACTTTGTTTCAATGACTCTTTGCTATCTGGGATATTTCTTCAAACTTCAAACGAAATCGAAGCTGCTTTGATACAATCTGTATTGTAAAAAGCGCTATATAAATAAAGATGACTTGACTTGAACGGGCCTTAAATGTAACATTGTGTCTACACCAGAAGTGAACAGCGTGACATGTCAAAAACAGATAGAACCCATTGAAATCAGTGATGCTGTCTAAACTGGATGCGGCGCAACGCGACATGATAAATCCCAGACAGTAAACTGAAGACCCCGTTCTATTCCTTGACACACTTCAAGCGCTCGTGCTACTTCTGACACAAGGAACAAATGAATTTGCAACGGTTCGCATTTGCCTCAAGCTATTGTGCCGTGAATTCATATGATGAAATTCATACAAAAACATAACTTTTTTTTTGTATGTTTTCATACAAATCAAATAATTCATTTTTAGAAAAAAGTAAGCAAAATGGACACCCCTAAATCTACACTGTAACCAAATTATGTAGTTTTCACAGCATTATTACTGTAAAATGAGCAAAAGCTTACTGTAGAACATACACAGTATATTGCTGTCAAGCTCAACAACCAAATCTCACCCTAAATTAGATATTCTTCTGTGCTGTATTTTTTATTTTTTTGTATTACTATAAGCAAGTTCAGGCTCTTAACTACTGATTGGACACAGATAAAATGCGTGGAAAAAGATGACACTGACACCGACAGACTAGAGAGATGAGATATCAGGCTCATACACAGGAATTCCTCCATATGATGAGGTGTACAGATGTTGCAAGCAACAGGGACAGATTATACACATGCACACAGTTCAAGTATTTCTCTCAAGAGATTAAAAAGGCTCATGGCACTCCTCACTGCACTCCTAGTTTCCTCTCTGTCAGAATGCAGTGCACTTTCTGCATCTGGGGCTTTTGAGGAATGTTTTCAGACACCAGCAGTTCTTAACAAGCTCTTTACAAGGTCCCTGAGGACCTGGTCGGACAATTAAATTAGGTATTTTTAGCTTATTAACCAGCACACTCAAATGCCAATTCATAGCTATTTAATGTTTTGGCGAATTGGTGGTGGATCCATACAGTCTCATTCATATGTTTTTGTAATTTGTGTGCCATTAATGGATACACTGTAAAAAGATAGGGGAGAGCGGGGCACAACCTAACGCTTTTTGGTTTTGGCTCAATTAATAAAAAAATAATTAGGTTAGATTATTACTTTTTTTTACAAAAGCAACGTACACATCTCTGCTACAAATGACCCCTTAAAGTTTTTTTCTAGGACATACCATTTCCGCAGTGGTGGAAAGAGTACTAAAAAAATGTGGCATTAAGTGTGTTATGGTGAAATTTCGACTACGCCACCCTGGGAATTCCACCCAGGGAAATGTGGTTGACACCTAAATAGTTGTAATTAGGTCATCCAGGTTCGAACTCTCTTACAATGGTAGGCAGACACGTGGGTATCAAAAATACAAAATCTTTATTAGTACAAGGTTTGTGTGGAGGAAATACGTCACATTAAGATTCGACCATAGTACACAACAGCATCTGAAGGCTGGACAGAGAGGTATATGATAGACAAAGTTTCAAAATAAAAATGAAAATCACAAACACACCTCACGCTTACTTACACAGCTCATAAAAGAACTGAAACCAAACAAACACGTCCCGACTTCAGGGCTGAGGTACACCACAGGAAGAGCGATCATAAAGCTAGTTAGGTGTAAAAGTACACTTGCACGCACACACACACCACTGTGCACTCAGATCACACCAAACACTTCAAAAGTGTTGCACGGCAACCGTAGGAGGAGCACCACCACCACACAAGATCCTCCACCCGTGTGTAAAGACTCTGGGCGGGTCTGATCAGAGGGGAATTTGCATATCATAATTAATAATTCATAATTAATAATTATTCATACAGATTTGGATCAGCCCGGTCTTACATGTTAATTAATCCCTCGATGAGGGCTTTCTGTTAACTTTACTTATATGTATACACGTGTATCTCTGCACTTAACCACAAATTAATTGTAATAGATAGCACAGACCACGTCTCACAAGACAAGTAAAATTAATTAGCTCAATTTATTTATAGAGCGGGGAAAACTTAATTCTCTGGCCAGAAGAATTCAGCATTCCAACTCCACAAAACATAACCTATTTGGTATGTTTAGTTATATAAAGCATGTAGCGTTCGATCTTTCACTTCAGGGACTTATGTCATGAGCAGGACAGTGATTCAATCACAAATGATCATATTGAATTTATTAAAGTATTCAATAAGGCAACTAAGTAAGCATTTACTACGTTACAATGATACATGTATATACAAACATTAAACACAAACTAAGACGACGCAGGACGTTAGACGATAAGTGATTTGGAGAGAGAGAGAGAGAGAGAGAGAGTGAGGGTGAGAGAGAGAGGGAGTTACAATCACCAAACAGTCAATTAATCTTTCTGAACACCATGAAAACACTTTCTTTATGCTTCTGAGAAGCTCTAAAAGAAGGTAACGTTATACTTGCACAACATGTTTGGTCTGTGTGTGTCGCGACTGATGGTCCGGCCCGCACGAATGAAGGGAGTTGCTCTCCTGTGTGCGCGCGTTCCGTGGAGCGCGTGAGCGCGTCCCGTCCTGGCGCGTGCATGGTTGGTCGCTTGCGCGTGGCCCCTTTGTTCCGTGGGGAGTCACGTGGCGTTCGTTGGCATTCGGCGCAAATGTTTGAAAGGCTTAAAAGTCTTTGAGGTGACGTTACTAGGGGTGGCTCGATACCACTTTTTCATGTCCGATACCGATACCACAAACTTGAGTATCTGCCGATACCGATACTGATACAATACCATACCATATTTTTCTCCCTCTTAATTAAGCTGTTAATAACACGTTTGTCAGGAGGATGCACTGTGATGAACCTAGCCGTCTAAAAAGCATCATGCTCAAATAGTGCAATAAATGTTCTACTCCCCTAAAGGAAGAAATACGTAGCCCACAACATCTACTGCTGCTTAATTTTTATTAAAATAATTTTTAAACAGAACTTGTAGCAGCATTTTTAATTATTCAGCACCATTCAATTAATTAAATTTAAAGTCCAACTGTGCAAATAAAAAATATATATAATTCCAATGCCAAATACTGGATGTAACACAAAACTCTATGTAGCCTAGTCATAACTTATATAAGTATAATCTACCATAAAAGTAATGGTATCTCCATTATAAAATGTACAATAGAACAGAATAGTACAATAAGGCACTCACAAATTAAACTCTACTTGGCCATTACACCTGATAAAGGGAAAACACATTTTGGGTAGACAGTCCAAGCTCTAAAGTTTTTCACATGTAACATCTGGGGATCATAGGTGTAATTTGAGGGTGCGACATGTCCCAGCCACTTTTTCTCAGGATCGATATTGCCCCCCACCACTTTTGAAACATTATGAGGCACAGATGTAATACAAATAAATAAAATATCTCCATTTAACAGAGCATTAATTAACATAGTTAGACCAAGCGCTAAAATGTGTTTGTTTTTTTAAATCAAGCTGAGCGCTCGTTGCCGCTGCTATCAGTTGCACGGATACAGTGTTCTCTTGTGGCGCGCGCACAATCTTCACTCGGTTGCGCTCCAATCTATCGCCGTTGCGGAGACTCACAAAACAAAATGCACACTTTTTAAAATATAACTCCACACAGCTGACATGATAATTGCTGACAGGTCTCACCTTAAGGTGCGTTCCATTCGACCGTAAAAGGACTGCGAAGTGGACTTCACAGGGTATTTCACCATCTTAAGTGAGATTCCTATTCGAAGGGAACGAACATGTTCAGTTCGAAGGGCACTGCAAACGGCATAGGGAATAAGGGAACATCAATACATCACTTCACAGGAAGTCAGTGAAGTCCACTTCAACTGATATACCGTGTTCAGGGAGTAGGGAGCAGTGAACACTGCGTAGGGATCCTGTTCGAATGGAACGCACCTTTACTCAGTCTTGTTCTAGCTACTGTTCACGTGACGCCAGTGTTGCCAAGTCCGCGCTCCCTCTCACACCTGGAAACGCGATTGGCTACGTTTTAAAATGCAATTGGGCGGGTTTTGTTGTGAAAATCTGGCGACCCTGCGTGCAGCTGCAGCGTGACACATGTTGCTCATCTCTCTTTACGGCATGTCTCTCAGGTGTTGTTAAGCATTTGTTTGACAGTTTAGGACTAGGTCTGTGGTCGTATCGGTATCGGAATATACTCCCGCGATTCATACAATATCCGATCCCAGTGATTTTGGCCAGTATCGGACTAATACCGATACCGATATCGGATTCGGCGCACCCTTACTCTCTACCTCTGACCTGCTGCTTTGATGGGTTGTAACTAGAGACTGATTTCCTCTTTGGAGTTTGAGGTTTAGGAAGTAATAATTTACTGTGGAGGTCCCACACTGTGGCTTACATTTCAAACTGAGATCTCCTTCATGGTCGTAGCCTGGGGATACTGGAAAGAAACAGTTGCTCCAGAGCATGAATAACATTTTTGTGCTCATGTTTTTAGAACATCAATAAAGACCAGATAACTTTAAAGGAATGAGCTATAATTAGTAGGGCTGCCACCTAATAGTCGACTAAATGTTATTCGACTAGAAAAGGCTTAGTCGACAAAGATTTTATTAGTCGGTTAGTCACAGAAAAAAAAACTCCACAGGTAGTGGCAAAGTCACGCAGGCTGAGAGGGTCAATAAATGCTGTGCTTTTGCAAAATAAAGAAAACAAAAATGATGCCATCTTGATCTCCCTGAACAGCAGTCACATAAATTAACCAAAACTCAGCATATAGGCTACTTGCCTCAGCAGACATGACAAATATATCTATAGAAAGCTTGAAATGGTTATAAACCTTTGAAATATGTTAAACCATACCCCAGACCAATACAAACATAGGAAACTGAATATTTTCAGAAGAATGTCTCCATACCAAAAGTAAATAAGACTCAGTCATAAATGCTGGAAATGCTCTGGCATTAGATTAAATTAACAAAGCTCTCCAACACATGCCAAACAACAAATCTCCCAGTCAAAATGGTTACACAGTTGAATTTAATAGAGAATTTTGGCATTCTCTGTTCCCTCTCTTCTTTAGGATTATTACAGAAATCTACGAAACTGGAAACATACCATATCATTTGAAGTGAACATTGCTAATATCATTCTCATTCCAAAACCTAATAAAGACTTTACACAATACCCCAACTATTGGCCAATTTCACTCATCAATGTAGTGTAAGGAACTCTGGGCGGGTCTTAATCGAAGGGGAATTTGCATATCATAATTAATAATTGATAATTAATAATTATTCATACAGATTTGGGATCAGCCCAGTCTTACATGTTAATCAATCTCCCGTTTAGGAAGGCTTGTATTAGAGTCTACCTGTTTGCGTACGTGTCTCTGCAATTAACCACAAATTAATTGTAATGGATTGCACAGACCACGTTTTACAAGACAAGTAAAATTAATTAGCTCAATTCATTTATAGAGTTTTGAGATCAAATTCCCTGGCCACAAGAATCTAATCCTCCAACTCTATAAAGCATACCCTTTTGGTATGTCTAGTTCTGTAAAGCTTGCAGCGTTCGCTCAACACTTCAGGGACTTTATCAGGAGCAACTCAGTAAGTCAGTCGAGATGAATATATTAATTTAATTAGGTATCTAAGTAAGCATTTACTACGTTACAATGATACATATATTTACAAACATTAAAACACAAACTAAGATGACGCAGGGCGTTTAGACAATGGATACCCGTAAGTGAGTTGGAGAGAGAGAGAGAGAGGGAATTACATTCACCAAAACAGTCAGTTAACCTTTTCTGAACACCACGAAAACACTTTCCTTATGCTTCTGAGAAGCTCTAAAAGAAGGAATATTGCACAGCATGTTTGGTCTGTGTGTGTCGCGGACTCGTGGCCAGGCCCGGTTGGGCCGCACGTGGAATGGAGATGCTGTCCTGTGTGCGCGCGTTCCGTGGAGCGCGGCGCTCTGCGCCGTCCTGGCGTGTGCATGGTTGGTTGCGTGCGCGTGGCTTCGTTGTTCCGTGGGGAGTCACGTGGCGTTCGTTGGCATTCGGCGCGAATGTTTGAAAGGCTTAAAAGTCTTTGAGGTGACGTTACCCGAGGAAATAGATCGGCAAAGTCCACTTCCTTTCCTGGGAAACGAACTTGGTAGTTCATTTGAGGAAAAGACGAAACTTTTAGACGATCAAAGGAGGGATCCCGGTTGGGGTCTGGGTCTCCGTGAGGAGATCCAGAGTTTACATGCTGTTTGACATGAGGTGTTTCTTGGAAGAGAAAGGGCGGAGCTGGCGTGCCGCTTTTATCCCCTTGGTGAAATCCATCCCCTTCCTGTTGGCTTGAGCCAATCGGGGAGATGGATGTTGCAGCGGGAAAATCTTAATTTATTGTTCTTTGTTCCCTGAAAGGGATGCACGTGGGCATGTGAGGGGGGTTGGTTCAGTGAGAGCTGATAATGAAAACAGTTTGATCTTCATTGGCAGTAAAACATATTAGAAATACACTTTACTTTATACCTCTATGCATATTCAGGTGTTTCACTTCATAAGCATCCTAGAGGTACCAAACATGAAATTAGAGAAGAAATACAGTGATATTTACAATGCATAAGGAGGATTTTTCTTTTTCCCTTATGCTGTAATAAATGTTATTTCACTGAGACATTGGAAACACACATGCATAGAAACACATTGAATATATTTCGTTAAATATCTTCCAAACACGAAAAGGAATGACAATCTCTTTGTTCAGAGAGTTTTTACAGCATTCCAAAGTCTTGTAACTTGACACTCACTGGAGTGAGTGAAAGAATGTGTGTGTGTGTGTGTGTGGGTGGGGGGGGTCGAGTCCTCGGAGGAAGGGTGATTTGCCTGGCAAAAATCCTTACAGTAGATATAAAAATCATAAGCAAAGCACTGTCTGCCAGACTAGAAACCATATTAACAGCTTTAATACACAATGACCAGACTGGATTTATTAAAGGAAGACATTCTTCCGAAAGTACAAGACGGTTAACAAATGTAATTACTTTTTATAATAACTTCATGCCAAGAAAACACATCACCTTTCTTAATTGCATCACTACATGCAAGGTGAAATGGTCATTTCTCTTCACCACACTTTGTCATTTTGGTTTTAAAACACATTTTACCAACTGGGTTAAAATTCTGTATAAATCCCCTGAAGCCTCAATTGAAACCAGCAGAATCATTTCAAAGCCATTTCCCTTAAAAATAGGTACACGTCAAGGATGCCCATTGTCTGCTTTAATATTTGCATTCTGTATTGAACCACTGGCAGTGGCAGGCAGTCCTATGGTATTTCAGGAATTCAACCACATAACATCCATTATTAAAAAAAAATTACAGTTTTTTACAATTGCTATGACAGATTTTTCAATACTTTTAACAATTTTCCAAAACTCTTAACACAGTTAGCACTACATCCGACTCTGTAAGGTATACTTTTAATACATTTCTTGTTGCTTTAACACAAAATGCACACAATGAACACAAATTTGAAATGTCTTGAACTTCTTTTAAACACAAGCTCAAACAAGACCAAAACAATGGATTTTTACTGCCAAATTTACCATTGAAGGTGTCAGCATTAATTCTTTATTTTGCACTCACAAGACTGGTTAACAGCAGGAGGTTACTCAGTTCAGCAGCTCTGGCGCTTCAACACAGACGAGAGGGCAGATGAAGGTGTCAGCATTAATTCTGTATTTTGCACTCGCAGGACTGGCTTAGCAGCAGGAGGTTACTCAGTTCAGCAGCTCTGGCACTTCAACACAGACGAGAGGACAGATGGAGGCATCAGCATTAATTCTGTATTTTGCACTCACAAGACTGGTTAGCAGCAGGAGATTACTCCATTCAGCAGCTCTGGCACTTCAACACATACGAGAGGGCAGATGAAGGTGTCAGCATTAATTCTGTATTTTGCACTCACAGGACTGGTTAGCAGCAGGAGGTTACTCAGTTCAGCAGCTCTGGCACTTCAACACAGACGAGAGGGCAGATGGAGGTGTCAGCATTAATTCTGTATTTTGCACTCACAGGACTGGTTAGCAGCAGGAGGTTACTCAGTTCAGCAGCTCTGGCACTTCAACACAGACGAGAGGACAGATGGAGGCATCAGCATTAATTCTGTATTTTGCACTCACAAGACTGGTTAGCAGCAGGAGATTACTCCGTTCAGCAGCTCTGGCGCTTCAACACAGACGAGAGGGCAGATGAAGGTGTCAGCATTAATTCTGTATTTTGCACTCACAGGACTGGTTAGCAGCAGGAGGTTACTCAGTTCAGCAGCTCTGGCACTTCAACACAGACGAGAGGGCAGATGGAGGTGTCAGCATTAATTCTGTATTTTGCACTCACAGGACTGGTTAGCAGCAGGAGGTTACCCAGTTCAGCAGCTCTGATGCTTCAACGCAGCAGGGAAAGTACTCAGTTCAGCAGCTCTGATGCTTCAACACAGACGAGAGGGCAGATGAAGGTGTCATCATTAATTCTGTACTTTGTACTCACAGGACTGGTTAGCAGCAGGAGGTTACTCAGTTCAGCAGCTCTGATGCTTCAACACAGCAGGGAAAGTACTCAGTTCAGCAGCTCTGATGCTTCAACACAGCAGGGAAAGTACTCAGTTCAGCAGCTCTGGTGCTTCAACACAGACAAGAGGGCAGATGAAGGTGTCAGCATTAATTCTGTAGTTTGCACTCACATGACTGATTATCAGCAGGAGGAATACTCAGTTCCGCAGCTCTAATATAGTTCAGCACAGATGAAGATGTCAGCTTTAAGTAAGGCAATGCACACACGGGGCTGAATAACACCAAAGGAAGGTACTCAGTTCAGCAGCTCTAACGCTTCAACACAGCAGGGAGAACAGAGATGATGTCAGAAGTAACGCTGCAGTTTATACTCACAAGAAGGGCGGAATAACAGAAAGGCAGATACTCAATTCAGCAGCTCTAGTGTTGGAACACGGACGGGAGGACAGGTGAAGATGTCTACAATATCTTCGTGATTTGTACTCACAGAATCAGCTGGATAACAGCAGAGGTGATAACGCTTACTCAGTTCAAACAGCTCTGTACCAGCAAGGCAGGATTCCATACACTAGTGCAGTTATAGGGTAGCTATTGATCCACTCGATCGCCCAAACAGTCCGCGGGAATCCCACACTCGATGTTTACACTGCAACACACTCCACTTCACTCGTGAAAATATCAACACAGCACCACAAATCATTTACTAGAAAAAGGCGGTGTTTGGGCTCGAATGGGTACCTTGATAAGTGGAATCTCCTTGCGCTGGCATAAACAGGACTCTACTTCACCGTCAGCTCTACGTCCTTACTTCTCAGTAAAACACTCCCGCTTCGGGGGTAAATAAGGTCGAATAACCACCTCCCGAACAAACAGACAATCTTCCCCGCCCTCAGTCCTCCTTAGTCCTTTCTGCACGGCCCGCCGTTTTTTCTTTCTCTCTCCATGTCCGCGTCTTTTATGCTTCTTGTGCCCTAATCGCCGTTTGGCGTCTTCCCTCACAGGTGTCGATAATCCTGCCCGATTAGCTCTCGCTGCATTTCCGCCCGTACGGGAGTCACCGGAACCGCTGTGTTGTTACACCGGAAGTGTTCCCCCTGGCAACAACTCCCGTGCAGAATGGTTCCAACCCTGGTCACCTTGTGACATCCTCCCCCACCAATGAGTGCTAGTCCCTAGAACTCCTGACTGGAGGTCCACTCCCCATATCTCGCAGGTGGTTGCCCCCGGTTTTCTCGCTGAGAGCGTCGGGGTGGAAGTGGTAGAGGCTCCCCTACTACCACAGCTTCCAGTCGTTCTGGGACCACTGCCCAACCCATCACTGGTGTTTCCGGGGTCCCAAGGGCTGTTGGACCCTCCACCGTGGGCCTCGAATAATTAGGGCAGGGCCGAAGCAAATTACGGTGCAGTACTCGCTCTGGGCCCAACTTCCCTTCAGGGCGAATGACGTACACCGGTACGTCAGGATCCCTCTGTCGTTCCACCACATATGGCATAGTCTCCCATCGATCACTCAACTTGCCTTTTCCTTGACGCCGACAATCCCGAACTAGTACCCGCTCTCCAGGCAGCAAAGGGGCTTCTCGAGCTGTTTGGTCGTATAACCGCTTGTTTTTCTCTGCCGCTCTGTTTATTCGGTCCGTGACCCTCCCGTAGGCGAAATGAAGCTGTTGATGATGCCGATTCACCCATTCGGTGGTGTTTGGGACCCCTACCGCAGTAGCAGTCCCCAGAGTAGGTCGACTGGCAAGCGTATGTGTCTCCCGAACATCAGAAAGGATGGTGCAAAACCCGTGGTACTATGTATGCTGCTGTTATAAGCATGCACCAAAGAGGGGAGGCAATCCACCCACGACCTCTGCTGGTCCGCATCTAGAGTCCCCAATAGGTTTAGCAAGGTCTGATTAAACCTCTCGCACCCCCCATTCCCCTGGGGGTGATACGGGGTAGTATGCGTCTTACGACACCCGTATATCCGACACAGTTCTGCAATAACCCTTGACTCAAAGTTTGGACCTTGGTCGGAATGGAGGATCTCAGGGCATCCAAAAGGCTGGAACACGGTCTTCCAAAGGGCCGTAGCGGTGGTAGTTGCTGTCTGATCGAGAGTGGGAACAGCCCAAGAGTACTTGGTAAACAAGTCTGTTGCTACTAAGATATTCTGAAAACGGTCCGCTGGTCGACACAATGTCAGGAAGTCCACTCCAACGACATGTAAAGGGGCCCGTGGCCGCATCGGGACTAATGGGGCTCTCACCTCTTTCCGGGTCTTATGAAGCAAACAGCGGGAGCAGTCCTGGATGAAGGATCCAACTGTCGCTTCCATCCTGGGCCAAAAGAAGTGCCTCCTCAACAAGGACAATGTCCTCTCTTGTCCTTGATGCCCCATCTGGGTATGGTAAGCGTGTAATAACCGTCTGGACCTGGTCTTTGGGTACCACCACCTAGTATACCAGCTCTCGGGTGGCCAGGTCCTGCACGGAACGGCAAATTACTCCCTCCTTTAAACAGAGCCTCTCCCAATGTCTGCAGAGTAACCTCACCGTCTGTGCTTGCCTTCCCACGGCTTGAGGCGAGGAGCCCTTCACTAAGCAGAGCCGGATCACCACAAGATCTCTGTCTCTCCCCTGCAACTCCCTCCACCGCCTCGGGTCCCATCCCCAGCTGTCGGGGACATCGATGGTACTTAGTCCTGGGGTCTCCACTACTCCCACCAGGAGTTCCTCCGCGACCTCCGCAGAAGGGGTCACCCCTGGACCCCCAACATTGCTCACCGGAAGCCTGGAGAGTACATCCGCATTCGTATGTTCCCGACCAGGTCGGTACTGCAGCTGGTAATCAAAATTTGCCAACTGAGCCACCCAACGCTGTTCGACGGCCCCCAGTTTGCCGTGTTTCAGTGGACCAGGGGGTTGTTATCAGTTACCACTAGTACCTTGGCTCCCCACAAATAATCCTTGAATTTTTCACTCATTCGCCCACTTCATCGCCAGGAGTTCGATCTTAAAGGAGCTGTAGTTCGAATCATTCCGCTCTGCTGGATGGAGACTTCGACTTGCATATGCAATTACTCTTTCCACTCCCTGTTGTCGCTGTGCTAGTATGGCTCCCAGCCCTAGTGTGCTCGCATCAGTATAGAGAATAAAGGGCTGAGAGAAATCAGCATAGGCAAGAACTGGGGCCTGCAGCAACTCTTGCTTAAGCTTCTGGAAAGCTACCTCACATGCTGGGTTCCAAGTCACAGAGGGGACCCCCGGCCCTGTGAGCGTGCAGTGCCCACAAGCAGTTGGTTTAGGGGCTTGGCAATTTTTGAGAAGTCTTTGATAAACCGTCGGTAGTACCCCACGAAGCCTAGGAAGGATCGTACCTGTTCGAACAGTTTTCAGGGGGCTCCCACCCTTGCACAGCCGACACCTTTTCTGGATCTCGGGGAGACTCCCGCAGCGCTGACAGCAATGCCCAAGGAACTTAACTTCCCTCTGGAATAGTTGGCACTTCTCCGGCCGTAATTTCAGCCCGTACCTTTCCATTGCTTGGAATACTTGCTCAAGGTGGGATAGATGGGCTGCGAAGTGCCGGGGAGAAGACTATAACATCGTCCAAGTATACCAGTGTGGAATCGACCAGTTGTCCTCCCAGGCAGTGCTGCATCAGCCGCTGGAAGGTTGCAGGGGCATTGCAGAGCCCGACGGCATCCTCTCCCATTCGAAGAGGCCAAACGGGGTGGTAAAAGCGGTCTTCTCTCTATCTCCCTCTTCCACCTGGACCTGCCAGTGCCCACTGGCTGAAGTCCAGCGTGGAGTACCACGGCGGCCTGAGTTAAGCTGGTGAGGGAGTCCTCGATTCAGTGGTAATGGGAAGGCGTCCTTCTTAGTCACACTGTTCAGCTTCCAGATAGTCCACGCAGAACCTCCAAGCTCCACTCTTCTTCTGGACTAAGACAATAGAGCCCAGGGACTACTGCTCTCAGCGGACAATGCCTCTCTCCAGCATTCCCTGCAACAGTGCACGCACCTCTGAGTTTAAGGTCGGTGGTACTGGACGATACCGCTCCCGACTTGGGCTGCGTCCCCCGTGGGGATCTGGTGTCTCACAATACTGGGTACAACCGTAGTCTTCTTCATGGGATAGAAACACATGCCTCCACTTGCTCAGAAGGTCCTGGAGTTGACGCCGTTGGTCCTCCTCTAGTCCTTCTCCCCACAAGGACTCCCCTGCCAGATGGTCTGGCATCTCACCGTCAACCAGGTCTGTTCGCTGATCCTCTTGCGTAATAGCCACTTCAACCACGGCAGCATCCACTCGGCTGAAACACACATCTCTGCCTTCTCGCACCTGCTGCGGTTCCACTGATGCTCACCCGGACCAGTTGCTGATGACGATCAGAGGCTAACCGGATATGGACTGGTATTCTGCACTCTCACAGACACCCGCCCTCTTGCGAACTACAGCGAGCCCCCTGGCAATCTCGACAGCCCAACAATTCCAGTGTGGTTCCACAAGGACCCAGTCATCCGGTCTCATCCGAATCGGGCTGGTAACCGGGCCCAAATAATGGCCTCACTCCTTCGCTGGAACTGAAAGGGCATACCTGCAGGCTACGCGACCGACATCTTCCCGGTCCCACTGGGTTCTGGCAGTATGGATCCTACGACAATCTGCAAGTATGTGCTCCCACTCTCGCTCCTCTGTAGGCGGGGGCCTTAGGGTGGGCCAATTCGGAACAGCTCTTCCCAGCATTCTGAGATAACATTCATGCCCAAAAGGGCTCGATGGGCCCCTGAGACAATGGTCTCGGACAACGACTACGCCCTTTTGCTGAACACCGACCCCCTGGATTTGAAAGTCGGCTACTACGTATCCGATGTAGGGAATATCCAGCCCGTTTGCCCCCGCAGAGTGAGCCAGGGTGCTTCGGTCTCCTGGCCTTCGGCATCCGTCAAAGAGCTCCTTGGACAGGCTTTCCGAGAACAAAGTGACTTGGGAGCCAGTATCGACCAAGCACTGGAGCCTCTTACCGTTGACTTGGATTTCGACTATAGGACAGCGCCCAACTAGTTGGTCTCTGGGAGGAGGCAAGGAGAGGGGTCTGATCGAAGGGGTCCCAACCACTTGACGCACAGTGGCCGACCCGACTGAGTTGGTCTCTGGGAGGAGGCAAGGAGGGGGTCTATGCGAAGGGGTCCTGACCACTTGACCCACAGTGTCCGGTGAACCTAAAAACCCCCTTGCGAACCACGCCGTTGGCCACACTGACGACTCATGTGGCCCGACTCCCCGCAGTGGTTGCAGATCGGTCGCCCCTGTTCGTCCCACTGGAACCTGGCCTGACCCGGCCGTCCAAGGCGGCGCCCCATCTCCCGACTCCCATCAGAATAGGACCGCTCTCGGGGTGGAGGCATTCCACCGGACCGGCCTCGGCGGAGTTCGTCCAAAAGGGTCTTGGAGAGCTCGGCCATCTGCTCTTTGACGTCTTTCATGAGCTCTGCACGTAGCTCCTGCTTCCAGTTAACTGGTACTGAGGCCGCGGGGGTACAGGTTCCACTGGCGGCCATGCAAGCGCGGGCGGGTCGGTGGTATCGGCATGGTCAATCTCCTGAGCCAAGGCCTCCCGTCGGAGAGCCTCGAAGGACAATGTAGGGTCCTGGCGGAGTTGTAGCCGCAAACTCTGGCAGATTGGTCCATCGCGGAGCCCCAAGAGAAATTGGTCCCGCAACAGGGTATCTTCGTCCCCAACCCATGATCACGTCGTTCTTTCAGGCGAGTACTACTGTTCTCGAAGTCGTAAAGAGTATGCACGGAGGTTCTGCCGGGGGCCTTGCCGGAAGTTGAAAAATTGGGCCCGGAGAGCAGCCACCGGGGGTGGCATGCCCATACAATTCAGTAAGGAAGTCGAAGACGGCCTTTGCATTGGCTCGTGCAGTTCCAGGGGCAACTTGGACCTCCCTCTTAGCCTCCCCCTCAAGGGACCCCAGCACAAATTGCAGCTTCTGCTGTTCGTTCAGCCCTTGTAAGCCAGCCAGATATTCAATCTGGGTTTCCCACTCGTGTAGACTCAGTTCTGATCCAGGCCCCCGAACCTTTGCGCTCAAGGTGCTCCCATGAAAACCGGCATAACTTAGGGTCTAGCAACTGGTGCTTCGTCCCGCCATCTTCCGTAATACGGGTGCTCAACTCAAGGAGGAAAAACCCTGCCGACTACGCCAAGTGTCACAGGCCGGAGCGCGTACTGGTACCCAGCCAGCCAACGCCCCCCGAACTGCCACCCCCCCCCCTTGAGGAGCTACCCCACAAGACAGAAGAGGCCAGACAACAGCCGATACAATTCGAGACTTTTATTTGTTAAGGGGATGTCTCTTAAAAATCAAACGGTCTCTTCATGCGTTTCTGCAGCACACACGGGCTCTGGGTTCCTTCAGCATCAATTCTGTATTTTGCACTCACAGGAACGGTTAGCAGCAGGAGGTTACTCAGTTCAGCAGCTCTGATGCTTCAACACAGCAGGGAGAGGAACTCAGTTCAGCAGCTCTGGTGCTTCAACGCAGACGAGAGGGCAGATGAAGGTGTCAGCATTAATTCTGTATTTTGCACTCACAAGACTGGTTAACAGCAGGAGGTTACTCAGTTCAGCAGCTCTGGCGCTTCAACACAGACGAGAGGGCAGATGAAGGTGTCAGCATTAATTCTGTATTTTGCACTCGCAGGACTGGTTAGCAGCAGGAGGTTACTCAGTTCAGCAGCTCTGGCACTTCAACACAGACGAGAGGACAGATGGAGGCATCAGCATTAATTCTGTATTTTGCACTCACAAGACTGGTTAGCAGCAGGAGATTACTCCGTTCAGCAGTTCTGGCGCTTCAACACAGACGAGAGGGCAGATGAAGGTGTCAGCTTTAAGTAAGGCAATGCACACACAGGGCTGAATAACAGCAAAGGAAGGTACTCAGTTCAGCAGCTCTAAAGATTCAACACAGCAGGGAGAACAGAAATGATGTCAGAATAACGCTGTAGTTTATACTCACAAGAAGGGCGGAATAACAGAAAGGCAGATACTCAATTCAGCAGCTCTAGTGTTGGAACACGGATGGGAGGACAGGTGAAGATGACTACAATATCTTCGTGATTTGTACTCACAGAATCAGCTGGATAACAGCAGAGGTGATAACGCTTACTCGGTTCAAACAGCTCTGTACCAGCAAGGCAGGATTCCATACACTAGTGCAGTTATAGGGTAGCTATTGATCCACTCGATCGCCCAAACAGTCCGCGGGAATCCCACACTCGTGTTTACACTGCAACACACTCCACTTCACTCGTGAAAATATCAACACAGCACCACAAATCATTTACTTGAAAAAGGCGGTGTTTGGGCTCGAATGGGTACCTTGATAAGTGGAATCTCCTTGCGCTGGCATAAACAGGACTCTACTTCACCGTCAGCTCCACGTCCTTACTTCTCAGTAAAACACTCCCGCTTCGGGGGTAAATAAGGTCGAATAACCACCTCCCGAACAAACAGACAATCTTCCCCCGCCCTCAGTCCTCCTCAGTCCTTTCTGCACGGCCCGCCGTTTTTTCTTTCTCTCTCCATGTCCGCGTCCTTTATGCTTCTCGTGCCCTAATCGCCGTTTCGCGTCTTCCCTCACAGGTGTCGATAATCCTGCCCGATTAGCTCTCGCTGCATTTCCGCCCGCACGGGAGTCACCGGAACCGCTGTGTTGTTACACCGGAAGTGTTCCCCCCTGGCAACAACTCCCGTGCAGAATGGTTCCAACCCTGGTCACCTCGTGACATTACAGTTTTTGCCCATTGCTTGAACACATTTTGCAAAATTTCGCTCATTGTGCCAAAACTCTACACACAAGTAAACGTGACACAACACTGGGAAATATACCATTCACATCTGTGTCAAATTGAAACCATAATGTAACTCTGATGACAAAATGACACATACTTGCACCATATGCTAACACTTTCAGATCAGAGGGAACACACTAGTCCACTTTATATAAAACACTGCAGTCTTTGATTTTGACTGTTTATTCAGAAGGCATATTTTCAGGAGGAACATTTTCAAACAACCAAAAAAGAAAACAGGCCTACTCAATATTGTACATTGCAGTAAGATAAATTCAGATAAAGCAATATATATATACTACTATATATATATATATATATATAATAGAAAAAAAAACACTATATACGTATATTCTACATACATTACGGAGAGCATCTTAGAAATGTGAGTACATGTTGGCTGTTGTATGCACTATAGAGCATATTACTGCACTATAGTTCTACACATACAGAACTCTCACCCCATCACATACCTGTGTAGCTCTCCAAATGGATGCATGTGGTCCTGATATGGTACATATTCAGCTGGTACTGGATTTCACCAACACTGTATTACATGTAAAGTACAGTTACACTTACCCATATTCAGCTTCGAAGTCCTTTGACCCTGTCACTGTTCCTTTTCAAATGGGACTCTGTAGAGCTGCTTCATGGTGATGCTGTGTTTTCCCAAGATGCATCTGATGATGTGAGATGATCCTCACATGGTTTATGTTGTTGAAGACTGTTCTGTCTGCAAGTATTTTCTGGTGGAGACGGATGGCATTGTCTGCCTACTGTAGGTCCACAATGGTGAGTTCCTTCTGTTGTGTGAACAGGCGTTGGCGTCCTCTCCCAAAAGGTCTTCTAGTCATTGATGTGATATACATTACAGTGCTGTAAATACCATCTGAGTGGAGTAGAATGGTAGAGAGGTGAAGACATACCTGTTTTCTAGTCGGAATCTCTTATTATAGATGTCACTGTGAAGTGGCTTATGTAAATGTGGCTGGACTCTCTGCCCAGCCTCCCTCATCGTCAGGCCATGGTTGATAACATGGTCCACCAAAGTTGCTCTTACAGTATATCATCAGAGTCCGTGCATGGCCTCTTTGACCTTGACCTCCTCCTCCTCTTCCTCTTGCTCTCCCTCCCTCTATCCATGCTTGCAAAGTTCTTCAAATGGCTAAACTGAGGGCTTTTTGTAGCTTGCTGATTGGTGTTCAGTTTTGCAATTAAGTGCCTTCGGGATGAGTATTTGAGTGGTTGCAATAACCCAATGTGTTTTGTATTTTGAATACATGTGTTTTCCAAATGGCACCCTGAGATTTCATTTTTGAACAAAGTGTCTTATGTATGAAATAGAGTGCAGTATGAAGGACCAAGTGTGTTGCATAAAGGAGTAAGTGTGTTGCAGAATTGCAACTAGAGTGCAAAGCAACGCTTTTGTTGAAAGAATGGGTACATGTGTTTGAGGCATGGTAACAAAAGCTTCAAGTTGTGTTACTTTAGTCTAAGCATGGTTCTATAGTGTTCAAGCAATGGGCAAAAACTGTAACACTGTATGTCAGAACAGATAACACCCTGTTCTAAACCTAATCTTACAGGCTAAAGTCAAAGTAAACAGCTGTTTATATTGTAAATTGAAACACAAATATATCCCCTGTATTTTATTCTATTGTTACTGAGAAACAGCTGATTAAATAATGCAAATATGGGACAATGTGACAATGTGGCATTTCACAATTCCAGTGCAGTCATGGCCTGGTTTACAGTTTTTCTCGATTGTTTACACACATTTCCTGCAAGTATGCCTCATACTCTCAGAACTCTACACACAAATCTAAAAACACACACACACAATCAGCAAAACCCCTCAATTGGCTTTATGCACAGCTGCACTACTTCCTGAACTTCAGCCAGCTCCTTGTTTCCTGTCTGCCATTATTGGACGAGCTTGATTAATTCAGGTGTGCCTGACCTCAGTAGTCATGGCAACAATAATCAGACACACCTGAATTAATCAGGTTCGTCCAGTAATGGCAGACAGTAAACAAGGAGCTGGCTGAAGTTCAGGAAGTAGTGCAGCAGTGCATAAAGCCAATTCTAGTGCAAAATAAAACTTTACATTCAAAACAATGTTATCTATTCTCAAAATGTTATTTTGTTTTCAAATGACACACACAAACCATCATATGAATAGACATTTATAAGAACCAGTTGAACACAGATGTGCTCAATGTAAAACACTATGATCAATGGAAAACACTTCTCCATTCATCATTATGACTTGGGCCTTTTTTTTGTTCAGTGTTACACTTACTACAGGCATGACCTACATAAGTATGTTGTAAAATATTTGAGAATATTGTTTTTATACCCAGAACACACAAATACACTGTAACAAATATATTTTATTTTTCCCACAAAAACAATGGGAGATAGATCAAACATGTCATACACCCAAACCAACACAAAGTTGCACATACAGTGGTCTACATACAAAACAACTGAAAAAATGTGTATGCTGTTACAGTAATACTGTAAAAAAATAAAATAAAAATCTATGCTGCATCCTCTCTTCAGTTTTGGTATTTTAGGCTAAAGCTCTGATTGCTAATTGTAAAACTGTGTGACGAGGGTTTGCCCATGTGACGAGTCAGTGTGAATATCTGAATGGCAGTGTGTTCCTCGTGAAAACAAGAGATTTTCTGCATGAAAATTGTGCCAAATGCAGATAATTTGTGTGTAGTGTTTGGAAAAAAGTGTGTTTTAGAACTGCAATTTGAGTGTAAAGCAGGAATTGAGCTTGTAGTTCAGCAGAATTGGTTCAGGGAGTTGGTGAATAAGTTACATGTTGTGCTCATTGTGTCTCAAGTACCAGAATTTGTGTGTAAACAACTGAGAAAAACTGTAATCCCATTAGAGGATGATGACCCCTTTCCCTTTCTTAGCCTGGAGATGGAAGGTTTTTGACCATCGTCTATAGGTATGTCTGCAAAAGCTTGTATATATGGAGGTGTGTGCATACATATGTCTATAAATACTGTATATGTAGGCTACATATATATGTACCAGGGCTCGAGACTGACGGCGTCCTATCGTCCTGGGGACGATAGAAAATGTGTTTAGGACGAACAGAAATATTCTCCAGGACGCCTACAGGACGAAAGACATTTTTGTATGAGTGTTCATTTATTACTAGCCTATTTGGCCAACTTACTTAGAAAATGCCAAAAGTAACCGACCAAGCGCTAACTACAACGGGAGCGCGTCTTCTCATGATGTTGCTATAGTTACTATCACTGGCCGGTACTCGGGGAGACTCGATCCGTGGTACATCTATCAAATGGCTTCATGACATCGCAAATATGTTGGGCTGGTTAAACAACGGATATTCAATGAATAAAAACTAGACAGAAATGTTAGATAGTGACGATTTGGGTAGAGATCCAGTCAGAACTGATGTCCTGCGTTTGAGGTAAATGCGCACATTTGTAGCCTACTGTAATGTGCTGATCTACCCAGCGGCACGGGAGTTGGCATGCACTGCTTGTCTCATAAAACGTTAAACTGTAAACGTCTGAGAGAATGAGTAAAGCTCACTTAAAAGTCTGATTAAGAGTGATGACGCAAAAAAAAGCTATATTTGGTGCGTTTTTTTACAACTATAGCGCGTGTCCCGCGCGAGTACTGAATTGAGCTCTCTTTCGTGTCTGAATGGACAAAATAATACTCACAACATTATGTCTAAATGTCCGTTTTTGGAGAGCATTCTTGTAAACTATGCTGGTTTTGTCTTAAACAGTTGTGAGTGTATTGTATGTGCATCAGTGCATTTGTATCCGCATGTCATTGGACATAATCCGATGTCTTAAAGTGACAGTAATGCCGTCTGTGTCCTTAATATTCAAGCAACAAAAGAAAAGAGAAAAGCATTCACTGCTCGTTAATAGCTTTAATAAGGATTCATTATATTTAATTCATACAAATAAATATGTCTGCTGCTTGAAATAAAGATATACCTAGTTAAAAATATGCAAATATCATTAATTGAAAAGAAGACTGTTCTACTCTAGGAAAAGTGGTTTTATTTAATTTTAAGATATTTAAGTCACAATAGTTAAATCTGTATCTGTATTGCATGTTCAAATTTTAAAATCATTCATATTAACAGGTTAATAGAGTTTAATAGATTCATTTGTATTAAATCTGTGTTTTATCTATTTACAGATAACTACTTTGAATGAAGCTAAATAAATATAATAATATATATCATAAACACTTTAATGTTGTTTTTTTATTATGTGACTAACAACAACTATAGATGATAATAAGAAACAACATTTTTAAATTGGGACGGTTGACATTCACTTTAGGACGGTTCAAATTGTTTTTCAGGACGGTTTCAGGACGGAGGTGAAAAAAGTTAGTCTGGAGCCCTGATATGTACTCTGTTTCTGTGGCTTGTACATACCTGTATGTATTGCCTTCTAAAAGGAAAAAAAATCGTTCACAGGACCAAATGTCCCTCCTGGATGCAATGGATTCTGCCATCCCAAGACATCCCAGCTAAACACAGCTAGGGGAAATAAGGAATGCCAAATGATTCTTCCCAAGATGCCTTGCCAGAATAGTGTGTGATGTGGATGAGAACATGTGGCCAAATGGAGAGACCGGATGATTACAGTCAATATACAGTTTTTTACAATTGCTATGACAATTTTTTCAATACTTTTAACAGATTTTCTAAACTCTTAACACACCAACACACCTACAACACACAATTGGCAAAACAGTTAATTTCCTGCTCAAAATCACACACTGTAAACTAAACTCCAACACTAATTTTCAAAAAACAAAAATACACTAACAAATACACTATGTCTACCAAAACACTAACACATGTTCCCTTCCAACAGGGACATTTGGTCAATCATAGCACAATGTCATAAAAAAACACTAACATGAGATGGAATTACAGAAACTGCATTATTTTATATACAGTTTGTCAGGTCTGCCCTTATACAATATACAGTATATTGGATTGTTTATACAGTAGATTGTTTTGCACTGCAGTTTATTTTGAAGCTTTTCTACAGTTTTGTTTGGGTTTAGCAAATGTGTGCATTTTGTTTCCTATGTTGTAGAAATTCAATACAAAAAAACAAAAAAAACAAAAACAAAAAACAAATGACTCTTCTCAGAATAGCAGAATAGAATGTACGGTTTATGAAAAAAATGAGACAGAGACAGAATTGGTGCAGTAAAGGCTTTATTTGCAACAGGACATTTCTGCAAGATATCAAAAAATATGCAATACTTGCCATTTACAGCATTACTGTATGTGAAAATACAAAATACACTCACCGGCCACTTTATTAGGTACCCCATGCTAGTAACTGTTTGGACCCCCTTTTGCCTTCAGAACTGCCTCAATTCTTTGCGGCATAGATTCAACAAGGTGCTGGAAGCATTCCTCAGGGAGTTTGGTCCATATTGACATGATGGCATCACACAGTTGCCGCAGATTTGTCGGCTGCACATCCATGATGCGAATCTCCCGTTCCACCACATCCCAAAGATGCTCTATTGGATTGAGATCTAGTGACTGTGGAGGCCATTTGAGTACAGCGAACTCATTGTCATGTTCAAGAAACCAGTCTGAGATGATTCCAGCTTTATGACATGGCGCATTATCCTGCTGAAAGTAGCCATCAGAAGTTGGGTACATTGTGGTCATAAAGGGATGGACATGGTCAGCAACAATACTCAGGTAGGCTGTGGCATTGCAACGATGCTCAATTGGTACCAAGGGGCCCAAAGAGTGCCAAGAAAATATTCCCCACACCATGACACCACCACCACCAGCCTGAACCGTTAATACAAGGCAGGATGGATCCATGCTTTCATGTTGTAGATGCCAAATTCTGACCCTACCATCCGAATGTCGCAGCAGAAATCGAGACTCATCAGACCAGGCAACGTTTTTCCAATCTTCTATTGTCCAATTTCGATGAGCTTGTGCAAATTGTAGCCTCAGTTTCCTGTTCTTAGCTGAAAGGAGTGGCACCCGGTGTGGTCTTCTGCTGCTGTAGCCCATCTGCCTCAAAGTTCGACGTACTGTGCGTTCAGAGATGCTCTTCTGCCCACCTTGGTTGTAACGGGTGGTTATTTGAGTCACTGTTGCCCTTCTATCAGCTCGAACCAGTCTGGCCATTCTCCTCTGACCTCTGGCATCAACAAGGCATTTCCGCCCACAGAACTGCCACTCACTGGATGTTTTTTCTTTTTCGGACCATTCTCTGTAAACCCTAGAGATGGTTGTGCGTGAAAATCCCAGTAGATTAGCAGTTTCTGAAATACTCAGACCAGCCCTTCTGGCACCAACAATCATGCCACGTTCAAAGTCACTCAAATCACCTTTCTTCCCCATACTGATGCTCGGTTTGAACTGCAGGAGATTGTCTTGACCATGTCTACATGCCTAAATGCACTGAGTTGCCACCATGTGATTGGCTGCTTAGAAATGAAGTGTTAAGGAGCAGTTGGACAGGTGTACCTAATAAAGTGTCCGGTGAGTGTATATTGACTGTAATCATCCTGGTCTTCTCCATTTGGCCACATGTTCTCATCCACATCACACACTACTCTGGCAAGGCAATTCGCCTAGGTGCACGTGGCCGCCATTTTGGATTTCTGATCAGCGCCTGTGCGGGCGAGCACTTCCGGTTTCGCTTTACGCCGGTGCAGGGAGCCGGAGAAAGGCGAAAATGATCTCTTATAGTTGTTTATAGAATCAACTATATCATTTAAAATACTACTGGGATATATATTACAGTCACACGAGCAAATGGCAATTAAATGCATGGATGCAAAGTCAGATTAATGAATTAAATACAACTGTTCACAATAAGAAGATTGTCTTGGTCTCATGCTGCATCCACAGTGAGAATTATGCCTACGATTTTATTTGTTTGCATAAAATAGCCTGAACATTCACACGTTTGCCTTGTCTTAATCTCCATAAATAGGCCTACTATTTTCTCAATTCTGCGCATATAACACTTCTTAAAGGCTACATCAGTTGCTCGATCAATATTATCAACACATATGTTACATACATGCTTTCTTTGCATCAATTATCTTTATAGATAAAAACGACGGCGGAAAAAATCGTAATAATTGTGAGTAGGCTAATTTATATTTTTAACTGTAGCGTTAGTTAACAAACAATTTAATATAGCTAGGCATAGCTAATTGTGTATATTTTACAGTGGGCTAAATACTGTATGTGCTGCTTATAAAACAGACAGAATGATTTATGAAATATTTCTGATTAAAATGCTCTTTACTCATCTCACTTGCACAAATAAATGCAGTAATAAAGCATATAAACGCACAGGTGAAATACACTGACAAGTTAGCAATAATAATGTTAAATAAAGCAATGCGTGGTGCACAATGAGTGTTTTTAAAATTCAAGGGAAGCAACTTGCCTTTCAGAGGGGGTGACTGATCAGCACTTCACTGTTGTGTGTCGTTATGAACCGTTTCATCACGTTAAAACAAAGAAGTCAGCTTTCATGCATTCCCCGTTGACTAAGGTGACCAGTCCCGAAATTTGAAGCTTTGTCCCGCGCCCCGCAAGTCATAAGCAGTCCCGCATTTTAATTTCTGCATCATTTTATTTCATCGTCTTTTAAATTACAACTCTACAATATTTTTTTAAATAATAAAACACTGAACATACGCAGCCGTTATTATTGGTTCTAGTCAGAGCGGGTAAACTGCGAAAAAAATAAAATGCAACAGAAAAATGGATCTATCCGGAGCTCCCGAGAAGAAAAAGTGTCGTTCGGCTAAGGAATGGGAGAAAAAATATACATGGTAAAACAGTTACAGTTGACCCTAAAAAAGGAGATGTAGAGACACATAATGAATAAGAAACCCTACTCGGCTATCAGACAAAAATTATATAAATTCAAGATGAATCCGGAAAGAACGCATTTAATCTAGTCTTTCCTAGTGGAATCTATGCGCTTATTTGGAAATGTGCTTTTTAGCGATTGGATTAGCCTACCTATTATTTTCACTTATAGCCTAATTATTTATATTGAATAGATCCTGTTAAAATTAGTTTTATATTATTAGTGACGTTCACAGCGCCGGTCAGCGCCGTCATTAACATTTTTATAAAGCCTATTAGCAATTTAAAGCATCACTGCAAAAATACATCTAATATAAAATCACTATTCACCTAGTAAAAATAGCAAGTTCTCTCCCTCATGTCCCGCAAAATCAGGTCTGCTGATATAATCAAATAAAATCGTTGCTGTAACTCTATATTTACAGAAGGCATAATCATTGTGTATGCAGAATGAGACCAAGACAATCTTCTGTTCGTGAACAGTTGTATTTAATTCATTAATCTGACTTTGCATCCATGCATTTAATTGCCATTTGCTCGTGTGACTGTAATATATATCCCAGTAGTATTTTAAATGATATAGTTGATTCTATAAACAACTATAAGAGATCATTTTCGCCTTTCTCCGGCTCCCTACACCAGCGTAAAGCGAAACCGGAAGTGCTCGCCCGCACAGGCGCTGATCAGAAATCCAAAATGGCGGCCACGTGCACCTAGCGAATTAAGGCATCTTGGAAGAATCATTTGGCATTCCTTATTTACCCCTGAGCTGTGTTTAGCTGGGATGTCTTGGGAAGCAGAATCCATTGCATACAGGAGGGACATTTGGTTCTGGGGACGATGGTCAAAAAACTTTTTTTGTGATCAAATTTTTATTTATTTTTCCTTCTAGAAGGCAAAACATACAGGTATGTACAAGCCAGAAACAGAGTACATATATATGTAGCCTATACAGTATATATAGACATATGTATGCACACACCTCCATATACACAAGCATTTGCATACATAGACGATGGTCAAAAACCTTCCATCTCCAGGCTAAGAATGGGAAAGGGGACATCATCCTCTGATGGGATCAAACCAGGCCATGACTGCACTGGAATTGTGAAATGCCACATTGTCACATTGTCCCATATCTGCATTATTCAATCAGCTGTTTCTCAGTAACAACAGAATAAAATACAGGGGATTTATTTGTTTTTCAATTCACAATATAAACAGCTGTTTACCTTGACTTTATCCTGTAAGATTAGGTTTAGAACATGGTGTTATCTGTTTTGACATACAGTGTTAAAGCAATGGTAAATTTGGCAGTAAAAATCCATTGTTTTGGTCTTGTTTGAGCTTGTGTGTAAAAGAAGTTCAAGCATTTTAAATGTGTGTTCATTGTATGTATTTTGCGTTAAAGCAACAAGAAATGTGTTAATAGTATAGCTTACACAGCCGGATGTAGTGCTAACTGTGTTAAGAGTTTTGGGAAATTGTTAAAAGTATTGAAAAATCTGTCATAGCAATTGTAAAAAACTGTAATTTGTATTTTCACCTACAGTAATGCTGTAAATGGCAAGTATTGCATATTTTTGTTATCTTGCAGAAATATCCTGTTGCAAATAAAGCCTTTACTGCACCAATTCTGTCTCATTTTTTTCATAAACCATACTGTCTATTGTATAAGGGAAGACCTGATATACTGTATATAAAATAATGCAGTTTCTGTAATTCCATCTCATGTTAGTGTTTTTCATGACTTTGTGCTATGATTGACTAAATGTCCCTTTTGGAAGAGAACATGTGTTAGTGTTTTGGTAGACATAGTGTATTGTGTTAGTGGATTATTGTTTTTTGAAAATTAGTGTTGGAGTTTAGGTTACAGTGTGTGATTTTGAGCATGAAATTAACCGTTTTGCCAATTGTGTGTTGTAGGTGTGTTGGTGTGTTAATAGTTTAGAAAATTTGTTAAAAGTATTGAAGAAAATGTCATAGCGATTGTAAAAAACTTAATAAAGGGGGGTTGACTGCGATTTCACTTTTTTCATTTTAAAAATAGTGTGTAATATTGCTGTTGGTGCACGAACAGTGTCTGCAAAGTTGCAGCACTGAAAGTTCAGTGTAAGCAGAGATATCGTCTTTAAAAAATCAGTAAGTCTATTGTCCACAAAAACGACTCGGTTGGGACTACAGCTGGGTTATGGTATGTCACTAACCCACACATTTGCATCAACCCCTCCCTCAGAATATGCAGAAAATGGCATGCGCACATTTCGAACTCGTCGAGTGTGTTGTTCACGCAGCTGTCAGGTCTTCTGTGTTCTAGCTTCCCATGGACGCTATACTTCCTCAACAATGGATACAATTTATGTTTGATTATGGGTAACACTTTATTTTGATAGTCCACTTTAGACATTCAGCTAACTATAAGTAACTTTGCCGCTACATGTCAACTAACTATTATTAGAGTATTAGTAGACTGTCGGCTAAATATCTACTAACACTTTATTTTGTTGGTCCCCCAACAGACATTCAACTGACTGCAAGTAACTTAGCAACTACAAGTCAACTTGTTCTCCTAACCTGAACCCTAACACCTAACCATAACAGTCTACTTACAGTCTACTACAGCCTACTAATACTCTAATGACACTTAGTTGACATGTAGTTGAAAAGTTACTTATAGTTAGTAGAATGTCTAAAGTGACTATCGAAATAAAGTGTAACCTGATTATGTTCCTGAAAATGGCGATCGTAATCTAGCTCTCTGTGCTGCGCATTTATCGGAAGACAGCTTCCAGAATCTCCACGAGTTCAACACCGGATTCAGCAAGAAACTGTTACTAAAACATGAAGCAGTTCCGAACTTTAAAACAAGAGGCAGCAGTTGTTGGGCCACAACCTGTAAGTATGCTAAGACTTAATCATTTTAAATGTATTTGCATGTATAATTACAGATGTAGCCTTGTGTTTTTTTCTTTGTTTTTTGTTTTTTGTTTTTTCAAATGCCAGCGCTGGTTTTATAGCCACTACTAGTTAGCCTATGCTATTTTGTGTTTACGACAAATGCGTACAAACATTATGGACCTGAATTTTCTATAAGTACTAATGTTTTGAACGTATTTTTCATGTATGCTTTATGACGTTATTTTCGATTTGTATCAAGAACGTAAACATGCCAACGAGTATAACATTAGTAGCCAATCAGTTGCTATTGTTGCCAGTCAGATGCTATTGTGTAAAATAAACATGTATAAAGTTAAAAAATGTAGGAAATTATCATTCAGAAACGTTTAGTAAGAGCCGTGTGTGGTAAGGTTCTGTTGACGCTCTTCATCACGGCTTTCTCGGTCTGATTATGACTGAAACTGATACTGCAGTTCGACACATATTTACTTCTGGACCGGAGCTCAAGACATGCATGTTTCGCTCATAAAGGTAATGGGCGCTAACCTTCCGGACAGACGTGAGCGACAGTTTAGCCAATCACAACACACCGGGCCAAACTATCCAATCTGGGCCCACTACGTGTTTCTGAGGGAGTGTTTTCATAGAATCAGGAAGTGAACCGCTTGTTCAGGGAACCGAAGAGAGCGCGGCTGACAATAAAGGTGAAGTTTATGAAAAATAAGACTTTTAAAAAAAGAAAAACCACGAATACATGTTATATTGCACCCCATAAATACAATCATGCAAAGAAAAAAAGCAGTCAACCCCCCCTATAAACGATATAGATATGAAGAATTGACTATATTTCATATGTTACAAGAACAGCCTTTTCCCACATTGCTAAGCTACGTAACATGCTATCTGTTTCTGATGCAGAAAAATTAGTTCATGCGTTCATGACCTCGAGACTAGATTACTGTAATGCTTTATTAGCTCGTTGTCCTGCATCCTCAATAAACAAGCTACAGTTAGTACAAAATGCAGCCGCTAGAGTTCTTACTAGGTCAAGAAAATACGATCATATAACACCGATTTTATCATATCTACACTGGTTACCTATTAAGTTCCGTATCAAGTGCAAAGTACTACTACTGACCTATAAAGCCCTAAACGGTTTAGCTCCTATGCACTTAACGGACCTTCTGTCGCCCTACAATCCACCGCATTCCTTAAAATCACTAAATTCAAGGCTTCTGGTCATTCCTAGGATATCTAAGTCCACTAAAGGAGGGAGGGCGTTCTCGCATTTAGCTCCAAAACTCTGGAATAGCCTTCCCAGACGGTCCAAGGCTCTGACTCGCTCACACAGTTTAAAACTAGACTAAAGACACATCTCTTTAGTCAAGCATTCACATGATGCTTACTTTTTAGTCCTCTGTTATACCATACGGAACCGTTTGCCACTGAAACTGCTAAACACACCAGTGGGGCTCGACAGCCTTTTAGTCAAACGGGCTCGGCGCTCATGGTTGGGTTGTGGAAAGTTTGTGAGATTGTGGTTTTCTAACACCGACTCCCATATAATGGAAATCATTATGAACATCAGCTATGCTAATAATTTCCCATCTGCCTTTCTGCAGAACTGGCCCACGACTGAGCCTGGGTTCTCCCAAGGTTTTTTCTCCATCCAATCTGATGGAGTTTTGGTTCCTTGCCACTGTTGCCTTCCTTTTGGCTTGCTTAGTTGGGGATATTTAATATTTAACAATATTATTGATCTGTGTTGTACTACTTTCATGTTATCACTGTGAAGCTGCTTTGATACAATCTGTATTGTGAAAAGCGCTATATAAATAAATGTGTCTTGACTTGACCATTTATAGACAGTAGACATATCCTTGAAAATGCATTCTAGTTACTATCTCTAGCACAATGAATGCCTGGTGGAATACTCACAAGGTATTAAAATACAGATCAGATCATACCCCACTGTGGCACAAACAAATACATACACTGATGGCCTGCTTATACACAATTAAAATATAACATTCCCAACCAGGCCAATACTTTTGAAACATACAGTTTAGAGAAGTAATAAGAAAACCAGTTGGTTCAAGAAACTTTAAAAAACGTTATAAACGTTATAAAAGTTATTAATACAACAGACAAATCAATAGCCATTGCTTCCTACTCAAAAATGGACTACTGACATGGGCACAGAGAACGTTAACTGTCAACATGTCTGCAATAATATACACTCTGACATGTAATTGTAAAACTTAAAAAATTAAAAAATTAAAAAAACAACTGTTCCAATACAAACTGCTACATAGAACACATATTACAATGCACAAACTTCACAAATGGGATATAGACAACAAGAGACAATAACAAATGTACACACTGTCATAGGCGCGGGAAGGGGGGTGTTGCGGGGGCTGCAGCCCCCCTCCTCATAGCATCAGTCGACGTCGTCGTCCTGAGCTAACATTGGGCAGCCCATCACTAAATAATATGCATGTATAGTGATAAAATATTCATTAGTTACATTTTTATTTTTCAGATAATTTCTGAAGAATAAAAATGTAACTGTCATATTATTAGTTACTGGTCTCATATTATCACCCAGTGGCGTTTTCTACCGGATGCCAAGGGAAGCAGGCGGCATCCAATCTCGTCCGACAATCACTATTATCGTAAATAAAACATTTTATTTGTTTATCACAATTCAATATTTGTGTTTGGCCTCTCATTTTACGTGATTGATTATTGATGAAGCGTGATCAGCGTAGGCACAAGCTGAGTTTCGGCGCCACCAAGTTCACGTTCAATGCAAGTCATTGTGCCAGCGCCTTATTATTCTGATAGATATTTGCTTCTTATATATTAAATACAGGCAATTGATTGATAACACATTAATTGAAATTAAGATATTTATATTAAACGAAAATCTTTTAAAAAGAGTCTTTCTACAAAACAAAACACAAGTGAGTGGTTAAAATCATGTCTCTCATGATGCATCTTTCTCATGCTCCATGCTCACTTTCATAATCAACATTGATTAAATAAAAAAAAACATTAGTCTATAATATTTAAACAAATATGATACTAAATATATTTACTTTATTGGCTACAACACGTAACATATACTGTACAAAGAAATTTAATGTTTTTTTTGTCATAATGACGTCATATTTTTCAACCCAGCCCTCAGCCCCCTCGCCTGAAACAGCTTCCCGCGTGCCTGCACACTGTCCAACTTGATAATAATTTCTATGTCTTTTGAAACTGCCAATTCGTTCAATACTTTTGGTCGTGGGCAGGCTATCAGAGATTTTTGGGCTCAGCTTCACAGTGTGTCTGAAAATAGCATTACTCCGAGATTTATCAACACTAACTATATCCAAACATCAAGAAAAATCTATACTCATTACAGCAAAACAATCTTACTTAACTGGTACTAAAGTTAAGATTTTTCATAAGCTGGGCCCCAAGCTACTCTTATGATAATGCTCTCAGTGATGCTCCATAATAGGCACTGAATGCATGAGCTAACATGTCCGTTACCTTACACTGGAATGCACGCAGCATTGCTTGCCTCTGACGAGTAATTATTTTCTGCATCCACTCCAACTTCACTCAGGTGTTTAATATGAGCATCATGTCTTGAGAAATTCAAGTTTGGATAGTTCACTGCATAAAAAGTGCATATATTATGCTTTTTCAGATATAAATTGTCATGCAGTGTGTACATATAGCTGTCTGTGAATGTAGAAGGTCTTCAAAGTTTCAAAGATCAAAGTTCACAATTAATGGAGTTATCAGTAATTACAGTCTTACTTCCTGCACAAACCTATAGGTTTGTTACAAATTTGCAGTATGCCAGCATATGTCTTTATCTGGCTGCCCTTGAACAACATAGTCTTTGACTCACCCTCAAACACTAGTTGTAGCTAAGGCCTGAGTTTGGTTTGTGTTGTCGACATGTCGAGAATGCACTGTGAAAGTCAATCCACTTTGAAGCACTTCCAAAGTATTAGGACTTGTGCTCGAATTAAGCGTTTCGTTTTTGACTCACACAATAAGCGGAAGACCAATCACAACCCCTGATCTGACCAACCTATCATAGCAGAGTAGACCAGTCACAACAGACTGGGCCATCTGACCAATAAGTACCGAGTAGATCTCTCGGAAAGGAGGGGTTTAGAGAGACCAAATCCTTGATCGAACCATTTCAGACACAGCGAGAAAAGAGGTGATGCTGGAACGTATATTATGAGAAATTTAAAGTGTCTATTGAACTTGGATGCATGTAAATCTATTCTAGGAGACCTCCAAAACAAAACTAGGAACTTTTAAAATAGCAGAATTGGGGCCCTTTAAGATAAGGTAACTGATTGAGTGACACAGAGCCTTGTAGCTCCTTTCCATATTTATAGAAACATGCATCTCACATTGCGTGCATGTTCTTGCCAAGGGCAAAGTTATGTACAGCTAAGCAGCTGTCTGCAAGTGTTTGCATGAGAGACATGCCTTGACATGAGCGATGTTGAGATGTAAAACATCTCTGACCAGTTGAACATTATTTAGTACATATCACACACCCTTCAATGAGGCACTGTCACAGCTTCTCAATGTCTGCTGCATGGATGTGGGTAAGAAATACAGAGACATACATTTGAAAGCTTCTGTTTTGCAGTGAACGAGCACTGAGGACAGTGGCTCTGAGAACTGATGAATATTTAATTTATACCCTTGCATCTGGGAAAAAGACCATCCCGTGCATCTGATTAAAATGTGAGGCGTCTTACATCAACAGTTGCTTTTGTATTTGTTATTCACAGTTTACCACAAAACAGGAAAGAATCACAGTTATCTAGAAAATTAAACACAAGGGAATAACATTCTAATAAGAGATTACATAGGCCGGTCCTCTATCTGCCACAATCATAAGCATGAGTGGTGCACATCTAGCCTAGGGGCCTCCATATGTACTCTCTTCCCCTAAGTCATTATTATGAGCCTCACTATCTAACACTGATTACAGCCTAAACAAACATGCAAAGGTACAATGACTGTAACACTAAATTAAGTCTGCAGCACTGCAAGACCTAATGCATAGTTCTAACATTTTGAGACATTATATGTTCCCTTTCGAGGGTTAGGGTTAACTGACGCAATAAGGATGCTTCCCACAGGACTCTGTGTCTGAGGCACTGACAAGGGTTTGGATGCAGTGATGACGTCACTGTCACAGTCTTTCATCTGCACCAGTCTGTCTTTGTCATCTGCACTTCACTTCCCCAGGATTCCACACCTGAACTCACTCCCTCATCAGCCTCCTGTTCAGCGTCTTGTTCATCAGTATCACCTGTTTTCACTCGTTATGTTTGATTTCTGCTTGTATTTAGTTCTCCCTGTTTCAGTCAGTCTGGGTTATTGTTGCACAGTGCACCGATACTTCAAAAGTATTGCGATACTCGGAAATTAAAAACCTCACGATACCTACATTTATTAGTATCGATACTTTTATGAATGACCGCGTTCCAGATTTGTAAGAGACGTATTTCATGTTGGTGTGTGGCACGCATGCTTCCAGTCTCTCCCTATGAATGTCTGTGTTTCTCCTCACGAACGCAGCAAAGAAGCTGCAGCTGTCATGAGACAAACACTACCGCGAGATGTCTGCATGCGCGAGCACACGTGATACAGTGGCCGCCTGTTAGTAGCGGAGTGGCAATCCGGAGAGTCGAATCTCTCCCGGTGGGCCGGTAGTGTTTCGAGGCCGCGAGGGCCGGTCTGATAGTTATACATTGCAAGTTATTAGCAACACAATCCAGCGGCCTGTACACAATATTCTCTGCAACGGCGATAGTTTGAAGCGCGCGTCTGTGTGAGCCGCAAAAGACACTGTATCCATGCAACTGATAGCAGCGAAAAAGAGCGTGTAGGGAACCTACACAATAATAATATACATAAAATGTATTTAAGGGGGGCCGGAATGGCCAATTTAGCTCAAAGGGAATGATTCATTGATTTGCAATGAATCTGAACCGAGTCACTTATGGAACCGAGCAAATGAATCGTTTAGAGTTCATTCGAACGGGCCGTAATATAACCTTTATAAGGATATAAACCCAATTTATAGTGAAACACTATGTCTTAGCAATGTAACTTTAGATCGACAGTACAAGACATTAAATATGCAAGCACAACACAAGGCAATTCATCTTTTCAAATATATGGAAGACTTTATTAGCTATTCTAAACACAGAACTAAATTCTAAACACAATCACACACACATTCATACAGTCGCGAAAGGAAAGAGTGAGTTGGAAAGAGTGAGAGAGAGAAAGTTTCAACTTTCTAATGCACGTAAGACAACATGACCTGAAAGGACCATCAAGCAGTAATTTAAACCTTCGTCCTTAGATAGGTTATTTAATTTACATTAAATGCACCCGATCAGTTAGAGTCTGAGGTAGGCCTACTTGCTTGCGCTTGTCTGTGCGTCAAGGGGATTCCTTTGTCTTGTTGCGTTGAAAGGGGGTTCCCCGGCCGGTCCGCGTGGCTGGTTGTCTTTGAAGTGCCTGGAGGTTTCGCTGCCGATCACGTGTGATAAGCAAGCGAATGAGAGTCTTTTCCAATTCGAAGCGCGTTGCAGGGAAGACGTTTGAAAACGATACTTTGCAGCTAACTTAACTTTGAAAACGAGACTTTCACGAAAAAGGAAATAAAGGAAAGAGATAAGAATAAAAACGAGTCAGATGGCTTAAAGCTGTTTGAACCCCGATCTATGGGTTCTGTCTGCTTGGTCTGGTAGAGTTGTTCTCAGAGAAAAACACAGAAACACTCTTTAAAGAGAGGCACAACTTAGTTGCAAAACAAAACTGAACGGTTTCAAAATCCGAACTGAACCGAACTCAACTCTGAACTGAACTGGGCATGAGGTCCTTTGTTCAAAACTTTAACTTAAAGTTAGTGCAACCTCTTAGCCAATGAGAAGTGGCCCAATTCTAGGAGGTGGATCTGCCTTCTTATCATAATTTATGGTCTGTGCTCTGCCTGTGGCTGGTCTCCAGCACTAAGCAGAGAGACAAAGATCAGTTTAAACATTATGATTGTTATAACCATAAAACGAAGCATATTACACTGATTTCGATCAAGCCATCTTTTGAATTAAGAGAATCTGATTCGTTTGATAGGAAGCACGATAGTCTCATTCACACAGAAGAGTAATATCACAATTACATGTGATCTAAGCATAATAACTCCAAACAGATTGCAGAACGCATAATAAACACACACATATATTGTATAGACACAAACTTATGTAGTTTTGATTATGAGTCCCTTGACAATTGTTCTGGGGTGAGTTATATGACTTTATATGTGAGATCTCAGATCTCAATAGTGAGGTCAGGCAAAGTTCTTGCTGATATATGTGTTAGAGAAAGGAGACCTGGGTTCTGTGGAACATCTCTGTCCGGGGGTCAAAAGGGTCTTTGTGCAAAGGCCTCTCGTTCCCCCACTTTGGAGTCGATTTGTCTTAGTAAAACATTAAGAACTTGACACGTCCGGTTTTAGTGAGCATCTTTTGGGCCTGCAGAGCAGTAAATCGAAGGGGGTTTGGTCCGCAACGCAGACTTCCTGGAGCCTGTGTCAAAGGAATGTGAGCTCCATTCTCTTTGGGGGTGCTGACTCATGTGAATGAATCTCACGAGAGATCCATTTGATTAAGTTGTGTTTGATTCGCCTCGATTCTCTACAAGCGCTCTGCTTGATTTTAAAGAAAACAACAGATTTTAGTGCTAGATCTCTTATTTAATAGCGAACTAAATTAATTATCTGCTAGTTAACTGGAGATGTTTCATTTATTTTTGTATTAGGTGTACAACTTTCCCCCCAACTTTCATAGATAGCATAAATAATTTGCAAGCTGCTAAAATAAAGGATACAAAACATCAGCAAAATGATCTATCGACTATATGATTATAGCATCAGAGCATGTGCATGTCAGTGATTTATTTATATTAGGTTATTACAGCATTAAAGAGCACAGACCTATGCAAAGGAGGTGCATGTGAAATGCCTTGTAAGAAATACTTTCCTTTTCAGGAAAAGTATTGAAAAAGTATCGAAATCGCAATACTTGACTTGGTATCGGTATTCGAAAACAATAATTTTGGTATCGTGACAACACTAGTCTGGGTTGGTCGTTGTTGGTGTTACCACGTGTTTTGTGAGTGTTCCTGCCTGTACCTATACCTGTTTGCTGTTTTGAGTTTAAGTAAAGTAATTGAATTGGAGCATTTGCCTCTTCAGTCTTCTTCTTCTGCCTGCACTCCGCTACACCCCGTGAAAGAACGACCGAACCAAAAAGAAGTTTCAGCATGGGGATTCTCCTCACACCAGCTCATACTCTATTCAACGTCTTTCAAGATGGTCATCCTATTGAAGAGTATGTCGCCAATTTCCTGGAGCTTCTCTGCTGGGGTAAGTTGGTCAGATGACATCTTCAAGTCAGTCTTTTGGCTGGGCTTAGACGATCATCTGTACCAGCAAGCCCCAGCAGCAGCATGTCCGGGAACCTCGCGGTTACCTTGATCATGTGCTGTGGTTCAGCGGTTCAACCTTCACCGTTGGTGAGGCTGATGACATCACCGCTCAACCACCAGCTCCAGCCATCACCAAGCTTCCTGTCCTTATCCCCTGGTCTGGGCTTTCAGCCTGCCCAGCGAGAGCTGTCGACGTCCCGTCTGCCCAGCGAGAGACTGTCCACATCCCGTCTGCCCACCGAGAGACTGCCCACGTCCCGTCTGCCCAGCGAGAGCCGTCCAGCCAGCGCCAGATACCGTCCAGCCAGCGCCCGAGACCGTCCAGGCCAGAGACAGCCCCTCCCTGAGTCTCGTCCCGCTGAGACAGCCCGTCCAGAGTCTCTGTCCCACCGGAGACAGCCCGTCCCAGAGTCTCGTCCCGCCGAGACAGCCCGTCCAGAGTCTCGTCCGCCGAGACAGCCCGTCCCAGAGTCTCGTCCCGGCGAGACAGCCCCGTACCAGAGTCTCGTCCCGCCGAGACAGCCCGTCCAGAGTCTCGTCCTGCCGAGATAGCCCGTCCAGCGGTCTCGTCCACACCGAGACAGCCCGTCCAGACTCGTCCCGCCGAGACAGCCCAGCCAGAGTTTTGTCCCGCCTGCCCCTAATCCGGGGATTCTCCCCAAATATTTTTTGGGGGGGGCCCTATGTCCCAGCCACGGTCGCCTGAAGGGACTTCACCGTCCTGGCCGCCTGAAGGGACTTCACCGCCGTGGCCACCTGAAGGGTCTTCACCGCCGTGGCCACCTGAGGGGTCCTCTCCGCCATGGCCGCCCGAAGGGTCCTCTCCGCCATGGCCGCCCGAAGGGTCCTCTCTGCCATGGCCACCCAAAGGGTCCTCTCCGCCATGGCCGCCCAAAGGGTCCTCACCGCCCATAGCCCACCCGAACAGCCTGCTCCACCCCTGGACGCCCGAGGGTCCAACAGCTCCGCCCTGGACACCCGAGGGTCGTCTGCTCCACCCTGGCCACGCCCTCAGCCTGTTCTGCCACGCTCTCAGCCTGCTCCACCCTGGACGCCCGAGGGTCCAACAGCTCTGCCCTGGACGCCAGAGGGTTCGTCTGCTCCCACCCTGGCCACGCCCTCAGCCTGTTCCACCATGCCCTCAGCCTGCTCCCCCCTGGCCTTGCCCTCAGCCTGCTCCGCTATGTCCTGCTCCGCCCTGGCCACGCCCTCGTCCTGCTCCGCTCTTGTAAACATTAGTTAATGCACTGTGAACTGAACATGAACAAACAATGAACAGCTGGATTTGTATTAACTAATGTTAACAAAGATGAACAAAAACAATAACAAATGTATTGCTCATGGTAGTTCATGTTAGTTAATACATTAACTAATGTTTAATCAATGAACCTTATTGTAAAGTGTTATCATAAAATATGTTATTAAGGAATTAATACACAATGACACATTGAATTAATAGAAATTCATGTAGTACTTAATCTATTAATCATATAGACTCTTTATTAGTTGCTGATGCAGTAATCATTAATTAATGGTTTAGTTCTTCATGAGTTATACAGTTAATTAAGATATTATCTGTGCATTAATTAAGTATGAATTTAATGCATATTAGTGCACCCGTATTGTAAAGTGTTACCGGAAATTAAAATAACAGAAATTGTTTTGGCTTTACAGCAGCTCTAGAATAAAGTTATTGTCCAGCTGAAGTTACTTTTGATCAATCTCCTTATGATGTAATGAGTACACCAGGATTTATGGGGAGTGTTCCCGGTTCTGGCTGACCTAATCTATGCAGCTTTACAGTGAATTATAGAAGTTTATAATCAGGGATGCAGCCGATACAGCTATCGGGTATCGGCCTCGATACCACATTTTTTAAAGTACTCGTACTCGTTAAAAGTCCCCCGATACCGGGGACCGATACCACGGTCTGAGAAATGGGTTAATCACAGGCGCCGAGTGCCCGCCCCCAGGCCCCGGCTGCAGCTCAGAGCGGGGAGAAGGCGAGGCGAGACGAGACCTGTCAGCCGCGTGGACCAAGTCGGTACTAAAAAATGTAAACGTCACGGTACCAAGTCCCGGTGGTACCGAATACCTGATCAAACCCAGTTCCGTTTGCACATGCATGCACGAAGGGCGTGAAGTTGCGTCATCATCATGAAAGCGCTGAGACATGGCGACCAGCGGCGCTGCTGATGTGTGTCTGTGTATATTAAACTGCCAAACGACTGTTTAAATATAAAACCTGCATGTTCTGCTTGTCTCTGTGTGAATGAACAGTGCAGACGCGCGGTTTCATTTAACGTTAGCTACCTCTCACACACACTGAAGCTCGAGTGACGCTCGCGCTGTTCTCCGTCTCTGCTGCCTCACGATATGATGACAGGATTCATGATTTCATCTCCGAGAGTCACTTCATGAGTAACGGTAGGTATTTTACCGTTTCATTTGAGAAAAACGATCGTCATATCATTTCTTTTACTGAGGTGTTTCTTAATGTCAAGGATACTTCCCTTTGACATTGAGAAACGGCCAGTGTCTATAATCAGACACGCACAGAAACTTAAAAGGCTCTTCACGGCAACCCGTCAAAATAAAAGTTTGGTAAGAAATTGACAGAAATAATTATATTAGGCTACTGTACAATAGATTTAACTACGTCTCTATTAATCAAAATTGCTACTACTAATAATGTGTGCATAAGGTTGCTTTTTCTCTTGATTTTTTATAAGCAATATTTCTCAATATCATCAATATTTTCGTATAAACAGCATGTAGCCTTCAATGCTTTCATAAATGTACCATCATAAATAATAGTCATTGAATTGAATTTTTTTTTATTTAACTATTTGGAAAAAAAAAAGAAAAGAAAAAATATATATATATATATATATATATATATATATATATATATATATATATATATATATATATATATATATATATATATAAAATGAAATAAAATATAATTAAATAAATTGGAAAAATAGTTAAAACTGATTTTAAATCATGTTTTTTTATTAAGTACTCGGTATCGGTATCGGCGAGTACTGAAATGCAAGTACTCGTACTCGTACTCGTTTTCCAAAAAGTGGTATCGGTGCATCCCTATTTATAATCTGTTATGTGTATGCTAGGCAGGGCCGGAGTGGGACTCATTTTCAGCCCTGGAGTTTCATGCCTTAGACCGGCCCACTTAAGTTCATGACTGACTATATTAAAATAATGTAATTAAAACCTCAGTATGTAAGCAGTAGTGCACTGTTCTGTACAGCCTTGTAATTCATTGTATTTTTCAAAAAAATAATTTTCTATTCAGTGCAATAGCCGTACACAAGGTTTTATAAATACAGAGATCCCAAAAGTGATCTTGCTAGCAAGGCCGTCCGTAACCAGGGTCTGAAAATTAGTGAGGTCTAGGGTGTTGTTTAAAGAATTGTGCTATAATAATGGTTAGGCTATTGGACCCATATTTCCCCATGGACATGAAGCAGTGTCCCTTTAGTGAGCATCCTTTTTTTAAAGGAATTTGCTATATATATATATGTATTTTGTATATTGTTTTTGATAGTGTTAGTCTACATTTCTTACAGATAATAATGATGATCATTGCGTTTGTCTTACCGAATGTGGTAGCTTTATGCAATTACAGTTTGTCTATAAGCTTTTTTTATTTTATTTTTATTAACGGTGACAGAAAAATATTGCCAGATATTGCTATGAAAAACAAGCAAAATAAAAAATATATAGCTGCGAGCAGCGATCGCGAGGCCCAAGCCGGTGGCACCGCAACCCCGGTGCCTTCAGTTACCTAAAGGCACCGGGTGGCGGTACCGCCGGCTTTAGGCCCTTCATCGCTATATATATATATATATATATAAAGCCGGTGGCACCACCACCTTGGTGCCTTTAGGGTTATTCTGCACGATGTGCAAAAATGTAGCCCCAGCTTTGGGAGGATTTAAATTCATTCAGCTTCAATTACCAATTTGTAGTTTACCAATTTATCTTACTTTTATTTAAACCAAACTATACATTTAAAAGATTAGGGTTATATGCATATTTTGTCATTTAAAAAAAATACAAAGTTGTTATGCAAAAAGACAAGGACTTGCAGGAAAAATCTACAGTCAGCCACACACACACACACCCCACGCACACACACACACACATAAACACAGACACCAGCAACCCCCCCCCCTCCTCCCTCCCTCACAGAGACAGACAAGAGACAAGAGAGAGACAAAATACACATTCAAACTACAATATCTGACTTTCTTTTGGTCTGAGCTTCTTACTGTTAATTTGAAAGTTGATTGGCTTGACAAGAACAATATACATGGCAAGTTTTGTGACTATAGGTAAAACGAGCAAAGTTATAACACATTTTATGTGTCCTTTTTTAGTCATAAAATTCATTTCCTCACCACGGCCAAACCGTTCGAGATATCAAAAATCCGTCCGGAATTGAGCATCCTCAATGTCTTGACTTCATGCACACCGAGTTTGGTGGTGATTGGTAAACACCTGCGTTGTAATTTGATGTATTTCTCCTATGAGATTTTTTCAAACAACCCATAATTCCCAACTTCCATTTGAACTGTCGTAAAAACTTAGAGCACGAAAGCTGTTTGACCTGATGTGATCTATAAGTGTACCGAGTTTCATATTATTACATGCAAGTGTGTTTGATTTATGGACCAAATTTTCAGATCAAGTTTATGGACCAAGTTAATTGAATTAATAAACTATTGTCAATGCACTACAATTAAACTGGTTATATTATGCCTTTACTTATACAAAATTAAAATTAAAACTTTTTTAAAACATACCAGGCTTAAGAAATGTTTTTTTTTTATACAGGCACACAGCAGTGAAATGGTTAATCCCCCTCCCCCTACAAACCCACACACACACAGAGACAGGCAAAGGCTCAGACATAGGCTCAGAGAGAGCATGACTACATACAAGCAAAAATATCTGACTTTCTGTGGGACCTAGCTAATGAGTGTCAACTAGAAAGTTGTCCGGCTCGAGGAGTACAATATACATACCAATTTTTGTAACTGTAGAAAAAACTAACAACCCGACTTTTGGAGGTTGTAATAAGAGGTTGATTTCAAAGCATTGTGAAAGTGACACACTTCCTGCTGCCAGTTGGTGGCGCTATAACTTTGACTCAAAATAGTCACATCCATGTGATCGTCCTCTTACAGCGAACACACTGCTGAAGTTTCATCAAGATCAGTTAATGTATGCTGAAGTTATAACACACTTCCTGTTTCACGTTTCTCGCCATAAATTCGTTTCCTCGCCACGGCCAAACCGTTAGAGATATCAAAAATCCCCTCGCAATTTTTCATCCTCAATGTCTTGACTTCAGGCTGAGCGAGTTTCGTTCCATGTGGATGAATGCTCTAGGAGGAGTATATTAAACTCCATTGCGTGCGTTTTAAAAATAACCGCAAAAATGTGACTTCCTGTTGGGCTGGGTTAAAAAGTAAGAGTGTGAGGTATAGATGAAACGATGAGATCGACATGTGTACCGAGTTTCATATTATTACACACAAGCGTGTTTGAGTTATGGACCAAGTGTTCGGACCACGTTCCAGGGGGCGCTGTTGAGCCCCCCTGCCACGCCCGGGTACCATCTTCAGCCTGGCTCTGATGGCCGCGGGTTCTGACCCGTGTGCAAAGTTTCAAGAGTTTTCGAGCATGTTAAGGGCCCCAAAAGAGCCCGAATAGTCGCTAGAAAAAAAAAGAGAAAAAAAAAAAGAAAAAAAAAAAAATCGGAAGGAAAACAATAGGGCCTTCGCCCCTTCAGGGCTTGGGCCCTAAATATAGTGGGGCTGGGCTGTGACTGGAGCCTATTAGGGAAATCATTCAACCCAGTGCCGTGACATTCTCCCTGTGCTCCCGATTAGCCAATCCGTGCCTGATGCTAGGTCAAGAGATGTGTTTTTACTCAAGATTTGAACTGACAGTGTGTGTCTGCTTCTCGGACAATGTTAAGAAGACTGTTCCAAAGTTTTGGTGCTAAATAGGAAAAAGATCTACCACCAGCAGTTGATTTTGATATTCTCAGGTAGGGCTGGGCGATATGGCCCAAAAAAATTATCACGATAATTTTTCTTATATAGTCGATATCGATAATTATCACGATATATGTTAAATCTTTATTTCTTTCAAGTTTAAAGGCAGATTTTTGCTCCTAAGTGAAAGTTGTATAAAACAGAGTGTTAATTGTGTTTTAAACGACTATTTAAATTTATGTTCATTAACAAAAACAGTAACATCTGTTTTTTTTATGTAACAACCACATTTTTATTTGGTAAAAAGTAATATTCTGACTGTTTGAGTTGTATTAAAATTAACCATTGTTCATCCAGTATCATGCATTTAGATCATGATAACCACAGATAAAACCAGGTGTAGCCTATAACTTAGCACCTTACTATTATGGCATAACTTTATGGTTTATGTGGTATTTGAATGAAAAACAGTAGCCTAACAGTTAAATAGATTATTAAATACTGTACTTATATTCCATTAGTCATTTAATACATTGTCTACATTAATAATATTATACAATTCAATATGTGTATCCCACATGTCATGGTGCAGTTAATATTACTAGGCTAACCTTACAGTAAATCCATGGTAGGCTAAATTGATTCAGTATCAATTCAGATTCTGACTGCATCGTTGCACGCAGTCTTTCTCCTTTTTGTCAGCGGTGTTTCATCTCCCTTTAAACTGGTTTAAACTTGACATTTGTGTTCTTCACTGATCTCAAGCGCTTCTCACTGGATCTTGTGAGCGAGACAATCAGAGGGCGAGTGTGCGTGAGCTCGCGCCATAGACAGTAAAGGAAATGGACACAGCGACCCTGTTGATTTCAACGGAGAGAGCTGAAGCTCAACATGGGCACTCACTTCCTGATAGTCGAGCGTTCTGCGCAGGCTCAACGACGTAGATGTCACGTGAGCAATCTGACTGACAGTTGTAAATCGTCTAGTAGCTGTGCCTACTCAAATTTTAATCGTGCACAGAGACGGCGAAGCGCGACCTGGAGCAACTTTTTGTAAGTATTCTGATTAATTATTTTGTCATTTTGCTTCTATCTATGTCATGGGCTGAGTTTAAGACAGTAAAAGATTGCCTGCAAGGCTGTGCGAGCTTCTCCTGTGTATACGGTAACTTCTCCACTGCGCGACGGACAGTCGAGATGGTTATGACGCAATTTTTAGCCTATTTTTACAAGAACAGCTTCTACGGGGCCATAACGTAACATACAAAGTAATGGAGCTTTTTATACATTGTCGTGTTTCTTTAGAAATAAATAATGGATAAACGGAGTCTTTGGACGCCTCAGATGTAAAGTTATTCGCTGTCAAAGTGACGCCTAAATGAATGGGAGTCAATGGGATGCTAACAGCAGGAGATAGTCCGCTACAATGGCGGCCCCTTGAGGCAGCTTCAGTGTCCGGCTGATGGATTACCCCCTTGGCTCGCGCAGCACTCAGTGCGCTGCTGTTTGGACTTTGAGCCGAGCGGATAAATGCTCCGTGTGGCGCGCTGTTCAAATGAGTTTCGTTCGCTTTTGGCGTATAAACATTATCGAACATTTATCGACCACTTGATATCGTTTTATCGAGAAAAATTCTATCGCAATAATTATCGTTATTGTTTTATCGCCCAGCCCTAATTCTAGGTATTATCAACTGGCCGGAATTTTGAGATTCGCAATAGACGTAAAGCACTATAATGCGTTAAGAGCTCGCTCAAGTACTGGGGAGCTAAACCATTTAGTGATTTGTAAGTAATCAGCAATATTTAAAAATGTATGTGTGTTTAATAGGGAGCCAATGCATCCCAGTGACAGAACCAGGCTAAGATGGCCATACTTCCTGGTAAGAACTCAAGCTGCTGCGTTTTGGCAAACAGATGACAAAGGTTTGACAGAGCAGCCATCAAGCCATCAAGCAGCGCTGATTTCTATGTTTATGTTCCACTATCTCAATTTTTATTTATTTTTTTCTTTTCTATGTCATGTTTCTATGTCTCTATTTATTGTATTGTTTCTATGTCATGTTGTTATGTGATGCTTATTTGTACTTAACTGTAAAGCGACCTTGAGAACTTTGAAAGGCGCTATATAAAATAAACATATTATTATTATTTTTTATCAAGTGTTCCAGTTTATTACGGATAATAAGGATGTGTTTTTGTACAATAATTAGAATCTCTGTTTTTTCAGAGTTAAGTAGGAAATTAGTCATCCATTTTTTATATCAGCTATGCATTCTGGTAATTTTGTGAATTGATAAGTTTCGTCAGGGCATGAAGAAATGTAGAGCTGAGTATCATCAGCATAACAGTGAAAACTAATGCTATGTTTTGATAAGACATCTCTTCATTTACTGCTATAAACTGATAATGGTCAGATACGTATGATTTAACCATACTAATGCAATTCCACAAATGCCAACATAATTTTCGAATCTATTTTAAAAGAATGTTGTGTGCAATATTAAACATGTCATTAGTTTAAATGTCTGTAGGAAGCTGTTTGTCTGTATACTGTGTGATTACAGTGTGTGAAACGAAAGAGAAGGAAATATGGCAAATAGTTTAAACTCTGTGTCCCTCCATGCCCATGTTTCATCACTGGTCACAGACTGGTATGTGTGTTATCTTTCTAGGAGTGGAGCATGTACGTTAAGCCCTCAAGGTGGTTGGATGCATTCATTGCAATGATTTCTCACTGAGAAAGCTCCACTCTCAGCTGGTGCTCTTCATGAGTGAAGAGAGTCAAGCTGCTGAATATCGCGGATCAAGTTCTTCTAGCCTAGAGCCATGGCTGGAAGAAGACAGAACTAAGTTCCTTTCACTTCCCCCACATAGTTCACAAGCCAGCTATGAGTGCTATTGTTCTCTGGAGAGGAAGATGACCCTGAGCTTCCCGCTTCAGCAGTGCTTGCTCATACTGAATCGGATTCACAGAATCGGATTCACAGTTGACAGCCATGCACTCGCTCTGAGAGATCTCAGCTGGACAATTGGTTGCTGGGGGGCAGAGCGCGTACCCTGTACCCGTGTCTTTCTTCCCAGAGGTGCATGAAGAATATGAGGACTCAATGCTTCCTCGTAATCTTGAAGACGGTGGTAAACTGCTTAAGTAACTTTCGGTAACACTTTACAATACGTGTGCACTAATATGCATTAATTCATGCTTAACTAATGCACAGATAATCATGAGTTAATGTATTACTCATGAAGAACTAAACCATTAATTAATGATTACTGCATCAGCAACTAATAAAGAGTCTATATGATTAATAGATTAAGTAATACATGAATTGCTATTAATTCACTGTGTCATTGTGTATTAATTCTTAATAACATATTTTATTAAATAATAGTGTAACTTAATGTGTTAATTACTACAATTAGTCAAAGTTATGCACTTAAACTTCCAGTTGTCTGCCTTAATTAATTAATGATTTGCAAAGGTATCATTATGTTATGACTTTACTTGTTGAGGCACATCATTATTAACTAGTCATTTAGTAATTGTAATAATTTGCACATGAATTTGCATTAACAATTAATTAATTAATCATGTATTAATGCATATTAGTGTACCTGTCATATTATCTGGAAGTTGAAATACAAGGCTTTGGCTCATTCTGGTAATTAACATATTAATTAACACTATTAGTTAAAAAAGTTATTATGGAATTAATCCACAATTACATATTTAATTAATAACAATTCATGTATGAACTAATACATTAACCTTACATACTCTTAATTAGTTCCTAATGTGGTAATCATTAATGAATAGCTTAGATAATCATAAGTAACACATTAATTCAGTATTATCTGTGCATTAGTTAAGCATGAATTAATGCTTATTAGTGCACACGTATTGTAAAGTGTTACCTAACTTTCTTCTTCTCTTCCCTTTCTGTCATTCGAATATCTTCCCTATCTCCTCCTCCCAGAGAATAAGCGCATTTACACACATGTTCCTAACCCAATTAAGTCAAGTCAAGTCACATTTATTTATATAGCGCTTTTCACAATACAGATTGTATCAAAGCAGCTTCACAGTGATAACATGAAAGTAGTACAACACAGATCAATAATATTATTAAATGTTAAATTAACCCAACTAAGCAAGCCAAAAGCAAGGCGACAGTGGCAAGGAACCAAAACTCCATCAGATTGGATGGAGAAAAAAAAAACCTTGGGAGAACCCAGGCTCAGTCGGGGCCAGTTCTCCTCTGGCTTACATTCATATTGTTTATATATAAATATTAAATATAAATATTGTTTATATGCAACACGGTGCCATAACATATTGCCAGCGTTGAGTCGTCTCTTCACAGGCGTTGGGGCATCTGAAATCCCTGTGAGAGGCTGGATACAAACTGGACCTGACGAACGCCGTTCTCGGGAAAACGTATAGCTGATGTTCATAATGATTTCCATTATACAGGAGTCGGTGTTAGAAAATCACTATCTCGCAAACTCTCCGCAACCCAACCATACGTGCCGAACATGCCGAACCGTTTGTCTAAAAGGCTGTCGAGCCCCACTGGTGCGTTAAGCAGTTTCAGTGGCAAACGGTTCTGTATGGCAGAGGAATAAAAGGTAAGCATTATGTGAATGCTTGACTGAAGAGATGCGTCTTTAGTCTAGTTTTAAACTGTGTCAGCGAGTCAGAGCCTCGGACCGTATCGGGAAGGCTATTCCAGAGTTTTGGAGCTAAATGCGAGAACGCCCTCCCTCCTTTAGTGGACTTAGATATCCTAGGAATGACCAGAAGCCTTGAATTTAGTGATCTTAAAGAACGCGGTGGATTGTAGGGCGAAAGAAGGTCATAGCAGAGCTAAACCATTTAGGGCTTTATAGGTCAGTAGTAGTATTTTGTAGTTGATACAGAACTTAATAGGTAACCAGTGTCAGAGATGATAAAATCGGTGTTATATGATCGTATTTTCTTGACCTAGTAAGAACTCTAGCAGCTGCATTTTGGACTAACTGTAACTTGGGTATTGAGGATGCAGGACAACCAGCTAATAAAGCATTACAGTAATCTAGTCTCGAAGGTCATAAATGCATGAACTAACTTTTCTGCATCAGAAACAGATAGCATGTTACGTAGCTTAGCAATGTTTCTAAGGTGGAAAAAGGCTGTTCTTGTAACATATGAAATATTATTTTCGAAAGACAAGTTGCGGTCTAGTATAACACCCAGGTCTTTTACTGTAGTGGATAAAGTAACGGGATATCCATCTATATCAGTGTTTCTCAACCCTGCTCTGAAGGACCCCCAACATTGCACGTTTTCTTTGTCTCCCTAATTCAACACACCTGGTTCAACTCATCAGCTCATAATCACATGGGTTAATAAGGTGATGAGTTGAATCAGGTGTGTTTGATTAGGGAGACAAAGAAAACGTGCAGTGTTGGGGGTCCTTCAGGAGCAGGGTTGAGAAACACTGATCTATATTAAAGTTGTATTGTAAGAGGTTTTGTGAGTAGTTTTTTTGACCAATAAGTAATACTTCCGTCTTATCTGAATTTAATAGCAGGAAATTACACGTCATCCAGCATTTTATATCTTTGAGACACTCTGTCAATTTAGATGAGTTAGTGTTTTCGTCTGGTTGTGATGAAATATATAGTTGAGTGTCATCAGCATAACAGTGGAAGTTAATTCCATGTTTTCTTATAATGTTACCAAGTGGCAGCATATATATTGAGAATAGCAGAGGGCCTAAAACCGATCATTGCGGTACTCCATAGTCTACTGGCGTTATCTTTGATTTTTCCCCATGTAAACAGACAAAATGAGAACGGTCCGATAAGTACGATCTAAACCAGCTTAATGCCTGTCCCTGAACACCAGTGTAGTTTTGTAGTCGATCCAAGAGTATTTTATGATCTATAGTGTCGAACGCAGCGCTAAGATCAAGTAGGACTCGTATTGAGATACAGCCTTGGTCAGAAGCTAAAAGTAAATCATTTGTAATTTTAGCTAGCGCAGTTTCTGTACTATGATGCGATCTGAATCCTGACTGGAATTTTTCATAGATATCATTTTCTTGCAAAAAAGAGCACAATTGAGCGGACACAACTTTTTCTAGTATTTTTGACATAAATGAAAGATTTGAAATGGGTCTGTAATTTGCTAAGTTATTTGAATCTAATTGCGGTTTCTTAATGAGAGGTTTTATTACTGCCAGCTTGAATATTTTTGGAACATGACCTAAAGATAAAGACGAGTTAATAATATTGAGGAGAGGCTCTTCCACTACAGGTAACACTTCTTTCAGTAGTTTAGTGGGTATTGGATCTAATAAACATGTTGTTGGTTTAGATGCAATGATAAGTTTATTTAGCTCTTCCTGTCCTATCGTTGTAAAGCGGTGTAGTTGTTCTAGAGGGGCCATAATTAGGAGGTTGAATCATAAGACACCATAGAGGATTGTACATTTATAATTGTGTTTTGGATGCTTTCTATTGTCTCATTAAAGTAATTCATAAAATCATTACTACTAAACTGTAATGGTATATTTTGCTCTGGTGATGTCTGTTTATTTGTTAGTCTAGCCACGGTGTTAAATAAAAACCTTGGATTATTTTGGTTATTTTCTATTAGTTTGCGGAGATGCTCAGCCCTGGCTATTTTTAGAGCCTTTTTATAACGTGACATACTGTCTTTCCACGCTATTCTAAAGACCTCTAAATTAGTTTGTTTCCATTTACGCTCTAAGATACGAGTTTCTCTCTTGATAGCATGCGTAGCACTGTTGTACCAGGGTGCTTTAGTTTTCTCTCTAACCTTTTTTAATCTAATTGGTGCAACAATATCTAATGTACTAGTGAAAATGGTGCTCAAACTGCTAGTCATTTCCTCTAATTCATCTGTTTGTTTGGGTTCACTGAGCAGCTTAGATAGATCAGGTAAGCTATTTGAGAATCTATCTATAGTGGTTGGAAGGATTGTTCTGCCTGGTCTATAACGTGGCGCAACATGACATATTTCAGTGGTACGTATTATGCAAGTCACCATGTAATGATCAGTGACATCATCGCTTTGCGGTATAATATCTATATCAGTTGGATTGGTTCCATATGATATAATTAAATCTAGTGTATGATTTAGACGATGAGTGGGACCACTGACGTTTTGTTTGACCCCAAGGGAGTTTAATAAGTCTGTAAACGCAGCCCCAAAAGCATAATATGTATTATCTACGTGTATGTTAAAATCTCCAACAATTATTGCTTTATCGACATTCACCAATAGATCCGAGAGAAAGTCTGCAAACTCCTTTAGGAATTCAGCATATGGCCCTGGAGGTCTATATACAGTAGCCAAGGCTAGAGATAATATGGATTTCTTTCTTACATCTAAGAGCGTAACATTTAGCACAAGTACTTCAAATGAATTAAACCTGTGACCTGTTTTCTGAGTAACATTAAAAATATCTTTATAGATTGTTGCAACACCGCCGCCACGGCCGATCAGACGAGGCTCATGCTTATAACAGTATCCTGGTGGACTAGACTCATTTAGACCAAAATACTCATTTGGTTTAAGCCAGGTTTCAGTAAGGCACAGAACATCAAAATTATTATCTGTGACCATTTCATTTACAATAACCGCCTTAGGTGTGAGCGATCTAATGTTTAGAAGACCTAGCTTTAAGAATTGTTTTTGTTCACTGATATTTAGATTTTCTGGTTTAATTACAATAAGATTTTTGCTAGATCCTGCACTAGATTTATTGTTTGGCTTCACTAAACGAGGAATAGACACAGTTTCTATATAACGCTCCACACTATGCATATTAGTTAAGTTTGGGCAACAGGGGCTGTGATTTGGACTTTGACTTACCAGTCATCTGGTGCGTAACGTCTCGGAGATGTTGTCCGACAGAACAGCCGCTCCGATTCTGCTGGGGTGGAGTCCGTCTGCCCGATACAGTCTGGGTCTCTCCCAAAACAGATGCCAATTATTTACAAAGAGCAATTTCTGTTCATTACACATTAACATTAACCATTCATTAAGTGCAAATAGTCTACTGAACCTTTCCTGTCCTTGTCTGTACGTGGGAAGCGGTCCGGACACGATGATCGTTGCTTTAGGCGCTGTGGTGCGTACCGTCTCGATCAGGCTCATGTAGTCCTTCTTCAGAACCTCGTTCTGCCGCAGCCTGATGTGCGTTCGCTCCCTGCTTCCAGCACAACAGCTCCGATGCGCTTGTCACCGCTCACGATCTCGGGAACCTGAGCGGCGATATCAAGAACACGGGCACCAGGAAAGCAGTGAGTGCGCACCTTACCTTTCCCCGAGTTAGCGCGGACATGACGGACCATGGATGTGCCGATGATCACGGCGTCGTCACGTTCCAGCTCGCGAAGAGGAGAAGCGGTTCCGAGTGGAGATCTCGAAGACCGGGGAGGGGCGGAGAGGTAGCTCTGGTCCTGGCTCATGTCTTCCGCTGCGTGATCCACGGCTCCATGGTGTTGTGTTGGTGCCGGAGTGAATGAAGCCCGAGATGATCGCGTCCTCCTGGGCAGAGAAACATACGGAGTAGACGAAGTAGGACTCAGAGAGTTAACGTTACTAACCACTGATTTGTGAGCATCGGCGTGTGAAGCTTCAAGTGTTGAACACCGATCCAACAGCGCGGCTTGCTTCACCAGCAGACCGCGGATCTGTTTCTCGACGTGCTCCAGCTCCTGCTTCACCGATAAGAGCTCGAATGTGTCCTCACCTGCACACAGAGGTAACGTTAGACACATATCTGATGTGTTCACCATTATAAAAGATAAACAGTAAATCAGTAGTGATACTACAAATATCACTACTAATTTAGGACTGAAATGCCGGATATAACCCGTATCTTTTCAGTGAAACGGGTGTAAAATGAGACGGCCGATGGGCGAAGGGCCACGAGTGGAATGCTAGCGGGCTAAAGGCTAGTAGCCTAGATTCGGAAAATTGGATCTAAGTAGCGATATCAAAGCAATCCACTTGTTTTTTATAAGGAATAGTATCGAGGATAAGTTCACATGATATAAAAATAGAAAGTGCTTGTTTATAAATTAGTGGTAAAGAAGAAAATCAAGGATTAGTGAAGAAATTCTCCGGAGCTACAAACACAAATACAGATCGCTCGCGCATGCGCCCCCTGAATGTCGTAAGCATTAGACTTAATTATTTTTATTTTGTTCTAATTACAATTTATCTGATGGCACTTTATTGTAACTGTAGATGCAGTAACTGTTACATTTGCTGTTCTATTTGCAGTGCTTTGAGCACAACATGCACACTGTGAATAGAATACTGTTTCTGTATTCTCAATAAAAGGCAAAATATAAATTTTTTGAAGTATAGAAAAAATAATTGAATCGTTGGCTTAAGAAATCGGTATCGTATCGAATCGTCATGCAGGCCCCGATTTACACCCCTAATGCTGATGCTTTCACTGATACTCTCGTTCAGTCGCCAGCAACATGTTTCAGGCCACGCATTGTTTATTAATTGAGTTGGGACGACGGATATGTCATGCCTCAATCTCCTGCTACACGTCGAGGTTCCCACATGTGCAGCGCCGCATCTCCCGTATGCACAGTGGTCTTCAGAGAGTTTTCGATCAGCCAAGGCCTCTTATGAGAAATTCTGCTCCTCCAGGCCTAACCCAGCAAACAAATTTAGGTTCTGGGAATGTTCTGGAACTTTAGTTTTTGGTTCCCAGAACGTTCCTAGAACTTTCCCTTAAGGTTAAAGCAACGTTCCTGGAACATTCTCCTTACGTTATAAAAATGGAACCTAAAAATAACCTACATGGAATGTTCTTATAACGTTCTTGTTTGGTTCCCAAAAAAAAATAACCTCATGGGACCATTTGGGAACGGTTCTGTGTTTGCTGGGAAAACGTTCTGGAGTATAACCAATCCATTAAATTTTTATGTCATCAAAAACCTCCACAATGTCAACTCAGCCAGGATAATCCGGCAGGAAGAGAATGTCATCCTTAACAACCTGTCCAGCAAAGGACCTCGCTGTACTGCACCGGGCGCATTATCCCGCAGATCACCGATCCACGTACATGAATCAACAACTCTGCAAGTCACGAGAGGCAATCTTCTCTCGCTGGTTCAAGTTCAAGCTCCATTTCCAAGGCTTTCAAGTCGGTTTTCATGTTTTGGTAGGCGCTTCCACCAGCTACTGTTAATATGTCCCCTCTATCATGATTAAACTTCAACCCGGTAAGTATTCTCCTTTGTTTTCTACACCAGTGACAGAGTTCAAAGAGTCCACGGTGGACGTGCGCGAACGTGTTTATGATTACTCCTGATCTGCAGACGGTGCCGCGATAGCTCGACTTTAAAGGGAAATGTTCATAGCAATTGAAAGCAAGTTTCGCGTCAGATATTCGCACAGTACATTTATCGAGTAATAACAGCGACAGCGTTGTTGATATCACGCCTTGTGGACAGTTTGCAAATACCCACTATCAACTGAGTAACTGATTTATTAGTAAATGAATGAATGGATGAATGGATGAATGAATAAATAACCTGAGTTAAAGGGAAGTTGTTCATTTGGCTGTTATGCATACTGTAGTGGATATTTCTACAATGGCAGTTAATTACATATTTGCTTAAGTGTTGTAATTTCACATACAACTATTTTCAACATATTTAGGCCTACTTTAATTCATTTTTTTTTGCTATAAGCTCCCTTAATGGAATTAGATACTATGTGAGTTGAGACAGGACAGCCGAGGGATCAAGTGAAGTGAGTCAGCAGGCCCGGCCGCGGGCACGACCGGCAGGAGTGCGCCCAGCTGGTCGCAGGGACAACATTGGCAGCGACGTTGTGGGAGCCGAAGACTAATTTTTTTTTCTTTCCTCTCTCCCTCTCTCGTGTCCGTCGCTCCCTCATGCTTCCGATCTCGTTTCCTCGAGCTTGGTCATCGATACCCATGCCCAGGGGATCTGGCCGCAGGCCGGGAGAGTAGCGCAGATCTCGGGTGTACCCCCCGGCCTGTGAGGGGTGATGTGGGGCATGATGGTCTGAGCAGGGCGGCCGAGGGACGTGAGTGAGTCCGAGAGCCAGGTGGTGCGATTGTGAATGAGCAGCACCTGCGAAAGCACACCGGTCTACGCATCAAGTTCCACGAAGGAGCAGAGCCATAAAGGGGAGCGGACGGAGTGGGATGAGCAGAGAAGAGGAACAGGCCTGCTTTTGTTTTATATTTTATTTTGCTGTAGGCCAGACAGTCGTCCGTGAGGGGCTGCTGGCCGGTATTTATATTTCATCTTGGGTAGCCAGCAGTCGTCCGAGGGGCTGCTGGCAGGTATTTGTTTGTTTATTTCGTTCAAATAAAGTTTTAGTTTTGATTATTATCCGGTTGCTGCCTCCTTCTTCCCTGAACCCTTGCTACAATCTACAATATTGGAAATGTGTACAATTGCTGTAATATTCAACCTTTCACGGCGACTACTAATCCATATGTTTTATAGAAATATTTTACGTGATGGTATTTCCACATTAATGTACAGAAATGCAGACTAAGGATGCTCTTGTCAAAAGCTACATATACTAAGCAAAAATCGGCTTACTCAATAGAACTAACAGTCACATTAGTTTTTCAAGTCAAACCAATCAACAGAACTTAAATTAGCTGAAGGGGACACGAGTGGCATTGTCTTTGCTCAACTGTATTATTTACATGTTCATGTATCTTTCTATTCAAGAGATTCTCAACTGTTGTGGCCAGCGATCTCCAGCCATGAATGGGCCTATTTCTGAAAATAGCAACTTGAGAGCAGTGTCAGGCATCTGAGAAAAGGATTCTATGCTCAAAAGACAACAGATCACGTATCATTTAGGTAATGATAGTAGCTTCTCTGACAGGACAGTCCCCTTACTTGAGGTAAGTACCGGATTTAGAAAGTCAGATTTAGCCGGTTTATGTTAGCAGTCATTAGCGTCCTTAGGGATTTGGCGCTGGTGAACAAAATATATCGTATCGATGTGCTAACAAAGCATGGCTTGTCATCAAGGCAGATCTTATTGCTTAGGAGATCATGCCATTCCCAGAGATGTTAATTTGGCTATCAACTGTCTTCAATTTCATAATTAAGGTTGTGATTATTCCTGCAATGAAAGCCATAGCTATGCGCTTTCACTCTTCGTTACAGGCTTTCAGATGGCTTTTGGCCTTCAGCGACCCAAATCCATCACCCTGCCCTCCTCTAATTCCGAATGGTTATTGATAAATTATGTAGCTCATCGTAGCTATCTCTAGTCACTAATTAGCTTATTCTGTCTCAAATATTCTTTAAATCATGTCCCGTGGACAGGATTCATGTAAATTTAGGTTGTGATGCACTAACCCAGGAGGAATTTGTTTGCTACCTCAGAGCTGTTCTAACCTTTTAAAAGCAATTATTTAATTTCTCCCATTGCTTTGAACTTTGAGTATTGTAACCTTGAAGATGTTGGTTCTGTTTACACAGTAACACTGGAGTCTATCTTAGGCAAATGTTCTGTAATTTTCAAAAAAGATAAAAGATAGAAAATTAAATCAGTTTCTCTAGATAAGACCCTTATTCCTCGGCTGGGACTCATTTAGAGCCCTTTGAAGCTGCATTGAAACTGCAATTTGCACCTTCAACCCATTGATTGCCATTGAATTCCACTATATTAAGAAAAATCCTGGAATGTTTTCTTCTAAAACCTTAATTTATTTTTGACTGAAGAGAGAAAGACAAAAACATCTTGGATGACATGGGGGTGAGTAAATTATTCAGGAAATTTTTATTTCTGAAGTGAACTAATCCTTTAAAAACCCCACTGCTAAATTAATATATGCTATTTCTGTGGGATGCTCAAAGAAATCAATTGTTTTGTGTGTTTACTTATATACAACAAAATATCAGTTCCAGATATTAGTGATGAAATCTGAATTTAATTACTAATAGTAAAAGTTTGAAAATTCCAGAGTCAGCAGAAACAAGATGAGTGACAGCTAGAAAATACTGTGTATTGACATTCTGAAATACTGGTTCCTGTAAAAGCGATCAGAACTTACATGAGAATGGAAAGCACTCAGCAACAGAGGAGAAGAATATGGCTGGTGCAGGGGGAGCCCAGCGCTTGTTTATATTGCCTGTAAGAAGGAAGGTGTACATGTGTGCTCTGCCTCTGAGGGTTTCACATCAAGATGGTTTCCAAAATCAAACTCTCCCTGGACCATCCGGTGAACAGCTATTCTGACAGTAGTGCATTTTAGAGATACTGAGGATGTCCAAGGTGAACTGTGGGCAATAACACACATACTGAATAAGCATCTGGAAAGTGTAGATAACACACAAGTGAAAAAAAAATGTGTTTCACCAACCGCCCTCTGCATATTACCCACCAATCCAACACATGTCAGTTACAATTGCATGAAAGATAGCTAGAATACATCCTGCAAGAAACCATCAATTAAAAAATAAATAAATAAATACATGTGTAAAAAAAGAATAACTAAATAATTACACTCTTTAATGTTTTCTAATTTAAATGATGAATGTGGATATTTTTACAGTCCAAAAAACAAGCTCAAATTGTGGGGGTTTACTCATGCAGATATCTGTAACAAAAGGTAAATGGTAGGTATTGATAACTTACTGCCAGGACTTTATCTTTTAAGTGTACAGACATTGAAAGTACAAGTAAAACACCTGTGAAATTTTTAAATGGAAAATTATTTAATATTAATAAAGAACATTGCATTTTTACTATTGTAAACTATGTTTAATGACATTTATTGCAAAGGTAGTTGCCTGAGATAAGATTTAAAAGGAAGTAGCCATTTTGAAGCACTGCCTTTTGGGTTTTACTGAAATAATTTAATAAATAAGTCGATATTGGTTTTGTAAATTGAGTGAGCAATTTTTTTTTAATTGAGTGTCTGTTGTCCAGTAAAATGTTGTCACACTGATTGCTTAGAAAAAAATAGCACAAATGCACGACTTGAGAAACAATTACAGTGATAAATGCTTAAGCAAAGATAATTTATGACTAAACAAAAATAATGAGTCAGTTATAAACGTCATGTGAGCCACTAAACAAGCATTTGAAAGCTTTAAAAATGAATTGAATAACCTGAAATGTGTCTACCTCCACTTTAGAAAACTCTCCAGCTATTTAAACAAGGCATCGATGCAGCATTTAGACGTGCCAGAAGCCAAATTCCTGCTGCCATGTTCTCTCTACACTGCACAGGTCTTCAACCAGAATCCTTTCTGTGAAGCACCTTCATCCGTTAGGGTTAGGACAGTCTGACAGTTGCCAAAACACAGCGCTGGCCAGCTATTTAAGAATGCCAGGTCAGGGTGAAGGAATCAGAGTTTCTGATGGACCCTTGTCAAATGTTTGATGTTCTCCCAGAGTTGGTATTGTCTGTTGACAGCAGATCTCAGAAAGAGTTGATTACACAGATTCCAAAGCCACAGAGATCAATCTTCATGTTGTAATGAAGCATATGCTTGAGCTGGAATTGTGGCCTGTCTCTGAAGATTAACAGCCTGCCCTTTCAGCAGCTCATTATATAGAAGCAAGTCTCATTTATTCCCCAAATTCAACAGGACTATGAGACTAAATATACTAGATGGTACAAAATTGTTAACTAGATGTTTAAATTTTAAGTTTTTTTTTTTTTTTTTTTTTTTTTTTTTTTGCAAAAAGTGGTTGTCTTGCTGTTGTTAATTTGTTTTAATGTGTTTCTATGTGGTGGCTACTTGCAATACAATTTAATCATTGAGAAAAAATATATATGTTTTCCCTCTCTGATGGTCCACTTTCAGTTAATGCGTCAACTAACTCTCAAACTAACTATCAGCTTAAAACAAACACTGCTCCATCAACAGACATTCTACAAAGTAACTTTGCAACTACATGTAATATACTATCCCTAACACCTACCTAACAGTGAACTAATAGTCTGGAAGTTAGTTTACATGTAGTTGCAAAGTTACTTATAGTTAGAAGAATGTATTGGGACAATAGGTATTTATTAACCTGTTAAGCTGCAACCCCACTTTGAACTGTTTGTACTAAAAGCACAAGTATAATCTCATTTGAAAGCTGTCATTTTTATTGTAAATGTAGAATTAATTAGTCATAATGAAAAACATCATTATAAATGGCTTTAAAATGTTGTAAAGTTATTATAAATTTATTTTTATGAAACATCTTCATGAAAATAAAGTTGAAGTTGGCATTGTGTCAATTTAGAAATGCACTGTAGCTAAAGCCACATGTCGGACCATGTTACATTTAAAATCTAGTCTATGATAAGTCTAAAACGCTGCATTTAATTAAATGTTTTTCAAGATCATGTCATGACTTTATTTGATTATACTTTGAAAATGCAAACTGATGTTTGTCATCTTCTATCATCAATTCAGTCTATTGTCTCTATTGTTTTGTGGTACAAACGATACCCATTCAGTGGTCAGTCTCCCCTGCACACATTCACACCTCTCCAGGCTGGTTATGGCTCTAAATATGCTTTTCTTTTGTCTGCATTATAATCACTAACGACTGGCTATTCACACTGTTTTAATCCCTCATTTCTTTTATCAAAGTTCTCACTTCACATTTGAAACTGTATCAAATGCCCTTTTTGAAAAAAAAGAAACATTTCAGTAAGCATTTATATTTAGAAAAAAATCATAAAAAATAACAGATGGCTGGCAGGTGCACCTAGAGCTAGCTAGCATGTTAGCTTAGCACACAATCAATACAAGTTTTAATGTTCCACTGTGTTTATATTCCTCGTGGCTAGGTTACTACAAGCACTGGTGACTGAAAGAGAGCGGATTGTAGTAAACTTTTCTTTCCTTGGTAGAAAAGTTAGCAACTCAGGAGACCAGGAGACAATGGACGTTTTCCAAGCAGAAGTTGTTTATTGCTGGTAGCTGCAGTCACGTCAACATCGTCTCAAGGTAGCTTAAGGTAGTCTGACTAAGGGAAATATTCCCTTACAATTTATACATTTTAGAGGGGAGGAGTTTACATAGGGGTGGAGTCACTCTGAAACAAAGCATGCAAATGAAGAAGGGACACACCCTACTCCGAGGGCATTACCAATCCAATTGAATCAGCATAACTATTCAGATGCTGATACTCGCCAGGAACTCTGGTTCCAAAGGGCCATCCCAGAGCCATTAAAGACAAAGGGTGTAAGTCTCCCCTATAGCTATAATCCAATCAACTTAAATGATTAAATCTCTAGGCTGGGAGGTGAGAAAAACAGGACTATTAGGAAAGAGACTCTCGCTGGAGACTCAATAATCCATACTTAACTTTATCAGTTTTTATACCATTGGAAACAAATTTGTATTCCTCCAATTCCCCCTTTGGGAGTTCTAAATAACTCCCACACTATATACAAATTTAAACAATTAAAAGTTCACTCTTGTAACTTTTGCTAGTTACAGGCACATCAACTCATGTTCTGTGTTTGCTTTTTCTATAATTGTGTGCTGACACAAAAAAACAAAACATGCAATTAGGGTCCATGAAGTTCTTACGGATGAATTAACTTCAGTCATAAATTATCTGGTGTAATTTTTGCTGAAAGATCAAGACTATCTGGTTGGAACATCATGTTTGTGTGCAACATTTCCAGCAAAAACAAGGTTTCTGGAGTCTTCACTTTGTGTGATGTCCAGGATGGTTAGTACAGTCTTGATAATGTTGATGGAAGACTGAAGGTTCCGTATGGTTCTCTGCGTTGTGTATTTTTTTTTCTTCTTTACTTTGGTGATAGTTGGCTCGGCAGTGGGTCTCGTTGTTTTTCTGGAAGTGGTGTCTTCATACGCAGGTGAAGACGTCTGTGCGTATGGGTCTCAGGACAGCCATCAAGTGGTATCTGCACAGAGGAAGACAGAAAGACAGGAGAGCAGTATTTCTTCAAAGACAAGGGTTGTATCCTGCTGAGTAAACACTGAGTCTGCTATTGTTCCCTCTTTCCCTATTACTTAATTCTTGACACCTAAATGAATACAGTGAGGTGAGGATTGACTAAATGGATGGGGGAAAACCTATGAGGGAGTCTTCACCGAAAGGGTTGGCCCCCAAAGCCTGTTGCATTTGGTTCTTCCCTTGGCTCCTCACTGTTTTCGTGTCCTATCATGTCCCTGTCATTGGGCAGAACTTTGCAGAACACTTTGCAATGAGACAGAACATTTTTCAATGTGAACATGAGACCATGATTTTCTTCCTTGACACAATACTGCCGATCAACATCCCTTAATGGGGCACATGCCACTTAGGCTTGACCTGTCCTGTGACTTGTGTACTTTTATCTGCCTAACTCAATCATGAGTTATTTTTCCTTCATCCTCTAACAAAACATCAGTCGTTGTAGACATCATAGGTGAGAATGGGTGAGGGTAGTTAAACCAATTTCCCCAATGGGAAAAGGTGACAAAATTGACTGTTGCTTGATTCATTAGTGCTACACTGCATGTGGGCATTTACAGTCTGACCTAACACTATTATTGATGAAAGGCCTGTGCTGTAGAATAACATTTAAGGCTGTGAGTTTACTTAAGCAGTACCCCAAAGGAAAGGCTGGGACAGTCACTTTCCTTTTGTTCTGTTAAACAAACATAAGGCTTTTATCTCTGTTGTAAGTTACTAGGGAAATTAAGCACTCACAGTCCAAATGGTTAACACGTCAACAAGCTGCCCCACCCGTTTAATGACGTGGGGAATGGTGGCTTCAGAGTAGCAAGCAAACTGAGAAGTTGGGCAAAAAGGTTGACTTCTCTAAAGTTCTTTCTGCTTTTTCTACACTCTCTACTCCAGTGTCCCGGCTGACCACAGTAATAACACCTGCCCTCTCTCTTAGGACATTTACGTTTCTGTGGGTTCTCTGTGCTGACCTTAATGAATGATGCTGCAATGTTTACTCTTGTCTTTACATCACAATCTCTTTCCCAAGCAGTTAACCTGTCCAGGTTACTTCTAAGAGTTCTGTGAGACCAAGTCAGATCCAAAAATGACAAAGCTCTTCTGTAGTCAGCTATAAGGCCATCTGACCAGATGCGGACCAGCGGTCCTTTGTCATTGAGTACACTTTCAGAACCATCCACTATTCCACTGTACGTTACAGCTGACTGACAAAACCTCTCTGTGTATTCAGTCACAGTTTCTTCTTTCTTTTGTACACAGTTAGTAATTCTAGACCAATCTATCTTGGGTCCTAGGATATTCTTTAGGATTTTCAAAACACCTTCTCTCAGTTCATCTTTTCTGGCATGTTGCAGTTCAGAAGTAACAGCAGACTCAAAACTGTTGAATTCAGATTCAGTTAGAATTTGAGACATTAACTGTGTGACTTCTGTTAACGACATGTCGTAGAGACGCATTTTGCTGTTCAAAGCTCTTCTAAATTCAGTGAACTGTGTGCGTGCTGGCGGTAAACTCTGTGACAACCTCTCTATGTCTCTAGGTCCAAGTGTTGTAGCAAAAGTTTGGATTTGAACAACAGAAGCACTGGAAGGAACAGTTTCTGACTCTTCAATTCCCTGCGATCTTTTTCTAGCAGCACATACCTTCACAGAATTTACATGCTTATCTGTTCCTGATGGGATGTCTAAATCTCTTTCAAAGAAAGCTTGTAAGTCACGATAAATTTCCCCTGACTGTTGGTCTTCAGTGTTACATTTGGTTGAGGCCTGGTTATGGCCCACCTTTGTCTTGAAACAGGACAATTGAGTCTGCAATTGTTTGTTCTGTTCATTTAACTTAGCAATACACCTAGCTTGTTCTTGTGCAATGGATAAGCTCAATTCTTTGTGACAACAGATAATGGCCTTCACATTGTTCTTGCGAATACTTGCTCCAAGCACTTTCTTACAATCTTCAATAGACCATACTTTTTCTGGGTGAATGCCAAATTTCTTTGTCAAATTCAATCTGACTGACTGAGTCACTATGGAGTCAATGTGTTCTCCTAACAATGACTTAAATTCGCTATCTGACCACAATGGAGCGGCAAGGCCACTTTTCTCAGTTGTAGGAATCAACCTAGCATTTTTCCTAACCATTTTGTGAGTTTCTTTGTTACCACACAAAACAACTAACTTTCTCTGATCAACAGATGCTACACTTGTTTACACAGATCGACTGTTGTAAAACCTTCTTTGACAGAGCAAAGGAAATCCACACTATTACTAGCACTTTATGCTAATCTTCCCTGCTTGTACAGAGGATCAAACCTTCATCTCTAAAGTAACTTTTTAGAGGGTAACAACACAAAATAACAAAAACAACACAAACTATTAGCATGTTACGCTAATCTTCCCTGAAATAAAATGGAAAGGATCTTTCACCTTCCAAAACTTTAAGAGGATGACCACAAATAACTAGCACTAAAAAATGCTAATTCTTCTCTGTGAAAAGAGGTTATCACCAAAATATTAACACGTAATGTTAATCTTCCCTAAGTTTAGAGGATATCTTCTCTAGCAACGTAGAGGCACTATTCTGTTAAACAAAACTTCCCTGACTTATTCAGAGGATATCTTATAACTTCCCTGACTTATTCAGGGGATATCAAAATATTAACATTTAATGTCAATCTTCCCTGCCTGATAACAGAGGATATCTTTCATCTTTAAAAGACAACTTTTAAAGGATAACTTTAGTTATTCAAACACTACAGCTGTCTGATAACTCTCTGACGGCGCAGAGGCACAACTTGTACTGGTCTGGTTCTTTGAATAGAGTGAAAACTCACCGAATCGTTGCTTGACTGAAAAAGATTCCGTCCTGAACTCAGTCAGAAAAGTTCTTTTGTTGAGATCTTGTTCTGTAACTCAGTCCGCTTTGAGATCTTGTTCTGGAACTCAAGTAAGATTTCTCTGTTGAAATCTTTTGTTGCTTGAAGTTTCAGTTCTGGATTCAGGTAAGATTCTCTGTTGAAATCTTTTGTTGCAGTTCTTGATTCAGGTAAGATTCTCTATCCGGGTCACGGCACCAAATTGTAGGAAACTTTTCTTTCCTTGGTAGAAAAGTTAGCAACTCCGGAGACCAGGAGACAATGGATGTTTTTCAAGCAGAAGTTGTTTATTGCTGGTCGCTGCAGTCACGTCAACATCGTCAAGGGTGTAAGTCTCCCCTATAGCCTAGAGATTTAATCATTTAAGTTGATTGGATTATAGCTATAGGGGAGACTTACACCCTTTGTCTTTAATGGCTCTGGGATGGCCCTTTGGAACCAGAGTTCCTGGCGAGTATCAGCATCTGAATAGTTATGCTGATTCAATTGGATTGGTAATGCCCTCGGAGTAGGGTGTGTCCCTTCTTCATTTGCATGCTTTGTTTCAGAGTGACTCCACCCCTATGTAAACTCCTCCCCTCTAAATGTATCAATTGTAAGGGAATATTCTCCCTTAGTGAGACGATGTTGACGTGACTGCAGCGACCAGCAATAAACAACTTCTGCTTGGAAAACGTCCATTGTCTCCTGGTCTCGGAGTTGCTAACTTTTCTACCAAGGAAAGAAAAGTTTCCTACAGGATCATGTTGGAGTTGGAGCTTATTGAGGTGGAAAAACAGTTCAATTTAGTGAAATTACTCAAACTAAAAAGCAGAAACGAAAGAGGACATCAGAGGAGATGGTACGAGCAGCCCGTGAACCGGTTGAGGCAGAAGGAGGGTGAATTTTTTGTGCTTGTCCAGCCACTGAGAGAACATAGATGAGGAAATAACAGAATAACATAGTGTGTTGTGGTCAACTTGATCAGAAAGTTGTTCTGGTGTAAAATATATGCACCTATAAATGACATTGATGTCATTGGCAAGGATGAAGATCAAGCCCTCCAAGTCCCGGAGCTTGTCCCTCAGGAGAGGAGTCAGAAATGACAATGCCATCTTCGTCATTGGAGGGGAAAAATCCCACTTCTATCAGAGCAACCGATCAAAAGCCTGGGGAGGCAGTATACTGCAGACCTATCTGACAAACGGCATGAAACAGCTCTCTGACGGACTGGCAAGGATCGACCAAAGCCAACTCCCTGGGAAGTTTAAGGTCTGGTGGTACCAGTTTATACTCTACAGGAGGGTAATGTAGAGGAGAGCCCCTGAAAATGAGTGAGATTCCCTCATCAAATGTAAGTAAGATGGACAGAAAAGCCAACTCATTCATCCAAAAGTGGTTGAGGTTGAAAACTGGTCTATTTGGAAAAAACTGAAACTGGTCTATTTGGAAAGAACATGCTGCAGCTGCCACTGCAGTCCATACAGTTGGGCTACATACAAGAAAAGACCAGGTTGGTTCTTGAGCTGAGTGAGTCCACAGACAAGTCAGTAAAGAACGCAAATGCCAAGGTTCCTACTGGCCGCAAGTGGAATGCCCAAACCGAGGTCGATCAAGCTGTCGGTCGGCTACAACACCGGGAGATCGTGGGCAGAGATCAGGTAGGAAGAGGTCTAGGATGGGGAGATACACCACGCTTTTGGTCCAAGGCCAATCGCAAGCATAGGAAAGAGATGGTGGTAGCAGAGGTGACGAGGATGGAGGAAGATCGCTGTAAAGTGCGAGGCTGTGAGCGCAGGGTCGAACAAGGAAGCTGAGACAATCTGGGAGGGAATCATGAACGGGAACATCAGTTGGTCAGGCATGTGGAAGATTCCACAGGCTACGACACGCTTCCCTGCCCTCGGAACCTCCATCAGTGGTTTGGGAATGAAGAATCCTGCGGATCTCTGCAATGCTCCCAACACAAGTCTCCAGCACATCTTGGCAGGCTGTAAGGTCGCTCTCTCACAGGGACGCTACAGATGGCGCCACAATCAGGTCCTGAGAAAGCTAGCCGAAGTACTTGAGGAGTGTCGACAGGGTAGCAAACATCCACCATCAGCAGAGGACCCCACCATCTTTGTGTCGGAAGGAGAGGTAAGGAGAAGCACCAGATCAAGAGAAACAGCAAGGCCCTTCTCCCCAACCAGGAGTGGGACATGAGGGTTGACCTGGATAGGCAGCTCCGGTTCCCCACAAAGATAACCACCCCATCTCTCCAGCCAGACATAGTGGTGTGGTCACCCAATGCGAGATTGACGCACCTCATCAAGCTCACTGTACCACTGGAGGAAGGGAACGAGGCCGCCTTCGAACGGAAGAAGGCCAAGTACTCAGAGCTCGCTGCTGAGTGCTGGGAAGCTGGCTGGAAGACGACCATCCACCCAGTGGAGGTCGGATGCCAAGGTTTCCTTGGGGTGTCAACCATACGCCTCTTGAGGGAAGCAGAAGTGACCAGAAGGAGGCTAAGGAGGGCAACAAAGGATCTGGCAGACGAGGCAGAGAAAGGTAGCATTTGGCTCTGGCTGAGGAGGAAAGATAGGTGTTGGGGGAAGAACACCTAACCCCAGATAACAGCAGCAGGGAGAACAGCAATCAGCTGCAGGGGGTGACAGGGAGACGTCCCTGTCACTCCTCCGCCACCAGGGGACTTTCCAGAATTAAAGGAGCGAAACGTCTGTGAACGGTGGTTTATGGCTGATGACCCTGCAGCTGACCCATGGGCACTGGAGGAGGTGCGACAGGCAGCAATGCCCAGCAGGTGGTAATATCTTCCTGTGCAATTACATGCAACCATGTTAATAAAGCCAGTTTAAAGTCAATAAAGTCAAGTTGTTGTACAGTGTTGTTCTACTATCATTTACAGTAACCTGCACTATACAATGTGCAAACAGCAGGAATATATATATATATATATTTAGGGCAAACTATGTATAAGATTGTGCAAAATGTAAAGGTGCAATGGTCTAAACTTATTTATATTATAAATAGATGCAAAAAGTAAACATATTATTTAAACTTTATTTGCAGTAACCTGCACAATACAATGTACAAACAGCAGGAACAGACAATTTCTTTTTTAAATAAAAAGTGCAAACTATATACAAGGTAGTGCAGCTTATTAAGGTGCAATGATCTACAATTTTTAACAATACAAATAGATGCACAAGAGAATACTGCACAAAAGATAGAAACAATAACCTGCAAAATTGGTGCAAACAGACAAAATATAATAAAATGCTAAAGTGCTAACTATATACAAAAATGTACAAATGATTTTAACAACACAAATAGATGTAAAGAAGCAAAATATGAATAGATGCAAAAGTGCAAACTATACACAAATTACTAAAATATGCAAACTATATATACAGATGACAGTGCAGAGAATTAAAAGGTGCAATGTTGTAGAAGTAGGCGAAATTGTTTATTTTTTCTGTTGCCACTCAAACAGGACTTTGGACACATCAAACATTGCATGCGCCCTGTGCTCCTCCGGCACCCTTCGCAGCATATCAGCCACAGTGTTCCCAAACCAGTCGCTCTCGTCATTTCCTTGACTCAGTCTCTGTTGCAGCTCCACCCGCCTTTCCTCCAAATGAGCAACCTGCATCTGGATCCATCTTGTTCTTTCTTCTTCCTTTTCTGTGGCATCCTTGGACTAGGGGTCATAGGTGATGGCTGGGGGATGGTGGACTTGGCTGGTGATGGAGGCTAAAACTTGGTAGTTGCTCAACGTTGTTGACTGGAGGTCTCACAACAGCCGATCCAGTTGAGTTCGAGCTTGAATTGCTCCCATCCTGTGATTAAGAAAGAAATAGAAGTTACTAGTACTAGTACTACTGCTATATATATATATATATATATATATATATATATATATATATATATATATATATATATGTATATATTAGTGCTGTCAAACGATTAAAATATTTAATCGCGATTAATCGCATTAATGTCATAGTTAACTCGTGATTAATCGCACATTTTTATCTATTCTTAATGTCTTTTGATTTCTTTTTGTTACATTTTTTTCTCATTTTAATGCTCTTATCAACATGGAAAAGTGGATTGGCTTGTTTAGTGCAAATGTTTTTTTTTATTATTATTATTGAAAATAACATTGGAATAGTGTTCAATTTCACTCTAACATATATAGCCTAAATAATCTCTCACACAATGCAACACTGTCCATCAATAAAAGGGTGAAAAAAATACTGACGAGGTCCTGATATTGACGAGGGGTGGAGAATTTGCATCATCTGTGTTTGTGTGTGTGTGTGTGTTTGCTTGGCCATCATCAAGTGGTGTTTCAGGCTGGACGTGCTGCGATGATGATAGCTCAGTTCATAATGACAAAACATACAGATCGCTTTGGTCTTGTCAATGGGACAATTTGGCAACTTTTTAAAAGTAAACTTTACATTCAGAATCTCATTGGCATCCATTTCGGCGTCTCGCGCTCGTCATCCACTCAAAACATAACGTTACTATTTGGCCGGCTCGCAAGCTGAAACGAGTGTGTGCGGCACAAAACGTCCTCGCGCTGCGCTCCGAAACCCATTCATTCAATTGCTTGCGCCGCGCGGAGGACGTTTCGTTGCTTCTTCGACCAAAGCGCAAGCGAATCTAGCTAGACCGGAAACAAAACATCAGGCACGCCGCACACACTCGTTTGGGCTTGCGAGCCGGCTTTGAGTGGATGACGAGCGCGAGACGCTGAAATGGATCAGGACGCATGCCGTGTCCTGTTGCAAAAGTATGTGAAACAACTACAAAGTTTGCTAGGACAAAAAGACCGTTAATCGCGCGATAAAAAAATTAACGCCATTAAAATGGGTTTGCGTTAACGCCGTTAATAACGTGTTTAACTGACAGCTCTAATATATATATATATATATATATCCCACATCGCAACATTTTTGTGGCCCAGCTCCGGCCCACACAATCACTTTTCCCTCGGCCCAAGTACCGCAAAGAATCATGGTATTTAAGTGGCCCAGAACTGGATTAAAGACATGGGTCACACATGGGCCATAACTGGCCCGAATCTCAGCCAGTTAATCACCCTTAACTGGCCCTGAACTGGGCCGAAACAGGTTTTATTATTGGTACCAATTCTCAGCCATAAGTTAACCATATCGACATCATCCTTTACTCATAAACCCCAAAACTGAGCCATAACCCAGACTAATCTTACCCAAACCATGTGAACCCAATCCTCGACCCAAGTGCCGCAAAGAATGATGGCGCTGAAGTGGCCCAGAACTGGATTAAAGACAAGGGTCACACATGGGCCATAACTGGCCCAAATCTCAGCCAGTTAATCACCCTTAACTGGCCCTGAACTGGGCCAAAACAGGTTTTATTATTGGTACCAATTCTCAGCCATAAGTTAACCATATCGACACCATCCTTTAACCAGAAACCCCAAAACTGAGCCATAACCCAGCCAAATCTTACCCAAACCATGTGAACCCAATTTTTGGCTCAAGTACCGCAAAGAATGACGGCGCTGAAGTGGCCCAGAACTGGATTAAAGACAAGGGTCAGACATGGGCCATAACTGGCCCAAATCTCAGCCAGTAAAACAGGTTTTATTATTGGTACTAATTCTAAATTAATAATACAAAATGAAAATACATATAGAAACATGCATCCACCTAATGTACATAAATGTAGGTAACAAATTTAAAAAAGGTTGCTTTGGTTACATTTTATACAGGAAATGATTGCTTATGTGGCACTATTTATTGTCTAACTGGCTTGTCAGACTTTGACAACAGTATTTTGACAAACAAGACAATTTTAGCAAAACCTTAAAAAATATTTATATCTGGAAACTGTGGTGTAAACAGTAACCAATGAACGGTTGAAGTACTGATAATGTAACGCATTCAAAGCATAACATCTTATTTTCACCAAAAAAAAAAAAACTCTTAGTACTCTGAGTACTAAAAAATACTAAGTACTATTTAGTACAGTTTTTTACTTTTTGCACTGGTCAATTTAAACTAACATGACCTCCTACAAATATCAAATGCATGTATTACTAGCATTTATTTGCAATAGTAAGCACAAATTAAAGGGTTAGTTCACCCAAAAATGAAAATTATGTCGTTAATGACTCACCCTCATGTCGTTCCAAGCCCGTAAGACCTCCGTTCATCTTCGGAACACAGTTTAAGATATTTTAGATTTAGTCGGCGAGCTTTCTGTCCCTCCATTGAAAATGTATGTACCTTATACTGTCCATGTCCATAAAGGCAATACAGACATCATCAAAGTAGTCCATGTGACACCAGTGGGTTAGTTCGAATTTTTTGAAGCATCGAAAATACTTTTTGGTCCAAACATAGCAAAAACAACGACTTTATTCAGCATTGTATTGTCTTCCGGTTCAGTTGTTGATATGCGTTCAGTGACGTGGGTTACGCTGACGTGAGACGCGACGTGAGACGCGGCTGACGCGTGTTTGGTGCGTCCGTCCGTGTATTCAGGTTCAAATAAATATGGGCAAAAAAATGCAAGTCTTCCTCGGTGTGGAAATCCTTAGACATGTTTGCGAAGATTGTTTTGTATAGCGTGCGTCTCCCTCAGACTGTGAATGAAGCTCGGACGCCCCAGACGCGCGTCAGCCCGTCTCATGTCGCGTCTCACGTCAGCGTAACCCACGTCACTGAACGCGCATCAACAACTGAACCGGAAGACAATACAACGCTGAATAAAGTCGTTGTTTTTGCTATGTTTGGACCAAAAAGTATTTTCGATGCTTCAAAAAATTCGAACTAACCCACTGGTGTCACATGGACTACTTTGATGATGTCTGTATTGCCTTTATGGACATGGACAGTATAAGGTACATACATTTTCAATGGAGTAACAGAAAGCTCGCCGACTAAATCTAAAATATCTTAAACTGTGTTCCGAAGATGAAGGTCTTACGGGCTTGAAATCGACATGAGGGTGAGTCATTAATGACATAATTTTCATTTTTGGGTGAACTAACCCTTTAACATGTAAAAAGTATATTTTAATTGAAGTACTGGGCATACAAAAAAAATGTTTTGGACTGTACAATTTAAAAAAATGAATTAGACAACAGACTTACCAAGAACAATGTTTCGTAACTGCAAGCTTTTAAAGCTGATCTGAAAGAATGTCAGAAAGAATAGATGTAGTTTCAAAGGTCTTTGAAGAGCTTCAACGGGCTGGTGAACGATCCCAGCTGAGTAGGGGCTTATCTACTGAAACCATCGGCCATTTAAAAAATAATAATAATAATCATACACTTTATGAGCACAATTATTCGTCTTGAGTCAGCATACCAAGCTCCAGGAACTGCATCATCACTGAAAGGTCACGCTCCAAGTCCCAGACGGAAGTGCCCTGAGATGGAAGTACCGTTTGTAACCGGGTGTCGAAGCGTGACCTTTAAGTGATGATGTCGTTCCTGGTGCTTGGTAAAATGGCTCTAGATGAATAATTGTGCTTATAAAGTGTGTGTGTGTGTGTGTATATATATATATATATATATATATATATATATATATATATATATATTTTTTTTTTTTTTTTTTTTTTTAAATGACCGATGGTTTAGGTAGATAAGTCCCTAATCCTCAGCTGGGATTGTTCACCAGCCCGTTGAAGCTCTATAAAGACCTTTGAAACTGCATCTATTCTGGCCGCAAAATGATGGTAACTATTTAGGTTCAGTATGTGGAGAAAAATCTAGAAATGTTTTCTTACAAAAAACATAATTTCTCTTCCACTGAGGAAAAAAAGACAGTCAATAATTAGGACATTTTCAATTTGAGGTGAACTTATCCTTTAACCAGACAGTAGATGGTAACCACTGGCTTCTAATATATATATATATATATATATATATATATTTCTTAACAATGTTACCTTGGACTAGCCTGGCATGCCAGACCTACATCAATATGTTAGGTCTGGAAACTCATCATTGACAGGGCTCAATCCGAGAGGCGGCATAAACGGTTGTCTTTCAAATTCTCTCTGCGCGCAATTGGATAGCGCTAAAGCCAATCAGAGACACGAAGAAGGTGACATACTCAGCGGAGCAAGTTGATATATTATTAAAGTTTTACCGTATCCAGTCCAGCTGTCAACATTGAAAATAAGGGCGATTTCCCGGAATCCATCCCCAAAATAAGGGATTTTTTTGTTTGTTTTTTACACGACCCACAAACTTTAAGAATAAAACACAAATCATTAAAAGTCTAAAGAGTTTATAACTAGCCTACATATGTGTGAGAGAGAAAGAGATAGTATATACGTGTGCGTGTGTGTGTGTGTATGAGAGAGCAAGAGACAGTGTGTCATTAAAAAAATAATATCATCATCATAAGTTTATTTAATAGGATAAACCCCTTGAGATGGACCATCTCGTTTCCGAGGGTCCTATAAAATATCATAGAGAATGTTTAAATACTAATATCAGCTTACGAGGGAAACAGGGGCAGAGTAGTGGTGCTTTGGAGTGCTTGAGATGATTCGGGAGAGGTCCGTGCGCCTAGTACCGATCAGAGCGCCCGCTGACACGGAGTAAAGCCTTTATCCTCGACGCCACAGCACGACTGTGGCAAAAATTACAAGTTGATCGTTTAGCCACAGCTTTTTTGTAACAGTGCACGCAGTGCCGGCTACATCCGAGGATGAACGACTAAAACCGAGTATGTCCGAGCTGGCTCTTACTGTCTCAACTCTGTCGTCATTATGTTAAGCCCGCCCGTCGACTCTATACACGATGTGATTGGCCCTACCAGAGTTTGGTTTTTCCACTTCGAAAGTCAACGGAGAGTTGCTAGACCACACTTTGCGGCAAAATAATTTTTGCTGCCGCTAGGGTGCGTCTGAGATTTCTCAGGCTAACCTTGGACTGTCTGGTTACCAACATTCCTCAAAATGTCTTCTTTATGTTCATCAAAAGAAACCAACTCAACCAAGTTGTAAATTTTCACATTTGTTTGACCTTCCTTTAAAAAACAACAAAACAAAATAATAATATCATATAATATAATATATATATGTGTGTGTGTGTGTGATGCGATCTGGGAAAACCCACCACATGGTGAAATTTGACATATTACATCTTTTTAATATGAGACCATATTAAAGCTGGGCTCAAGCCCTTTCCAAATCTGTTTTTATTTATTTTATCATTTTTCTGTAACAAAAGTTATGATTATCTGAAGTGAGCTGATCGCTATGATTTTCAGAAATTTGAGAAAAACAGGTTTAATTAACGGTCACGTCCTGCTAGTGGGACGACTGCCACTCCCTTTATTATTGCCTTTTTTCACATCCACATATTTTAGTAATCATAGATTAGGTATCATTTGAAAGCTTACGAACTCAACATTCAACATGTGAAAACCGTTTTGAAATTGAACGATTGAGAGGCGAGCAAGGTCTTTTAAACGAGCAGCTTCAAACTCTGTTGTTCTCTTGTGCTCCGCATCATAACACATGATAACGCTGGATAAAAATAATTAAATAAAAACTTGCGGGCTGTTTTAGTTTACCCAGGACCTGACTTTATTCTGTTATGTGGTTTATTTTGATAGGTGAACTGTCTTTGTGGTGTTAATAGAAGGAGAGCTATACGGGAGATATTGTGTTTTGCTCCTCTGCTCTGCCTGCGTGTTCTTAAAGGGAAACACAGTCTTTTCAGCTGGACATTATAAATTGCTATTTTTCGGCAATAAACTAGTGAATTTTCCCAAGATATATTCAGAGATGATAAACAAGATGTTATAGAATAATAATTTAATAAAAACCCAATTTTGACAAAAAACTCATTCAATTTATAGTTAGACCTTACTGAAAACGTACCAGCGCGACATCTGACGGGTTTTCCCAGATTCGCATCCTTTAGTAAGCAAAACATATATCTTGAATATAACTGGCTTACCAATTGCTTCTGAAAGTCAGGACATTTTCTCAATCGCTCCTCCAAGTTTTGCAGAGACTGAAGATCAGCTACTGGCAGTAGGTTTGCTTCAAGGCCTATCTCTTCTTCACTGACAGATTTTAGACCCTGAACTGTCCTATAGATTTTCTTCATGTTGTCCATCATGATCTCTTGATTTATGAGAATGTTACACAGGAGGGCTGAAACAAAAACAAGAAACTGAAATAAACCCCCTAAATCTCTTACACAATATGTAAAAGTGGTACATGAGAGTACACATTTCCAAACAAATACTTACAAGTATCAAGAACAGCTTGATGTCTTAAAGGTCCCCTGACATGAAATTTTCATTTTCTGAGGTTTTTTAACATTAATATGAGTTCCCCTAGACTGTATTTGGTCCCCTCGTGTCTAGAATTTTCAATCGGTGTAAACCGAGCCTGGCTATTTTCTCTTCTCTGCATCCATCTGCATCTCAAACGCGCTGATCTAGAATCTTCCCCCTATATAACGTCATATAGGGGAAAGGTTACTCCCCTTTCTCTGCTTTGCCCGCCCAGAGACCGACCATGAGAAAACGAGCTGAACAGGACGTACGAACACGCGCAGGCGCGGTTTTATTTTTTCCTCGAGAAATATCATGGCTTGCAAACGAGCGAAGCATGGCAGTTGCTCAGTGTTCGGATGTACAAATGAACACAAAAGTATTTTTTAGTTCCTTCACCCGCGCCTCTGAAGAAACAATAGGTTAATTTTATTTTCTCTGGAAATGCGCCGACTCAACTCCCAAAGTTTTGTATGGTCCAACAGGCAGGAGACAGGTTAGTTAATCTTTCTCTCAAAATCGTTTGATACTGTTTATGCATCAGTAAGTCAAGCCAGACTATTATCAACTTCACATCGTTTCTTTGAGTAGGATGAAAATAATTTTATTTAAGCAAAGTGTTTAGCAGGATTGATATTCTAAACGGTAAGCACGTGCTGCTTTGTTTACGTTATGTGTAACTTATCTGCAGCCGGCAGCGTTGGTTTTCCTTTTTGAATGACGAATACAGACTAATATATCTGCAGAAATAGAAAGTTGGCTTTTAGGGATGTTCGCCAGCGTCATATGTGACGTCACGAAATGGGCGTGGGCGCGAACTGGTTGGCAAAAAGAACCAAAACATACACAGCAGTCTATGTGTTCTGTCAGCAAAATTATAATTCTTTGTAAGAAAAAGCTAAAAGGTATGGAAGCTTGTTTCCGCCACAGAATAAAAAATAAAATAAATAATTGCGACTTTTTATCTCACAATTCTGACTTTTTTTCTCACAATTGCGAGATAAAATGTCCGAATTGCGTGATATAAAGTCAGAATTGCGAGTTATAAAGTCAGAATTGCGAGATATAAAGTCAGAATTGCGAGTTATAAAGTCAGAATTGCGAGATATAAAGTCAGAATTGCGATATATAAAGTCAGAATTGCGTGATATTAAGTCAGAATTGCGTGATATAAAGTCAGAATTGCGAGTTATAAAGTCAGAATTGCGAGTTATAAAGTCAGAATTGCGAGTTATAAAGTCAGAATTGCGAGATGAAAAGTCAGAATTGCGAGATATAAAGTCAGAATTGCGTGATATAAAGTCAGAATTGCGTGATATAAAGTCAGAATTGCGAGTTATAAAGTCAGAATTGCGAGTTATAAAGTCAGAATTGCGAGATGAAAAGTCAGAATTGCGAGATATAAAGTCAGAATTGCGTGATATAAAGTCAGAATTGCGTGATATAAAGTCAGAATTGCGTGATATAAAGTCAGAATTGCGAGTTATAAAGTCAGAATTGCGAGATATAAAAGTCAGAATTGCGAGTTATAAAGTCAGAATTGCGAGATAAACAGTCGCAATTCTGATATATAAAGTCGCAATTCTGATATATAAAGTCGCAATTGCGAGATTTAAACTCGTAATTCTGACTTTCTTTTGGCGCAATTGATATAAACTTTGACCTTTCTCGTAACAAGATGGGAAGTATAGCCACGAGTTGTGAAAACCACACGAGAGTCTTCCGCTTCATCGTCAAAGACAGAGCTAGGACGGACATTTTCCGGTGACAAGGTACGATCATACTCTTTGACATGATCCTGATACGATGTTAATACGTTTATCATGTGTTAATAAAATACGTTGGGCAAGTATAAAATGTGACTTTTCGTAACGTGCGCGTGCTAAGGTTGTCTATTGACGTATAGCCTCTTCTTTTGCATTTTAGTTAAGTGTTGGTTTTATGTTTACAAATAGTTATTTAATATTATATCCTGTATGTCGCACTGTCATTGAACCAAAACTGTTTTACATCAGCACAGGACCTTTTTGCTTTTTGCTTTTGCTTCCTTCATGCATGCTCAGCACATTTTGACCATAGAGATCGGCTACTGATATTTGGTTTTATGGCTTACATACTTGGTCTCAGGCTTAATATTGGCCTACCAGCCTCAGTTTGTTCTCATTATTAATTTCTGTTAAACTATCATAACAGGATGGACGAGTTTATCTTTTTTCTGAGGGAGAGGAACATTCCAGAAACCACCATAAAAAGGCTGGAGGAGGACAAGGTAATATAATATTTAACCAAGAAATTAACCCACTGAATAAATTAAAGGAATAGTTCACCCAAAAATGAAAATTGTCATCATTTAGAGGAAGTGACCATTTTAAGCCCACTTACCATTTAGGCCTACTTACAGGATTATTTCTTTCTGAGATTATTTAATGTTTATTTTATATAAAAATGTGTATACAATTAAAACAAACATGTGGGCTTATCTGGAACATACCATTTGAGCCCACATAATATTCCTTAAAGGATTAGTTTACAAATTTTTCCTGATGTAACATTTTTTTCCCTGATAATTTACTCACCACCCCCATGTCATCAGATATCGATGTTCTTTCTTTTTTCAGTTCGAAACGAAATTCAGGTTTTTGAGGAAAACATTCCAGGAATTTTCTCAATTTAATGGACCTCAATGGAAACCATATATTTAACCCTTTCACACGTACCGATCACACCGGTGTGATCAGTCTTGGCTGGTCCCTGGAGGGTACGATCACACCAGTGTGATTAGAACACTCAGTGCATCATGTGAGCAACTGCTAAATTCAAACTTGCTCTCGCGCGTTGGCTGGCGCTGAGCCAGAGACAGACGCACTCAGTGCTTTCATATATCACAACTATTGAGTGTTTTCAACCACATAATGTTTATTTTAGGTTTCAGACATTTAAATACACATAAGTACTAGCAAAACAATGATTTTGAGTTTGTAAAATACACACTGATGTCTATGGAAGTGGCAATAATAATCCTTTCAATTATAATAAGACAACACGTTTCATTCATATCAGATACACATTGTGTAAGTAGCTTAACATTTGACCCTATTCTTCTCCCAGTTCACCAGCCACTTACTATCATGTATTTCGTGAGAAGTGGAGGACTTGACGTTGTAAATCCAACAGATCCGATTCTCTGAACTGAAAATGAAACTAAAATGGCGCCGCCCATTGTGCATACAGCTCAACTAACGCGAATCGTTTTAAAGATGTTTAAACAACAAAACCTATCCACTTGCCCATATTTGACAATCGGAATATCAGTGTTTCATGTTAAAGCTAATACATTTATGAATATTTTTAATAAAAAAGGAAAAACGACATAAAAGCAGATCATCATTCCTCCCGCGCTCTGTTGTGGATGTGCTGTGTCACGTGACAAGCAAGGACGCGTCACCATGGAAACATTAAAGCGGCAAGTTCTAAATAACGGTCGCCTTGAAAAACTCACGCTGGGGGGTCAGTTCGAATATTTTAAACTTACGTGTGAAAGGGTTAATGTTCAAAGAAGGTTCAAATGTCAGTCTCAATGCAGCTTCAAATGCTTGACACAATCTTACACAAGGGTCTTACCCAGCGAAACGATCGGCTATTATCACTCACACACAAAAAAATCAATTATATACTTTTTAAACACAAATGCCACGTCGTGTACCATCTTTGAAATGCGCCACGCATTGCGTCATCACGTTGGAAAGGTCATGCGTCACGTCATCTATTGTCATCTAAGTTATTTGTCTGTGTATTCTGGTTCAAAAAGGTAGGGAATCTGGGCAAAACCCCACCAAAAATAACGATTTTATTCAACAATTCATTTTCTTCTGTGTGGGCCTCTGAGTAAGTTCACATAGTGTAACAGCGCAGCACTTCTGGGTTGTACGTCAGAACATAGGCTCACTATTGGCTGATGCTGGCCAAGTGTATGATGCTGACCAATTAGTGAGCCTATACGTTCTGACGTTCAACCCAGAAGCGCTGCGCTGTTACGGAAGATGAACTAAACTCTTACGGGGTTGGAACAACATGAGGGTGAATAACTGGCAGAATTTTCATTTTTGGGTGAACTATCCCTTAAACATGCAAATCAAGGAAGTGAGCTGTTAATGTCCTTTAGTTATCACTGGACACTTTTTACTGGGGCAAGCCCAGGTGAAATACCAAGGTGGCTCAGTAAAATATTGTCATCATTTATTATATTGAATCATTTTATTGATATTATTGATATCATTTTCCCTGATAAAATTTCATCAGTCATGTCATGTGTTTTTTTTTTTTTTTTAATTTTATCGGGTGTTCAGATTAACAAAAGTGATGCCAGATGTGTGAATTAATCACCATTAATCTAATCATTTAATATACAATTATACCTTGTAGGAAATAAAACTTTAAAATGTCTGTCATTTGTTTGTGATGTAGCAGCTCTTTACTTCTTTATTAGCCTTTGAACTGGGGCCTGTTTCAGAAAGGAGGTTAAGTGAAAACTCTGAGTATGTTAACCCTGAAATGAGGGAAACTCTGGGTTTTCCGTTTCAGAAAGGGGGGTATATCAACCCCGAGAAAGCAGAGTAAGTCAAGCTTAACCAGTTACCATGGTAACTTACTCTGTGAACCTAACCTGGTCAGGAGCAGGTTTTCTTCAGTAAACCCAGAGTTTCTTGCGGTCTCCTCCCTTTTTTAAAGAGGAAGTGCTGTTTAAACACCAACAATAATACTAAAATGTATTTACACATCTTTTTAGGAATATATATTGTTTGTCCATGGTTTAATTGACTAAATCTGTTGTGCAGTAGCTACTTTGCCAAAAAATAAAAGGATTAAAACGTTTGCTAAACTTTTATTGGATTACCACCGTTTTTGATAATATATTTCTTTAACAAATTGGAATAAAAAACATTTAATAGAACTCAATTATTTTTCAAACATAATTTAATAAGTTATTAATGATAAAAAATAAGATGTTAATCTTATTCATAATCCATTATTGAAGTTAGTTGATTACATGTTTAATTTATTTAACTGTCATTTTAACTGATGATAATAATAACCGTAATTTAATAATGCAGTTTATATATTTAATGATTGTTTAATACCATAAACCGTGATATTTTCTGAGACGGTTCTCATACTGTGAAACTCTCCCGCACCCCACCCCCGCTGTTAAACAAGTTACTCAGAAACTTTTACTCATGTTTTAAATTAACTACTTTTTACTTGAGTAGATTTTTAGACTGGTATTTTTACTTTTACTAAAGTAAAAATGTATCAAAGTAATAGCCTACTTTAGGTTGAATAACATTCTTCCAGTTTCACCTCTGATATTATAACAGTAAGTTACTCTAAAATAGTTATGAATTATTAACAACAAATGACATCTTCAACGGTATAGCTGGATTAATGTAATAATAACTATCTCTAGAAAGTATTGGTCTACATATTACTAAATCCTATATCAACCTCAACCACTTGAGGAGAGACAAGAAACTGCACTTTTAATGCTTTCAAATTAACAATATACAATTGCATGAATTATTCTTGAATTGATCAAAGTGTGTAGAGGGAGAAGGTTACATAAAATATACCTTTTAAAAATGTATGTTAAATCCACTATTGTTTTATACTCAATTGTTGTATAGTTTATGCAGTAGCCTATTTAATGTAATTGCATCATATTTTATTTTAAATTACAGAAGAATTAAGAGTAATCCCTTTAATTAAATTACAATATTTAGATTACTTGGTAATTAATTACACCCAACATCTCTTTTTGTCTGGCGCTGTTGCCATGGTGACCCATAATATCTGCGCTCCATTGAAATAGCTTTTTATAGTTGTGGTGCACGCGCTTAACTCAGAGTCAGTCAACTCAGAGTTGATTGAACTAACTCATTTCAGCTGTTCTGTAGTTTCTGAGTTTCCCATCTCAGGGTAAGTCAACTCAGAGTTCAAGCTTTAACTCAGAGTTGGTTGAACCTCCTTATTGAAACGGCCCCCTGACCCATTTAATGACCCCTTTAATACCTAATTTTAATGGATGACTATTCAGACATCTGTAAGACAACATGGGAAACCTATTTCGGTTTAATAGGGTTACTTCCACTGTTTCCAAACCGGTACTGTTATTTTATCAATAGAACACAAAAGTAGAAATTGAAGGATCTTAAAATGCTCTTTATATTTTTCCCAATTTATATATTGACCATTTCAGCACAAGTGCAGCCAGGAAGCATGCAAGCAGAGAAATGTCAAGTTAAGATTATTGAATAAGATGAGAGAGAACTCTTGTGAGGAACTATACAGCTTATTTTGCAACATGGAAGTACAGTATCTTCTTTGAATGTGTGAAACTTCAAATTCATTAGCCGCTACAGGCAAATAACTACAAGAATAACAACGTTCAGTAAATGGTAAATCTACTTGTACTAGAAATCTGTTTGTTTATGACAATTAGTTAAAATAATATGATTGTAAATACCAGTTTGCTATGTCAAGCTGCATGACATACTGTTTTTGCACAGCTAAAATAAGTGGAAGTGGAAGACTCAACACATCAAAGTTACTAAAGGCAGAGCCGTTCTTACATTAAAAATAATGTGGATACTTTTGTGGGAAGTTAATCTATTGTAAAAGCACTGAAAAAAAACATGCTAGAACAAAGATATGATGATTTTTTTCGAATGATACTAACAAGCCTATAGCGTGCCATGTTCTGCTCAGAAAGGCTTTAATGCTCAATTGTGTGTGAGGCATAATGACAATGGCAAATGCAAAAATGGCAAAAATTATGAAGATAACCATAGCCTTATATTACTGATTTTTTTTTTTTTTTTTTTTAAACAACAGCTCGGACTGTTTTTTTTTTTTTTTTTTTTTAGTAAATGATAAAATGTTCCGTTTGTGCAAACAATTTCTTGAATGCAGGGATATTACAAGTATGATTTACCCAGACCTAAGCTGCGTTTACACTTGCCATTAACATGCGATCTCGTGATCTGATCAGATTGGATCATTAGCCAATCAGGACATGGCATGTTTACATTTGTTCACATAAGTAGCCTCTGTATCTGGATATTCTGTTTCCTGCATAATATTTAAATTAGGCCTGTGGCATGACACCAGATTAAGAGTAAAGATGATACAAATGTACCAATTGCTTTCACTCACTCACTTTACTTTCCTGTGCAATCTCCAGTCTTAGATCAAATTAATTTTTTTAATGAAGGAATAGAGTTGATCATACAAAAATAACTGACCATGTTAATAATCATCTGGGTTTAAGGTTATAGCCTGCAATGACTATATTGACAGAAATGGGAGATTGATAAACATGCTGAAACAATAAAAATATTCAACATTTAAAACAAAACAAAAAATTCAGATTTCGATTATTCCTCTGGCATGCAGCTCTTCATTAAGATGTCATGACTGACTGTGATTCTGAAGGCGATCGCTCTGTTCAGATAATGTTGCACAATTAAATTGAAAAATGACACACATAGTATCATGTAAGTCATCACATAGTATCATCCAAACTCACAATGATGAGGTTCTACCTCACAACAAGAAAGGTCGCGAGGGAAGTGGAACCAGAAAGTGGAGTGGAAATATCAGATTCAGACACAATAGAGGACTTGCACAGAAATAATCAGGATCAAAATCTTCCCACTTCTTCCAGAAGAATGAATGACTTATTTCAAGCTTCAGACACGGATGTAATTTTTGTGGAAAGTACAGACAACAGTGACGCATCTCCCTTACATTCCACAGAGGATCAGAATTTTGCAGATGATCTGAATGTCGCTTTTCAAAGTTCATCAATGACCTCACTGGACTATTTTGATACAAGCGATGTAGTGACAGTTTTCACTGGAGAAATGACTGGAATAAACGAACAAACCTTAGATGACACTTTGCCTCTGAGCCCGGAACCCAGAGTTCCTGACAAAAGAATTCTTGTTGTTCATCGTGGACAGATATTTTCAGAACTTATTGTTCATTTCTGTGATGAAACCCTTGCACACACACAGAGCGATGTAGAAGTGAAGTTGCTCCTCCCAAATGGACAGTTTGAGATGGGCCATGACTTCGGTGGAGTGTTCAGGGATTGCCTATCAGAATTTTGGCAGGAATTTTATGATCAATGCACACTGGGAAACAATTTTAAAGTTCCCTTTCTTCGGCATGATTTTGGGAGAGAAAAGTGGGAAAGTGTTGCCCGAATAATTCTATGTGGCTGGAAGAAAGAGAAGTATCTTCCAATAAAACTGGCACCTGTCATCTTGGAGCAAGCAATACTAGGATCTGTCAAAAGTGATCTGATTGACAACTTTTTAAAGCATGTCTCAGAAAATGAGTGTGCTGTCTTAGAAAGTTGCAGAACAGACTTCTGTAGTGCAGACCAGAAAGAATTGATCGAGATCTTGGACAACTACAGTTGTCGTAGAATTCCAACAGAAGAAAACTTTGTGCAAGTTTTGAAAGAACTGGCTCACAAGACTCTCATTCAAGAGCCTGCTTATGTTCTTGAACAGTGGATGAGCATACTTGGACCTCTGAGGAAGGACCTTCAGGAAATTGAAAATGTGTATTGTGCACTACAACCAACAGTGAGGAAAATTGTGCGATCTCTCAAATTCCCTGAAGCAATGAATGCACACCAAAAGGACATTTCAAAGCATTTGACAGCTTACTTGCGGGAGTGTGATGCCAAACGACTGTCTCTGTTTCTGAGATTTTGTACAGGATCAGATTTGTTTATAGACAAAACTATAACAGTTGATTTCACAGACCTTAAAGGGTTTGAGAGACGACCAGTGTCACACACCTGTGGCTGTTTCCTGAGGCTGTCAGTACACTATGACAACTATCCAGATTTCCAATCTGAAATGAACAAAATTCTTGAAAGCAATGTCTGGGTAATGGACATAGTTTAGCTGCACTGGCACATACATTTGAAAATGTCAGAAACTGTTTATGGCCAGCTCATATCCTATTTTGCATGGGTCATTCTTCATACACTTAATTTTATTTTACACGTGTATGCATAGATTAAAACATTCACTTTAATTTGATTGGTTATTCACTACAGGTTACACTTAGTTATTGGATGTTGAACAAACTTTTTTTCTGAAGATTTGTTTTGATTGACTTTCAATAGTGAAAACATTATTATTTAGTTGCAACCTACTGTTTGCGTTAAATTTTACAAGTTGTTCATGTCAACTTGTCAGTCAGATGGCTTTGAACTGTTAATTAGTTAATGGTTCATTCTTCATACATTTACATACAGGTGAAACTTGAAAACTTAGAATATCAAAAGTTAATTTATTTCAGTAATTCAACTTAAAAGGTGAAACTATATTTAATAGACTCATTGCATGCAAAGTGTGATATTTCAAGCCTTTATTTGTTATAATTGTGGTGATTACAAGCCTTTATTTGTTAGAATTGTGATATTATGTATTACAGCTAATGAAAACCCCAAATTCAAAATAAGAATATTGTAAAAAGGTTTTCTTATCTGTAAGCCATAATCATCACAATTATAACAAATAAAGGCTTGAAATATCACACTTTGCATGTAATGAGTCATAATATAGTTTCACCTTTTAAGTTGAATTACTGAAATAAATTAACTTTTGATATTCTAATTTTTTCAAGTTTCACCTGTACTGTACGTTTATTTATATGTAAAGTAAAACATTCACTTTCATTTGTTTACTTACAGTAGTTGTTGCTGGTTATGTTGAAATTCAAACAACCTTTTTTATTATGGTTTTGATAATTTATTTTATATTTTGTTAATGAATTTCAATAGTGAAAGATATCACATAGGTGCAACCTACTGTTTACGTACAATTGTACATGTTGCCTTTTCAGTCAGATACTGTAGATGGCTTTGAACAGTTATACAGTGTTCTTAATTTAACTTTGTGCTTGTATACAAAAGGGTGTCGCATTATTGTGAACCTTTAGTACATGCGATAGGTTAAACTGTTTTATGAAATTGTTTTATAGAAATCGTTTTACTGTGGTTTGTATTTTCCTTACGTGTACCACATGTTGTCATGTTTGGTTAACCACTATGCATAAAATACCAACACAACATGCATACATGGTGCCAATGTTTTTTGTGCATTAAAGATGGAGTGACTTCCACAACCCAATAAATAATGCACAATAAAGTTTGAAATTGTGACTGTCTTTTTTTAAAGAATATTCCAGTTCTGAACTTTTAAAATCTATTTCAGTTGTAGCTCTCTATAGAGGCACACAAAACCGGATAGCCAATGTACCATGTAAAATTAGTACAACCATTTAGGTCCATCATGAGTGTTAAATGATTTGGAGAACATACAGCACTGCCATTCTGAGAACAAAGTTTAAGGTTTTGTTTGGAGCAATGTACCACAACAACAAGGTTACAGTTAATAATCTGAATACCATAAGAAATTCATTTCTTATTAATTTATTTCAGGGATAATATAAATAACATCAATTGACCTATAACCCCATTTTTGTTCATATTTTCAATCCCCGCCCTTTAAAGTCTTGAAAGTCAAGGTTAAACAGAGGAGAAATCCATCAATTTTGAACAGTTTAAAGCCATAAATACATGAGTTTTTAGGTTCAAAACATTGTCTTGTACATCTAAAAAGGCTTGCTGCACTTCATTAGTATTCAAGTTTGAAGTATTGGCAGTATAATGCAATGCAATAAATCATGCAAAGAATGTAAATAACTGTAGCTGGATAAATAAAAAATAAGGCAAACTTTTTACAATTGTTTGAAAAAAATTCTAAGTGTTTTAATTACATCTAGATGCCTCTTATTCTGATAGTTGTGCTTTTGCCATGTTATCACTCAGAAAATAAGCAGATAACAAGATCTCAATTTGACAGTATGCAAGCAGCACCAGTGAAGCCGTTGATACTCTGTTGCCTCATGAATGGTTGTGACCTATAATAAAAAAAATAATAATATTTAAGGGACAACTTTAAATAACCTGAGTGTCAGTGTAACAAAATAATTTAGGACAAATGCCAAAGGAATAAGAGAAAGATTATTTGAAATCTTATGGGCAGATGGTAGATTTAAAATTTGGGATTTTCTACAAGGCAAAGACAATAATGATTAAGACTTGCTTTTAATTAGTACAGCCAGCCCAGCCAGTTTGAGGTAAATCCTGTTCCTTGCAGAACTCTGCAAATGTTCTTCTTACCTCAGAGTGAACTTCAAGGAGATGGGCGTGTGCCGCTCTGGTGTTCTCTCTAGTGGTCCAAGGGGGTAAGAAGAGTAACGTTGTGGAAGGCTGCAATTCAACACTTACAGACACAGATGTAAATTTCAAATTTCACAAGTTTTATTCCAATTTAAATATTTTGGTCATCTGAAATTCTAAAACAATTGAAACAATACCTTTACAGCTTATAGAGATGTTTATTAATTTAGTATGGTGAATCTAGTCCTCAATGGCCAGTCCTTGCAGGATCAATTCGCGAAGCTGGAGGTAAAGGTCTGTAATTTCATAAACATCATCTGACATGACAAGGTTATGCTCAGTCATGAGTTCTACACACAGTTGAAAAACATCCTCATCACTAGGATAGTCTTTAAATAAACACTCCTCTTGGCAAATATTCAGTTTTGTTTGTTCAGAGAAATTCTGCACTCCATATAAGCTGGGAACAGCAAACATTATTGAAGGTCGACCACTGGGAGCCGGTGGCAATTGCCGGTGGCAATTCCAGGCACTGACCATTTCATCAAGCTCTTCCTTTATAAAACAAAAAGGAAATATACATGTAAATATACATATTGTCTTGTCAAATTAATTAACAAAATTGCGCATTATATAGCCTACGTCAATAAATAATGTTAAGTTATAATCCAAATTCAATAGGCCTACTCTCTATAACCACTCTACTGAACAAAATTGAATAAAATACCTGAATAAAATGTTGGAAGCAAAACTGGATGAGAGATTTATCAATGAAAGTGTCAACAAAGTGTCCGTCTTCCTTTAGTTGTTCAAAATGATCCATCCAAAACTGTATGCACTGGCTTCTCAAAGTGGACCACCATCGTTCAATTCTCTGGTTCCCAGTGCTTGGACCAAGAGTGACACATTCTGCACTTGCAGTGTCTCTGAAAAATGTTTGCATCTCTGTGTGCATGTGTGCATCCATCGAGAACCATGTTGCCGTCCCCGATGTCTGAAGCTGCTGGTGTATAAAATGTGCCACTTCAGCTTCGTCCGCTTTTATTGCGTCTCCGTCACAACTGATTCCTGCATAATGTTCTCTCAAGAGTCCGGAGACTAAGCTTAATGTTGTGTGATTCCTCCAATAAAATCAAGATTTCCCTATTTGTGAAACTGAGGGCGAAAATAATCCTCTATAATCTTTTCCATTCTAAATGCTATAAAATGATATGTTCCAGCGTCCGTGTTTGACTAGAGTGGTGAATGAAATGTCAGCAAGTCAAAATTATCGAGTTTATACCTCACAATTCTGACTTTATAAACTCTGAATCTGCGACTTTATATCTATACTTCTTGACTTTTTTCTGAATTGAACTTTATATTACGTAATTTTGACTTTTTATCTCGCTAATTCTGACTTTATAACTCTCAATTTGACTTTTTAATCTTGAATTCCTGACTTTATAATCTCTGCAATTTTTGACTTTATATCACGTAATTCTGAACTTTATATCATGTAATTCTGACTTTATATCTCACATATTCTGACTTTTCATTTTTAATTCTTACTTTGTTATAACTTGAATTCTGACTTTATAACTTGAATTCCTACTTTATATCATTAATTCTACTTTATATTCTTGGAATTTTGACTTCATAATTCCTAATTGCGACATTTTATCACGCGAATTCCTGAATCTTATATTCATAATTTTAACTTCAATAAAGATTGCAATTAACTTTATATTACGTACTTTGCAATTTTATAACCTTAATTCTGACTTTTTAACTTTGTAATTCTGACTTGATATTTACAATTCCCTTGACTTCATAACTCGAATTGCGACTTTTTATCAACGCAATTCTGACTTTTTAGTTGCACAATTTTTAGTAGACAATTGCTGAAATATAAACTCAATTGTGAGTAAAAAGCTCAGAATTGCTGATGATAAAAAGTCACAATTATTTATTTTATTTTTTTATTCTAGTGGCGGAAACAAGCTTCCATAAAAGGAAATATAGAAGGTAAAGCTTTTATATAACCAGGGTTCATGTTCTATGCCTGATCCATATCACCTGAGTGAGAATAGGAACAAAAGCCCTAACACATGGCCAGATTTGACATTCTGCTACATCTACCCGTATTCTATCGACACCCATCTATGCTTATCAGAGAAGTCAATGAAGGCCATAAATCTTCTAGATGCCATAAGTCATAATTACTGAATATTACTTGTGTTAACTGGATAACTGGTAAATTTATTACAACTAGAGTAAAATAGAGGTGCAATTTGTTCATGGGCTGATATTTTGAATCAAAAGAACTTACCTCTGATTTATAACATTGGTTAACATATACGTGAAAATGTATCAAAAGAAAATACAATAATTTGCCCTTAATTCATAAGGGTGTGTACACAGATGTATACACTCACTGTACAGTACCCAATCTTTGGGTTAAATTATGACTTTATAATACTGTGTGGCATACGGCCTTTACTTTTCTGCCAACCAGAGCACATGCAACCGCGTCTGCTCAATCACGCGCGAAGATCCCTATTACAGTTTTTTCTGATTGCTTAAGCACATTTTTTGTAACTATTGGCTAGTTTTGTAAAACTCTACACACAAATAAGAAAACCTTTCACCCAACTATCAAAACATTGTAGTTCTCTGCAAAAGCGTAACACAGCTAGATATGAACTCTTCACACCTTTGTAAACTGGTGTTCTGGTATTCAAACAGTAAACACAAGCCATCATCTACTACGCACACAATGTGCCAACTACACACTGATGGTATGAATACAAAACACATCTGGCTTTTGCTTTCTCTGTGTACAGATGTCAATTTGAGGTCATACTTTTGTCATAGTGTCATGTAAACATACAAGGATCCAAACTTCAAGTATTGGTGTTTATTCACACTCATCAAAACTGAAGACAAAGTGAGAACACAAGATAGTAATTTTACAAAAAAAAAAAAAAATCAGCCTGACATCATGTCGTCTTTCTGGGCCACAAAAGTTCGTCCACATCGCATGTGATATCCTCCAGTCCAGGCACCGGGGAAAATATCTCCTTGAATGCCTCAATCCGAGGCCTGAAATGATGCCTGGTCAATATCTCCACATGCCTCCTCCATTGCCTGTAAAAGGGCTACCTGTTGATGAGGATGATGGCCGTACACTGTCCAGTGCCAGGCAGAGAAGAACTCTCTCAATGGGATTTATGAATGGAGAGTATGGAGGGAGGTTGAGTGCCATGAAGATTGGGTTTGAGGACCAAAGCAGCCCTATGGAAACTGAACATTGTCCCATATGATGACATATCGGGTATGCTCTTCAACTCCACGTCCTCTCCCTCGACCTTCTTGTCCTCTTCTTGCTCCTCCTTGTCCTCTTCCTTCAAGTTCTTCACCTCCACGTTCTCTTCCTCCAACTTCTTCACCTCCACGTCCTCTTCCTCCAACTTCTTCACCTCCACGTCCTCTCCCTCAGCCTCCTCTGCCTCCTCTGATTCTCACTCTTACTGCTCCTTCCATTGTACTCCACACAGACAGCTTACCTGTGGCTTCATTTATAGTGATTAGGCTGATTGCAAAGTGAACTAATTTTCTAAAACAGTTTTCACGTGTGAAAGTGAGCCAGACATGTGGGAAATAGTGTTAATGATAGCCATACATGTGTATAATTTTGCTAGGAGTGTGTTGGAAATTTGGTAATTGAGTGTAAGCAGTGAGTTGTGTTTAAAGTTCTGCGAAAAGAGTGTTGTGCAGTGAATTGTGCCTACAGTTTTGCAAAGTGTATGTTACAAAATTGCAAACTGAGTGCAAAGCAGTTTTTGTGTTTTTAGTTTGGCAAACTCAGTGAGTGGTTTTGCTATACGTATTAATAGTTTTAGAAATTGTGTTACAAGAATCACGATTAGCGCTTAAGCATTCAGAAAAAACTGTAAACGCAGGTGCAGAAAGCACATTATAGCGGACAGTAAGCACGCGCTGCTTTGTTTACGTTATGTGTGTCTGCAGCGGCAGCGGCGGTTTTCCTTTTTGAATGACGAATACAGACTAATATATCTGCAGAAATAGACAGTTGGCTTATTACAGTTTTTCTCAATTGCTAAAACACAATTTCTGAAACCTTGCTCCATTTTCTGAAAACATTAAACACAAAACCTCATCTTCAAGCACTATTTACAAAACCTCTGACTCCTCTTGCAAAATTAAACTTTCGCCTCAAAACAGTTTTACCTGTGTTCAAATTCAAACACTTCTCTCAAAACAGTTTTACCTGTGTTCAAATTCAAACACTGCTCTCAAAACAGTTTTACCTGTGTTCAAATTCTAAAACACTGCTCTCAAAACCTAAACAAAGTGATCAAAATGCTGTACACCATCAAGCAGTCAGTAAACAATACACCAAAAAATTTAAAACACATTGTTCAAAACATATAGTTATCAGGGAGAACTACATTTTTAATCTCAAAACAAATTTCATATTTTTTTCATTGTACAGTCTACAGCAGTGAACTGTACTACAGTATACGTACTCAAACAGACACAAATGAAAGGAGTAAACGTGATCAATGTGCTTCTTGTCTTTGGCCTGGGTCAGGCAAAAGCACTTTGTCAACATCACAAGCAATATTGTCCCTTGTCCTCCTCCTCCTCTTCTTCTCTTCCTTGCCCCCCTCTTCCTCATCCTCCTTCTCCTCTTCCTCCTCCTTCTCTCCGCCCTCCCTCCTCTCTTCCTCCTTCCTCTCTCTTACCCTCCTCCTCTCTTCCTCCTCTCTTCCTTGCCCTCCTCCTCCTCCCTCTCTCTTACCCTCCTCCTCTCCTCTTCCTCCTCCTTTCTTACCCTCCTCCTCTCCTCCTCCTCCTCTCTCTTACCCTTCTCTCCCTCTTCCTCCTCCTCTCCCTGCCCTCCTCCTCCTCCTCCTCCTCCTCCTCTCCTCTCCTGCCTCCTCTTCCTCCTCCTCTCCTCTTTCTTGCCCTCCTCCTCCTCCTCCTCCTCCTCTTCCTCCTCTTCCTCTCTTCCTCCCTTCCCTCCTCTCCTCCTCTTCCTCCCTCCTCCTCCTCCTCCTCCTCCTTCTATCCATTCTCAGACTTTCTCCTTTCCACCTTCAGCAATCTCTCAGTTCAGTTTGCTCTCTGAACTGGCTAATATTGGTTGTCACATCATTTGAAAGAGGTTAAATCAGTTTTGAGTGGTTGTGTTCAATCAAATGACATTTGATCTCTATTTGTATTTGATTATTGCCACTTGTGTTTACCAGTATGGATGATATGTGCATTAGAGTGCAGAATGTGTTTTGAGAATGAGAATGTGTTCAGAGTTTTGCTGAAAAGTCTAAGTGAGATCTGCAAATTGTGTTTTACCATGTGAAATTGTTTATGGTATTGACAACAGACTCCACAATTAGCTAAATGAGTTTAGGCAATTGAGAACTTTGTTCAGCCAATGGATTTTAGTGTTTTGAGCAATTGAGAAAAACTGTAGAATGCAGGCGCAGAAAGCACATTATCAGCGGACAGTCAGCACGCACTGTCTTTGTTTACGTTAAGTGTAACTTATCTGCAGCGGCAGCTTCGGTTTTCTTTTTTGAATGACGAATATAGACTAATATATCTGCAGAAATAGACAGTTGGCTCATTAAATGCAGGCGCAGAACGCACATTAGGCTATGGAGCGGACGAGTTCCGGGCTTTAGAGAGAACAGAAACTGCGTTACATTGCACACAACGAAGCTCTTATACTGTACATCATTGTGTCTGCATTGGTGAAAGCAGAGAGTGCAGAAACTGCGTTATACAATAAGATCTTCATTCTCGCGATCGACAGACTGTCCTCTGCTTGCTCAATCTCATCACAGCAACATTTTATGTGATGAGAATCTAAATACTTCAAAAACTTCTCACGAATCCGTAATCTCGATATCTGTACTATTAGTAAAAACGTATAATAGCTGTAGTAAAACGTATTCAAGATAGTTTCACATGTAATATGTAGCTATTTCATATGCAAAGCATGTCAGCCAATCACAGCAGTGGGCGGTTACATTGAATCCCACAGCAGACACGCCCCTTCAAACAGAGCGTTCTAAGCAGAGGCTAAAATCAGGCTAGGAAAAATGCCTTTTATTTCTAAATTATGACTATTTTTTATCTAAAAAACATACTAACATTATAAGGGCAACCCAGGAAACATTATAAAATAATACAAAAAACCCATGTCAGGGGACCTTTAATAGTCCTTGTGGCTGGTGGTAATGGTCAGGGAAAAGTATAATCTCTCAAACAAGTCAGGAGACAGACAGCTTCTCTCAAGCAGGTCAGGGAAGTGTTGCTTCTTTCGTAAACGGGGTCAGTCACTTGCATGGTTTCTTTGAAGTGGGTCAGGGAAATGTGGACTTTCTGGAAACGGCTCAGCAGTTGAGTGGCTTCTCTGAAGCAGATCAGGGGAAATGCGGCCTCTGAAATGAGTCTAAGTTTTGTGGCCTCTTAAGTGGATCAGAGGAAGTCTGTACCTTCTGAAATGGCTCAGCAGTTCCACCATCTCTCTGTCATGAATCAGGGTAAGCGTGGCATCTCTGAAGCATTTAGGCAGAGTGCAATCATTGTCAGACAAGTTGGGAGAGGTACAGCTTGTGTGGAATCTCTGAAGCTGGTTAGGAGCAGTGCGGCTGCCTTTAAGTGGTATCAGGAGTTGGATGGCTTTCCTTGAGAGTGGTCAGAATGTGTGTGGGTCCTCTGAGGTACATTATAGAGTATGATGACTTTGGGAATTAAGAGGGATATTTGGTAAACTATGTAGGGGTTTAAGAGAAGTTAGAACAGAGCATTTTAGGGATTTTCACAAGTTAAATTAATCAATTACCCTACTCAAAATAACTTATACTGCTTACAATTTTGTTGGCATAAATTTGGCCAACACAGACTTCTGAGTCACAGGCATCCTTTGGGAGTCAGGAAGGAAACTGAGTGAAAGATCTTCGGGGCTCTGGCAGCTTCTTTTCTGTTCAGAGAAAGAGAATAGCTATATGTTGTGTAAGAAATAAGTAAACCCCCCAAAAAAATTCATGGAAACTTACCTTTTCTTTGCATTATCTTTTGACTGATCAACACTGATTTCTTCATCCTCATCTTCTCCAGGGAAAAGTAGGTTCTTTGGCCTAAAGAATCACTTTGTTACTTACATATCTGCCACATTTTACAATACACTGACTAAATATAATCATAAATTACAAATAAAGACAACTTACATTCTTCTTCGTTTGGGTTTAATCGGGGAATCCTCCCCATCTGTTGCAAGGTCTGTGTGTTCGACAGCTTCAGGTGAGTTTTAATCTTGCCTCACTGTAACTATCTACAAAAAGATTACAATAATTGTGTGTGTGTGTGTGTGTGTGTGTGTGTGTGTGTATATATATATATATATATATATATATATATATATATATACACACACACACAATTATTGTTAATCTTTTGTAGACAGTTACAAATTTATGAGGCAAATATGTGTCAAAATAAGATTTGTCACCAAAAATCATCCCATTTGCTGAAACACAGAAAAAGTTATGGCCAAATTAACACTCAAAAATACCCCATAGTGGCTGAAAAAAGCCACAACAGCACATAAGGGATATATAAATATATATATATATATATATATATATATATATATATATATATATATATATATATACACACACACATATATATATATATATATATATATATATATATATATATATACAGTATATATATATGGCCAACATATTCCTAAAAATCTCAACACATTATCTCTAAAAGTAATACTTATCTTGATGTAAATATATTTTCTGACCCTAGGATATGAAACTCAGTGAACAGTCCATCCTTCCCCAGGCTGCTCCTTATTTTTTGTGGCTTTTACAACATCCACTTTATTTGGTGGCCACATACATTCATTTTCTTTGACCCAATTGCGAAGGCACCACTTCTACTTAATTTGTTTTTTTCAAAAATCACAATGTAATACATTATCTAAACAAAATAAAATTGTAATTTAGTCATTTGTATGCCTTTTACAAATATTCTGTCAGAACACGTTTGAATGGATAATGTGAGAAGAGATAATTTTTTTGCAAACTGTAATGCCACACAACATTTATTGCAGATACAAAGAAGAAGAAAAATATAAACTGCAGATTTACTGGACCCATAAACAACTGCATGCTATCAGAAAAATGTTTAACTATAATGTAAATCAATAGCTTCCGTGTGGTTTTGTTTAAATGCAGCAAAGGTATAACAACAAACTTGTCATGAAATGGCAGTCTGACATGTTTTTGCATATTCTCCACTCTCCTGAAAATGTTTCACTGTCAAAGACAAGTTAGAAACCATGAAGATGTCCAACTCTGTAGAGTCAAAAGGGTATTGAAGAATGATTCCTTGCATCTGTAGCCTATAGGGTGACCATAAGTCCCAAAAAATTCGGGACAGTCCCGAAATCTAAGCTGTTGTCCCAAATCCCCGAATCGGCCTCAATTGTCCCGAAAATTATACTAAAGCAAAATCTTGATATAAAATGTCTTATAATAAAACATTAAAAATCATCCGTGGAAGTGGAGTTGTCCTGCAGCCAATCAAGTTGCAGCAGCCGCAGCCGCGAGTACAGTGAATGTGCAGGCAGCCACTCAACTTTTGTTTTTCAAGCGTGTCAATTTCGCTCTTGAAGCGCAAAATGGATTCAGAATGGATATTCGTGTCTGGTTTGAAGGCGGCATTAAAGGAGTGAGTGATTTGTCACGTCACCTGCGTGCAATAAAATACTTCGGCCGGGCCTTAATGTCTGATGTCAGGTTTCACTTGAAGCAAATCATCTGCACAATTATTTAGTTTTCCTATTTAATGACCGACAATTTAGTTTTAATAATAATTTTGGCATAAGGCTTATTAGCGTTAGGCTATAGCCTGAAAAGTCTGATTTAGCCTGTGCACTGTTACAACAGTAGGCTAACACTTTTTCTTCTTTTTTTCCACAAAATTTGAGTTCATGATTTTAATGTGTTTTATTTATTTATTTTTTTTTGTTGCAGACTAAAGACAGACTGTTGATCTTTGAAAAAAAAAAGTTTGGTTAAAAAAATATTTTGAACAAAACCAACCAACCCCCCCCCCCCCCCACCACCACCACCTCCCGGTCCGAATTTCAGCCAATCTCATCTGGTCACCCTAGTAGCCTAGTCCCTACTGACAAAATATTCCACTCCCCTATTAACAATAATATTTTCAACCAACACAAACTTGTTCTTTATTTTGATGCAGGAATCTCTATTTGTAGTTTTGATAACTCCTGTGATAGTTTAGCTTCTCCTGTGAAAAATTGTGGTACTGGCCCTTCAGTATGTTCTGATTTATAATCTGTGGATGTCTGTTCATTAAGATTACAGTTGAAGCTGGCTTCATCAATTTCAGACAACCTGCGGATCACTTGTGTCAAAGGATTTCGTGGGCCTCTAACCATTTTTTTAAGATGACCCAAGAAATTATCATATGGGAAAGGTGAAAATAAATCCAAATTACCATGGATTTTAACATCTTCACAAAGATGGACCAAACCATGAAAATTGTAAACTAAAAATTCTTGTCCACAAAGCTGACCAAAATGTTCAACAAAAGATACCAAAAGAGAATTGGCCAGATTGTTCATCTTCAAGCAATATTCTGAACTCAGTAATATGTGTACGCCAATTGACAAAAGCATGAAATTGTCATATATTTGAGACTTTAACACATCCTTCAGTACAACAGGTCCAGTGTACAGCAGGAACTGATGAAATTCTGAGGCCTTCCACCTACTTTTTTCAGCCAGTGTATGTGGTCTTCTAGTGAACTCAGAAGGAATGTAATCCCTCAAAGAAAGCAGTCTCTCTGAAATCAAGGAAGCTTGACTGCTTGACATACGACAACCCAAGGGTCCAGGAGGACCCATCCACAAATGCAAGCAAACACCTCATTACCCCTAAGCATACTAAGTGCATGTAAACTGGCAACCATGTCAATATTAAGGTCAGCTAAAGGTGAGTGTTCATGGTGGTGTTGTACATCTGTATTTTGTCTAAAGCATTCATCTGTTCTACGCCTTGCACTTAAAGCAGGGAATGTCATTCGATGTCCTATACGGACACCAATTTGGTGACACTTGTCACACCCATGGTATGCACAGTGTGATTTCACTCCTTTGACAAAGGCTCGGGCTGGGGTGTCACATACAACAGAGCAGAGGTTCAAAAAGAACCTCTTTCCCTGAAAAACAAACCCACTGCTCAGTGACTTTAATTCACTCACCAGATGTTGCAAATACTCTGACAAAGACTTTGGTTTAGTGTTGCCACAAAAAAGACCAATCAGCACTGGTTTCTCGCTGTACCCCTGCAACATAAGAATGGGCCAAAACTGAGTACTGCTTTTGAACAGGGGTAGGCCGTCAAAATTCAGCTGTAATTTACAGTTTTTTCTCCATTGGTTTGGCTCATTTCTTGAAACAGAAATTACATTCTCATAACTCTAAGATAATTTGGCAAAACAGTCTTACAGTTCGGCACAACACTATAGCTCACTTGCAAAAGCTCATACCTTTCCCAAAACAGTTCACTCATGCTTCAAAACTAAATTCCTTTCTCAATAGAGTCAGTGCCACCAAAATGGCAAAGATCCTTCTCAATTGCTTTGGCTAATTTCTCAAAACAGACCGGACGTTCTCAACACTCTTGGTGCTTTTGCCAAAATAATGTGGATAGTTCGGCACAACACCATGGTTCATCTGCAAAAGCTCATACCTCTTCCAAAACAGTTCACTCATGTGTCAAATCTAAACTTTCTTCTCATTTAACCAGTCAGTGCCCCCTAAATGTCCCTTTGGCATTGTGTAAGCACTGCAAGTCAAAATGTTTAGATGTTTTGTCATATGGCAGAGGACCATTGAAATATCCTTCATGTCCACCTTTCAGTCTTAGCCCAGTCCTTCATTGACAATGATTACTTTTTTTTCTAATTTGTTTTTTTCTTTTCTTTTTTTTTTTCTTTCTTTTTTTTGTCTAGCTAACAGAATACAATTGTGTATAAAACTGAAATTTTTGGGTAGGGGTAAGAGATTTTTTGATTTTAGGGTAAGAGTAGCCTCCAAGATTTGACATCATCACACATAGCACTCATATTGCCAAGGAACTGTCATTATCATTCACACACATAAAGTAACTTCCATACATCAGAGGTAAAAGAAAATACATTCTCAAAATACAGTTTTTTTATTCGCTTTGGTACTATTTTCACAAGTAAGGTGTACATTTTCAAAACTCTTAGTACAAAAATCCAAACTGATCACACTTGTAACGCAGCTAGTCATTCTTTCAAAACCTGATGTAATGCTTTCAGTCAGTTGCACATGTTTTCAGTCCACATAATCATTATTCCAAACACAAGATTATTGTAATATGTAATGAGAACATTTGGTTTAATCACTGAAACACAACAATATGATCTTCTTTCAGTTTAGTACTTTTAACAATCAGTTCATCCAACAGCAAACAATGCAAGATACATTTTTCAAATCAGCCTTAGAAGTGCTGAAATGAATATGCTACAGTACTATAAAAGACAGATTACACAGTTTTACTGTAACATTAGGCAATACACTTACAGTACTCAACATTTACATAATCTATCATTTCCAAATATCCAGCATATATGTAATCAAGTGAAGGATCAATGAAGACATCCTCTACAATCATTTAGGCAAATTATAGTTTTTTATTTTTCAGATATAATTGTAACATAGGTATACTTTCATAATGAAATGTGACTAAATGAGAACAAAACATAACATTTAGTGCACACATTACTGTAAATTACAGTAATTTGGATCAAGCTTGTCCTGAGCATTTGTCCATAGATTCTCGTCCACATCACAATGAATGTTAGTGTATAGTGGCCAATTGTGGTTACCACTATGTGAAATCAATTAGCTATAACGAGTATTCATCATGTGTGGTTACATGTAATTTAAATATTCATACAAACACACATTTATTTCTGTAGTTCTCAAAATCCATATATTGCTGAAATTCTGAAAATGACATTTATTGCTGAAAATCTATAGGTTTACCAAATGATTAATTGATTAACTATTAAGATCTGTTGGATTAAATAATAGACAAAAGTATTAAACTGAACAAAAAGAGATGCAAATCAAAAGTTTGATAGTAAGAGCTTTATGAAAGGCAGTTACTGTGAATGAAACAATAATGTAGATGAAACACTTATTTTGTGTTGTGAAAAGGATACTTTGTGATTGTGTGAATTGTACTAACACAGTTGAAAACATGATGAAATGTTTGAAAAAAGTGCACTTTTGATGATCTGTTGTGATATTAGCACTAGGAGTTTTGAAAATTTACACCTTACTTGTGAAAATAGTACCAAAGCGAATAAAAAAAACTGTAACATAGACACACCTCCATGTTACTACTCTACATAGGAATGTTCTATGTTCTCCACAAGTTCAATATACTGCTGGCCATTACTTCAGTGGTTCCAAACCTGGGGTACATGTACCCCTATGCAGAGGTACTACAGGGGGCATTTGACAGAAAGGGGAGTAAAACCCACAGTATTACAGTACTGTTGACAGATTTACATGAGAGGCACTAATTGCAGCTCTTTGACCAAACATACGGTTTGATTGGCTCATCTGAGATATGTGAAACGCTTCGGGTTATGACTATAACCCTTGTTCCCTGAGAAGGAACGAGACACTGCGTCGATAAAATCGACTCTTCAGGGATGCTCCCTAAGCGTGCGCCTCTGAAGTATGAATGAGTCCTCTCAGTCCCCTTTTTGGTGACCCAAAACATACCCCGGGAGTCCCCTTTTGGTGACCCAAAACATACTAGCAACTGGTCCGATCTTCTCCAAGAAGCTGACCTCTCCAGGTATATACTCAAAGCTCTGACGGGGCAGAGCAAGTGAAGCCTCTCTTCTTCCGCCGACACATGAGGTGGAAGATGGAACGCCTGAAGCACTATAGAGCGAGCCGTATTAGAAGGAACTTCAGGCACATAGCCCAGACTCGGGTGCAAAAAGGCTTTTACTTTGCCAGGGGCAAACTCCAAGCAAGTTGGCGTAACCGCCAATGCCTGGAGATCTCCCACCCTCTTAAGTGAGGTAATCGCTAAAAGAAAGACCATTTTTAGTGTTAAGTCCTTAGGTCGAAGCCGACTCTAAAGGTTCGAAGGGAGCCAGGGATAACCCCTCCAGAACTACTGCCAGGTCCCAGGCAGGAACCCTGGACCTGGTCGCCGGCCTCATCCTCCAAGCACCACGGAGAAATCGAATGACCAACTGGTGCCTCCCCAGAGGTCCACCATCTACTGGCGCGTGGAAAGCCGAAATGGCAGCCATGTACACCTTAAGAGTGGACAGGGAGAGACCCGCAGAGAAACGATCTTGAAGAAAATCCAGAACGGAAGCCACCGGGCAGTTCACTGGATCTAACCCTTGTTCTCTACACCAAGTGAGAAATACATTCTACTTGAGGCCATATAATCTCCTGGTAGACGGAGCCCTAGAGCTAAGTATGGTTTCAACCACTCCAGCTGATAACCCAGCATTCAGGTACTGAACCCCCTCAGAGGCCAGACCCACAGCTTCCACAGCTCTGGGCGCGGGTGGAAGATTGTGCCCTCCACCTGAGACAACAGATCCCTCCTCAGAGGAATCTGCCACGGCGGAGCTATGAGGAGTGATATTATGTCCGAGAACCATACTCATGTCGGCCATCTTGGGCAACCAGAAGTAGACTGATGCCCTCCTGACGGACCCTCTCCCAGGACTCCCGGGATCAGAGCGATCGGGGAAATGCGTGCAGGCGAAGCCTCGGCCAAGCCTGTACCATGGCATCCAACCCCATTGGGGCTGGATGTGAGAGGGAGAACCAAAGTGGACAGTGGGACGTCTCTCGAGACGCAAACAGATCCACTTCCATTGGTCCGAACCTCTCCCATATCGACTTCACCACCTCCGAATGAAGTCTCCATTCCCCGGGCCTCAGCCCCTGACTCTGACAGGATGTCTGCTCTCTGATTCTGAACCCCTGGAATATACATTGCTCTTATTGACAGTATCTTCCCCTGGGACCAAAGGATAATTTGATGCGCCAGTTTGCACAGAGGGCGCGATCCTGAGTCCCCTTGTCGGTTCAGGTAGGCCACCACCGACGTATTGTCTGTCCGTATTACAGTTTTTCTCAGTCGCTTTGGTGCATTTCTTAGATCAAAAGTGCAAATCTTGATACTACTTGTACAAATTCCAAATCATCTAGTCACTTGTGCACAACATTAAAGCAATTTCTTATTCCTTTGAACAATTTGCAATTGCTTTTGTACACATTGCAATTGATAATGTACAAGTGTCAGCTTTTTTCCACATTTTCAAATGGTCATGTCATGTTCATCAAAATATAGTAGATGGTTCTCTGTTGAATAGCTCTACCCCTCAAAACATCTAGGCATTAGTTCCTTGCATAAGCCATTACATGCAAAATTGTTGAACTATTTGTCATAAACGGTCAAGCATAGTTTTACACAATTCTATTAGACCTTTTGTACAAAAACGTGAATTGATGAATCGTGCAGGTGAAATTGACCCTCACTCATGAAGGAATGTAAAGTGTTAGTTCAACCAACAATCAACCAGTTGTCTAAATTGCTCAAAGGTGCATCTCATGAATAATCAATTGGCAAGCATATATAGACAGACCACAACACATAGTTGCAATTTTCCAATAATGGATGGACCAGGAAACGAACAGGTCAACAGCCAAGAGGAGGAAGAAGAGGAGCAAGGATGTGTGGTGGAAGGCAAAACAGAGGAAGAGGCAGAAGAGTACATAAGCGCATATCTGATGACATAAGGGCCACTATTGTAGACCATGTTGTCAATCATGGCCTTACAATGGCTGAGGCGGGTCGAAGGGTGCAGCCGAATATTGGGAGATCAACCGAGTCCTCAATAGTTCAAACGTTTCGAAGAGAGAACAGGTATGTCCACCAATGTACAGTGCACTGATACTGTATATAAGCAGTATACTGTATACTTCCTACAATGCTTCATATTACAGTAGTCCACTTGTATTTCACAGCAATCAGCTTACATGCACCCACCTGTATGTTTTACAGTAAAATGTGTATTCGCATAGTTTTTGTGTATGAGAAAGTGTGCGACGAATCACTGTATTTTCCCCACATAGGACTGCTAGATTACCTCAAACTGGTGGCAGAGGACGCCTTTTCACACCTCAACAGGAGGAGGCTGTTTGCACCATGGTCCAAGCAAACAATGCCATGAGACTCAGGGAAATACGAAAGGACCATTATAGAAGACAACGATGTCTTTGAAAACATACATACGGTTTGCATCTCAACCATCGACAGGGTGCTGCATAGAAACCAGATGAGTATGAAACAGCTGTACCGTGTACCATTCCAAAGGAACTGAGGACAGAGTTAAGGAGCTATGGTACCAGTATGTACAGGTAAAACATATATCTATGTAAGCTACTTTACAGCAACATTTTATAGTGATATATAGTACAGTAAGCATAAACTGCACACATTTCCATTGCTGTGGAAGGAACATGCAATGTATGTACATTTTGTGTCACTCTTCCTTACCAAACCAAATTCAACTCTGTGTTATGGGATATAGCGTATAATGGAGTTGGAATCAAGTGAACCCTCTTACAAATTGTTATACGTGGATGAGGCTGGCTTCAACCTGACCAAATGTAGAAGGCGGGGTCGGAATATCATTGGTCACAGAGCTACTGTGGATTTGCCAGGCCAACGGGGAGGAAAATCACCATGTGTGCTGCTATTTCGGAGCATGGTGTCCTAGCCCATATCCCCCTTATAGGACCATACAACACCCAGCACCAACTCAACTTTTTAGAGACTCTCTACAGGGCTCTCATCCCTGATGAGGAGAGGGGTCTGCTTAGAGAGGATTTGCCAAAGTATGTGGTCATTTGTGATAATGTGAGTTCCCTTTCAAGGGAACTCAAGCTGCGTTTGGAACGCGGTGGGAACGCTCTGCGTGATTGCGTCGTGAAGCACGTGTATAATCAGTCCAATGGAAGAACGAGACGTCATGGGCGGTGACGTCATGACCAGGAAAACTATAAAGCACCCCAGAAAACAGACCGCATCAGCTTCTGTGTCTTCAGCAAGCGCTTTCTGTATACTGTCCCTGTCTATTTATTGTTGTCTGTCTTCAAAAAACAATTTATCATGGCGAAACAAGAATACAAGCGTTGTGTTGTTCCCTGCCCTCGTTTCATCACGGGTGGGGACACACATCAGCTTTGTGTTGCTTGTTTGGGAGTGGAGACATGCCCAGTCAGTTCTCGAGGGAGCTGACTGTGTGCATTGCGAGAAGCTGTCTGTGAAGACGCTCCGCTCTCGCCGGGCGTTCTTTGAGGAGGACGGTTCGGTGCGCGCTCCCCGAGGCGCGGGTCCCGCTGCTGCCGAGGCACAGCGTCGACGCTCGTCTTGGGGATCGCAAATGGATCTAACAGCGGGGTTGGAGACAGGCTCTGCCCTTTCTCTGCCCTTACCTGTTGGATCTAGTGCCTCATCTCAGGGAGAAGCACGCGCTGCGGTTACTTCTCCCCGGGATGAGGCACAAACTCTGCGGCTATCCAGTTCTGAGGAATTGGATGTCGTCAGTATCGATGCAAGTGAACATGAACACACGCCATATCATCATAAGACACTTGTAGATGAGGAGCTTATGGAGGTTTTAACTCGTGCTGTTTCTAAATTAAATATTGAGTGGCCAGAAACAGAAGAACAGGATGATTGCAGAAATAAAAAGAGTTTGTTAGACGAGAGATTTTTGCCATCCAGAGTTCAGCCTCCACGCCGGGGACTCCCGTTTTTTCCCGATCTCCACACTGAGGTGTCGAGGTCGTGGAAAAAGCCTGTGTCTTTCCGTGTCTTTAATCCCCAGACACAGAATTATAGTAATGTTATGGGGATGAAGGACGCGGGTTATATGACGATGCCTCGGGCTGAAGAGACGCTCGCGAGCTATCTCTCTCCTGAGGCAGCGTCATCTCTCAAAGCCCCGGCGTTACCCACCAAGCCATTAAAATCAACTTCAGCGCTGGTGGGTAAAGCATATTCGGCGGCGGGTCAGGCTGCGGCATGCTTGCATACAATGTCTATTTTGCAAGCGTACCAAGCTGACCTGCTTAGGGATATGGATGATTGTGAGGAAGTCAGCGCTGACGTGATTCGCGAGTTACGTCGTGCGACGGATCTCATCTCTCCGTGCCACCAAAGAGACGGCTAAATCTGTGGGTCGATCTATGTCAGCTTTGGTGGCTACGGGAGCGCCATCTGTGGCTTAATTTAGCTGATTTAAAAGATAGAGATAGATCTGTCCTTCTGGATGCTCCACTATCACCTTCCGGTTTATTTGGTGATTCTATAAACACGGTTATTGAAAGATTTCAAGAATCTAAAAAACAAAATGCAGCATTCCAGAAGTTTCTTCCTCGCAGATCTAATATCCCTGAGACTGCTGGGCGTTCTGAGCAGTCTCGGCCGACTACGAGCTCCTCGCAGTACAGAGTACAGCAAAAAGAAAGCGTCGCTTCTCGGGCTCCTCCTCAGGCAAAGGGGAGGGGGGGGCCGGGCTGGCGTTCGCAGTCGAAGCCTATTAGAGACAGGCCAGATCTGAGGACTGTCATTGTCTCTAAGAAAGCTTCGGCTAAGAAGAAGTCCTGACGCCGAGGCTGTCAGGCTTCTGAGGGTGGTCCCCTCCGGGGAGAAACGGTTTCGAGGAATCGTTTCTCCTCGGCGCCCTCTGGGGGCGACTCTCTGAGGGGAGTCGCAGCGCCGTCAGGTCGGTTGTTCCCTGCCGGTTATCCGTTTCAGGGCACCGAGGTGTCGGCGTCCCCAAACGATCCTCCGAGGAGGGTCGTGAGAACGGTCAAGTCGGTTGTTCCCTGCCGGTTATCCGCTTCAGGGCACCGAAGTGGCTGTTCAATTAAATCCAGAGGCCAGTCTCGAGAGACTGGTACCCTTAGTAGATTTTTTGGCAGCGTGGAAACTTCTGCCAAATGTATCTCATTGGGTCCTGCAGATTATACAATCGGGTTACAGAATTCAGTTCGGTTCTCGTCCGCCCAGGTTTATAGGGGTTCTTCCCACCGTGGTGAACCCCGAGCAGGCTCTGGTCATGGAGCAGGAAGTACTGACACTTCTGCAAAAAGGAGCTATAGAGAGGGTTCCTCCTCCCAGCAGAGAGTCAGGGTTTTACAGCCGCTACTTTATTGTTCCAAAAAGGATGGGGGTTGCGTCCTATTCTAGACCTGCGTCTTTTAAACCGCACAGTTCAGAAACTCAAGTTCAAGATGCTTACACTCAAACAGATAGTGTCACAGATTCAGTCCGAGGACTGGTTTGTGACGATAGACTTGAAGGACGCTTATTTTCATATTTCCATCCACCCTCATCACAGGAAGTTCCTGAGGTTCGCTTTCGGGGGCGAAGCGTACCAATATCGGGTTCTTCCGTTTCGGCCTAGGGTTATCACCCCGCACTTTCACAAAATGCATGGATGCAGCCCTGGCTCCTCTCAGAGTCCAGGGCATCCGTGTGTTAAATTACATCGACGATTGGCTGATTTTAGCCCACTCAGAGCAGATGGCAGTTCGGCATCGAGATGCCGTTCTGTCCCATTTGAAACGGCTAGGGCTAAGGCTCAACGCCAAGAAGAGTGTTCTCCTCCCATCTCAGAGGACGAACTTTCTGGGTGTGGTATGGGATTCGACGACGATGCGGGCACAGTTGTCTCCAGCGCGTATTTCATCGATCTCTCTCAGCCATAAAAGGGGTGAAACTAGGCCGGTCACTCACTGTGAAACAGTTTCAAAGACTGTTGGGTCTCATGGCAGCTGCGTCCAACGTTATCACTTTTGGCCTTCTGTACATGAGACCCCTGCAGTGGTGGCTCAGGACCAAGGGGTTTTCCCCGAGGGGAAATCCGTTTCGCTTGATCAAGGTCACGCGGCGTTGCCTTCGTGCCTTGGTCATGTGGAGCAAACCTTGGTTCCTCGCCCAGGGCCCAGTGTTGGGGGGTTCTTGTCGACGCGTTTTGCTTTCGACGGATGCTTCCCTTACAGGGTGGGGGGCGATCATGAGTGGTCGCTCGGCGAGAGGTCTTTGGCAGGACCATCAGGTTTCCTGGCACATAAATCGTTTGGAAATGATGGCGGTGTTTCTAGCTCTCAAGCACTTCCTGCCAGACCTGAGAGGCCACCATGTGCTTGTCCGCACGGACAATACATCGGTGGTCTCGTACATCAACCATCAGGGGGTCTGAGGTCACGTCACCTCTGCAAATTGGCTCATCAGATCCTTCTATGGGCCCAAGGGAAATTGCTGTCTCTCAGGGCAGTTTTTATTCCAGGGCATCTGAATCAGGGAGCAGATATCCTGTCAAGGCAGGGGCTGAGGCCCGGGGAGTGGAGACTTCACCCCGAGGTGGTGGAGCTCCTGTGGGAGAAATTTGGTCGTGCTCAAGTAGACCTTTTCGCATCATCAGATTCAACTCATTGTCGAATGTGGTTTTCCCTCACGCACCCAGCGCCTCTCGGACTGGATGCGATGGGTCAGGTTTGGCCGAGGCTGCGCCTGTACGCTTTCCCCCGATATCTCTGATTCCGGGAGTTCTGGAGAGGGTTCGCCGGGAAGGGGTCCGCCTTCTGTTAGTAGCCCCGTACTGGCCGGCCCGAGTCTGGTTCTCGGACCTAGTGTCTCTTCTCAGACGGCTCTCCATGGGAGATTCCGATCAGAAGAGACCTGCTGTCCCAAGCAGGGGGCTCAATTTATCACCCTCGCCCGGAGTTGTGGAAACTGTGGGCTTGGCCCCTGAGGGGGCCGAGCTCATAGAGTCAGGTCTCTCAACTGAGGTCGTGGAGACCATACTCCAATCTAGAGCTCCCTCCACGAGAAGACTGTATGCTTTGAAATGGAAACTGTTCTCTACTTGGTGTGTAGAACGCAATTGTAATCCTGTTAGCTGCCCGATTGGTACAGTACTTGATTTTTTGCAAGAACGGTTTTCTGCTGGATTATCCCCATCCACTTTGAAGGTGTACGTGGCGGCTATTTCTGCCTACCACTCTCCTTTGGGTGGTTTATCTTTGGGGAGAGATCCCTCATTGTTCGGTTTCTCCGTGGCACTTTGAGGCTTAGGCCTGCTCAGCGCACGAGAGCACCGGCCTGGGATTTGGCCGTGGTACTGGAAGGCTTGGCTTTGGCTCCCTTTGAGCCCATTGAGGAGACTTCGGAAAAGTTCCTTACTTTAAAGACTTTGTTTCTCATTGCTATTTCTTCCATTAAGAGAATAGGTGATTTACAAGCCCTTTCTGTTGCTCCTTCGTGTTTGGAATTTGCTCCTGGCATGGTTAAAGCTTTTCTTCACCCTAGGCCGGGTTATATTCCTAAAGTACCCACCAGTTTGTCGGGTCCTATAGTTCTGCAGGCCTTTTGTCCTCCACCTTTTCTCTCTCTGGATCAGGAAAAGCTTAATCTGCTGTGCCCTGTTCGGGCTTTGGATGCTTATGTCCACAGAGCTTCCCTGTGGCGTAAATCAGATCAATTGTTTGTCTGTTTCGGGTCAACTAGGAGAGGTTGCCCTGCCTCCAAGCAGGTTATGAGCAAGTGGGTAGTTGAGGCTATTACACTTGCTTACGAGGCGGCCGGTCAGCCTTCACCTTTGGCTGTCCGTGCCCACTCGACTAGGAGTATGGCGGCCTCGAAAGCCTTGATATCGGGGGTTTCGTTGCACGATATTTGTAGTGCGGCAGGTTGGTCCTCACCGCATACATTTGTTCGTTTTTATGACTTGGACCTAGGCTCCACTCCAGGGTCTAGGGTGCTTGTGTCTTAGTGTGCTATTTTATTTCATACAGTACAGGCATTTGTCATATGGCGTTGTGGGTATGGAGTTCCCACCGCGTTCCAAACGCAGCTTGAGTTCCCTTGAAAGGGAACGTCTCAGGTTACGTATGTAACCCTGGTTCCCTGAGAGGGAACGAGAGCTGCGTTTGCCTGCCATACTTCCTGCATGCCTGTGATCGACTTGCTTCAGGCCTTTTCAGAAGCTGATGCGGTCTGTTTTCTGGGGTGCTTTATAGTTTTCCTGGTCATGACGTCACCGCCCATGACGTCTCGTTCTTCCATTGGACTGATTATACACGTGCTTCACGACGCAATCACGCAGAGCGTTCCCACCGCGTTCCAAACGCAGCTCTCGTTCCCTCTCAGGGAACCAGGGTTACATACGTAACCTGAGACGTTTCCATCGATCAAACATCATAAGGCAATGGTTTGTGACCCACCCAAGGATGCTCATAGAATTCCTCCCACCTTATTCACCATTCCTTAACCCAATTGAGGAGTTCTTTTCAGCATGGAGGTGGAAGGTGTATGATCGTCGAGCCACACACACAGATGACCCTGCTGGCTGCGAATGGATGCAGCGTGTGAGGACATCACAGTAGACTCCTGCAGAGGATGGATAAGGCATTCCAAAAGATTCTTTCCACGCTGCATTGCAAGGGAAAATATCCGGTGTGATGTGGATGAGATATGTGGTCGACAGACAGGAACGTCTGGATGTGTAAGAGACAGCACTAGAAACAGTGCTGCGGCAAAGTTGTGCCTTAGGGTGTTTCCTGTGTTTCTTTCTAATTTATTTATTTTTTCCATTGAGATGACATTGATGACCAATGCCCCTTATCTTTTTCTTACTATAAAATATTTAGTTTTTTTCTTTCATAAAGTAGCACTAGTAAAAGCTGTGAAAAATAAAATCCTGTCCAGTCTCTTTCAATCAATAACCCACATACAGTAAAATGTAAGTAGTACTGTTGAAATTGATATATGCCATAGAATACAGTAACTGTCATCCAAACTGTAGCCTAAGTTTACATCAGGTAATACTGTCAAAGTACACAGTTACATTGACAATATGCCTAAATATTTTGATGACCTTGTTCGTGAACAATGACTCAATGACTTATCATTCTGATGACACTGACATGATCATTGGCATGAATATTTACTTTTGAGAGATGTACTAGGGCAGAGGTATTCAATTAAAATTCTAAGAGGTCCAGTTAGAGAATATTTCATCAAGCAAAGGTCCGCAACATCACAATGACTAACTTTATCTAATGACAAAGGGTTATCATTCAGTGCCACAGCCTAGTAACGTTAGTTGTATGAAAATATGGAAGAAGTATAGTCAACAGATGACTGTCAAATAAAATAAAAGTCAAATTCAATACTTCAACAATATTTATTGTCAGTTTATATATTGAACTGTAGGGATCAAAAATAATAAGTACTCTAATAATAAATTATGAATTTAAATGAAATAAAGGCTGCATTTAAAAATAAATTATACAGAAATAAAACACAACAGAGAGCTTCTGAAAAATGTGCATCTCAAAATAAAGTGCTTAAATTTAGAAAAATAAAATAAAAAGTACAGCTTGAGTTTCCCTTTTAGTTTTTAGTTAACTCCCTTTCACATCTTAAGTTTAAATTAATTTTAACTTAATTTGAACATTTTATAATAAACAATCTTAACACAAATTAACAATCTAACAACTTGAACACCTCCTTTTCTCTTTCTTTCCCTTTTATATACCACTTCCCCACTTCCTTTTGTTTAGTGAGAAAAGTGAGCCCTTGCTTGTCCTGCCAGGATTTTAAATCTGGGCTGGAATGGTGTTAGAGCCATTCTCATACACATGTATAGGTGCTCGTTGGTGAGCCTGGATCTATATTTGCTTTTAATAATGTTCATTGTGGAGAAAGCTGCCTCACAGTTGTATGTAGAGCCAAACATGGTTAAGACATACAAGGCTACTTTCCTCAGACCTGGGATCACGTTGTTGAGCAGTGAATGAATGTGTTAGGATTCTGCTGGAACGATCATATTGCTTTTAGATCGTTTATTTTCTGTGCCCTCAGTACGGATTTAGGTGGGTATGTTTGGTCAAACGATTTGTGCTTTGTCTCATAGTGGCGCTTTCACATTGCCGCTGTTAATAATCGCGACAGTCTCTGAACATATGAGACATACCGGTTTTGAACTGCCCGTGGGAAGAATGAACATGAAATAATCTGTCCATTCTTGATTGAAAGCTCTGTTTTCGTTGTCCACTTTTCTTTTTTTAGAGCACGCCATGTGAAACGTCGTCTCTCTTTCGTCTCGTCTCTGTCTCTCCCAGTGTATGTGTGTGTGTCTCTCTGCGCTGCCGCTGACTCGAGTAGCATCACATGACGATTTACAACGCATGCTATTGGTCTGTGACATTCCTGAGTTGCGCTAAACCAGTACCGTAAATGCTAGAAAAGCTGCGCAGTTAAAATAGAAACGCTCCGTCAAACGTTAATAATTCTCAATAATGAATGGGTTATTGGTCCGGGTTCGGACAGAACGGCCGCTGGGTTCGGATTCGGACCGCGGTCGCCTATTAGTGACCTGTGTACTAGGGATTTTTAGTGACTGACTGAGCTTTAGAATCATATCTATTGTATATTGCAGTTTGTACAAATTGTTCTGAGAAATGCACTTATTATTTTGCACAGGTTAGGGATGATGTGAAAAATGCACCAAGCGACTGAGAAAAACTGTAAGACGTGGTGACCCTTGATGTCTGGGAGGAAGCTCCTCAAAGCCCTGAACACAGCCATCATCTCCAGGCAATTTATATGCCAAGTGCGATGATGGTCCTGCCACAGACCCTTGGCAAAGCGGCCGTCCATGACCGCGCTCCAGCCAGTAAGGGAGGCGTGTCTGTCGAAACGGTTCCCGTCGACATGACACCCCAACACTGGCCCTTGGGATAGGAACCAAGGTTTCTTCCATATTTACAGAGAATGAAGGCACCTGCGCGTAACTCTGATCATGCGAAACGGATTCCCCTGGGGAGAATCCCTTGGTCTTCAACCACCACTGGAGGGGCCTCATGTAAAGGAGGCCCAAAGGAATAATATTGGATGCCACTGCCATGAGGCCCAGCATCCTTTGAAAGTGTTTTTACAGTGATGGCCTGGCCCAGCTTCACCCTGGATACCATTCGCCAGAATTGACTTCGATGCAGTGCGGAGACATCATGCCTGCATTGTAGACGAGTTCCACACGACTCCCAAAAAGTTGTAGTCTGGGATGGTTCTAGCACACTTTCTTTGAATCGAGTCTCAACCCCAATTTTTGAATATGGCCAAGAACAACATCTCGATGCCGAAACTGCCATCTCCCGAGACTGAGCTAAGATAAGCCAGTCGTCGAGATAATTCAATATTCGAATCCCTTGAGGTCTGAGTGGAGCAAGGGCTACGTCCATACACTTGGTGAATGTGCGGGGAGAGAGTGCAAGGCCGAACGCAAGAACCCCAGATTGGTAAGCTTCGCCTCTGAATCCGAACCTCAGGTATCTCCTGTGACATGGAAGGATGGAGATGTGAAAATAGGCGTCTTTCAAATCTATCGTGACAAACCAGTCCTCGGACCTGATTTGACTCATCGATTGCTGGAATGGTCATCATTTCTAACTTGAACCTCCTCAGAGATCGGTTCAACACCCTGAGATCCAAAATTGGCCTTAACCCCCATCCTTTTTGGAACTATAAAGTACCGGCTGTAAAACCCGGACTCCCTGTCTACCGGAAGAACACGTTCTATGACTCCTTTCAACAGCAGAGTCTGCACTTCTTGTTCCAGCACCTGAGCCTGCTCTGGGACCACCGTGGTGTGCACCACCCCAGAAAACTGGGGGCGATGCGCAAACTGCAGTCTGTACCAAGCTCGTATTATCTGCAGGACCCATGCAGATATGTTGGGAAGATGATACCACCCCTCTACAAAATCTACTAAGGGTACCAGCCCCTCGAGGCTGGCCTCTGCTGTTTTCACAGTAACTTTTTCGACTATCTGAAGTGGAATACTGGCAGGCTGTAGTCGATCCAGTCCCTGTGACCATAAACGATGTTCTAAAATCGTATTTTCGCTGGAAGTTGGTGCGGCCCGAAACGCTGCTAACGGTCGGCATAGCATCCTTTCCTCAGAGGGCCCCGCTTGTGAGAACAACCTCTGGTTGTCTCACCTGCAGAGAGCGCTTCCTCTGTTGCCAAGTCCCCGGAGGGGGCTCTAGAGGAAATGCTCTCCTTTTGCTCTTCCCTGTGGGAGGAGCTGGCTGATGGCTGGGGCTGATCACTTTGCCCCACCCTACTCGCATTTGGCCTTAGCTTTACGAGGGAGGTACTGCTGGAACGCCGCAGATTGTTTTTCGTCTCCTGAAACCTGTCGACGACCGAATTAACGGCGTCGCCGAACAGGCCAGAAGGCGAAGCGGCGCATCCAGCAGGAAGGACCTATCCTTATCCTCAGTACCCAGAGGTTCAGCCACATATGTCTCTCCGCTGGCCACCATAGCTGCCATAGAGCGGCCGATGGCACGGGCTGTCTCTCTCGTGGCCCGGAGAGACAGATCTGTGGCTTTCCTCAGCTCTGCAATATCTTCTGGAGTAGGTCCCTCCCCCTCGTCCAAATCTTTCAGGAGGTCGGCCTGGTATGCCTGCAGAAATCGCCATAGAATTGCAGACATGAACCAGCCCGACCTGCCGCCATGTAAGCCCTGCCCACTAATGCAGATGTTTCTCTGCAGGGCTTACTAGGCAACACCGGGGCTTTTAGGGAAGATGCCGATTCGGGAGAGAGATAGCTCGCTAAAGACTCCTCCACCTTCGGCATCTTCCCATATCCCATGTCTCGAGCCCCAATAACATTGCTATAGTCAATAACGCTGGGACTCGAAACATGGGACGGAATGCGGTCTTCCCACGATCTCGTGATCTCTTTATGGAGATCGGGGAAAGCGGCAAACTCCCGGCGGTGAGGCTGTGACCTGCGCTGCAGGTAATGTTCGTCAGAGGATGGAGATGTGAAAATAGGCGCTCTTTCAAATCTATCGTGACAAACCAGTCCTCGGACCTGATTTGACTCACGATTGCTGGAATGGTCATTATTTTGAACTTGAACCTCCTCAGAGATCGGTTCAAACACCTGAGATCCAAAATTGGCCTTAACCCCCATCCTTTTCGGAACTATAAAGTACCGGCTGTGAAAACCCGGACTCCCTGTCTACCTGTGACCATAATCGATGTTCTAAAATCGTATTTCGCTGGAAGTTGGTGCGGCCCAAAACTGCTAACGGCGGGCATGCATCTTTTCCTAGAGGGCCCCGCTGTGAGAACAACCTCGGTTGTCTCACTGCAGAGGGGGCAGCCCTCTGAAGTCCTGCCGCAGCTAGGACTTCTTCCTCGAAGCCCTCCTAGCCTGAATAACATTCCTCAGATCACCCCTCTGGCTGGAGGGCTTCGGTTTTTGAGAGCGCTTCCTCTGTTGCCAAGTCCCCGGAGGGGGGCTCTGAGGAAACGCTTCTCCTTTTGCTCTGCCCTGTGGGAGGAGCTGGCTGATGGCTGGGGCTGATCACTTTGCTAGCGTCATTCAGAGCTGACAACTCTCACGAATTCACCGTGAGACACACGCAATTGACACTTAGCAAGCAGGTTAGTTAAGCTCTCAGATTCTGTCAATTTTATTACGCAATTCAAACAATAAATACCGTTTTGGCGCTTGTACATGTTACACCACAGATCTCTAGCTCACGTGAACCGATCATCTCTAGCTAATGGAAAAGAACATGAACACTGTTGAAAAATACAGTATGCTACAACTTACCAAAATGTATTCCTCATGCATGTCAACCAATCATTTTTTGAACTCTTCCTTGAACTGAAATGTAGTAATCGGCTGTATTTCCACACGACTGACTTCAGGTTCAAAGTACAAACATAAGACGCGCGACTTACTCGTCTATTGCAGTGTGCGGCTGGTGTTTATGTTTCCCGCCCGCATACCGCCTCCCATGGCTCGAAACTGGTATTACGACACCTGACGGGCCGGGGCTAGTAATTTAGCATGCTAATTTAGGTTTATATCTTGGCAGCAATATAACTTTTCAGTTTTTTAATGACATCATTGCACTTATTTCTTCTCATTCTTTTGATGCGTGTAGCTCATTTTCTGTATATTTTTACCTCAATAATCCCAGATGGCACCTTTAAGCTTATATTGTTTTGGAGTGAACAACCATTAGACTGAGAATGAACAATCAGTTTAGATCAACAAGATCTATTCACTTGGAAATTGTGCTAAATGTAGGATACCTGTACTTAGTTTTTCTCAATTGCTAAAACACAATTTCTGAAACCTTGCTCCATTTTCTAAAAACATTAAACACAAAACCTCATCTTCAAGCACTATTTACAAAACCTCTGACTCCTCTTGCAAAATGAAACTTTTGCCTCAAAACAGTTTTAGCTGTGTTCAAATTCAAACACTGCTCCCAAAACAGTTTTACCTGTGTTCAAATTCAAACACTGCTCTCAAAACATAAACAAAGTGATCGAAAATGCTGTACACCATTAAGCAGTCAGTAAACAATACACCAAAAAATCTAAAACACATTGTTCAAAACATATAGTTATCAGGGAGAACTACATTTTTAATCTCAAAACAAATTTCATATTGTTTTCATTGTACAGTCTACAGCAGTGCACTGTACTACAGTATACAGATACTCAAAGGGACACAAATGAAAGGAGTAAACGTGATCAATGTGCTTCTTGTCTTTGGCCTGGGTCAGGCAAAAGCACTTCTGTTCACATCATAAGCAACATTGTCCTTGTCCCTCCTCCTCCTCTTCCTCCCTTTCCCTTGCCCCATCCTCCTTCTCCTCTTTTCCTCCTCCTCTTCTTGCCCTTTCTTCCTCTCTCCTCTTTCTCTGCCCTCCTCTCTCCTTTTCCTCTCTTCTCTGCCTCTCCTCCTCTCCTCTTCTCTTGCCTCCTCCTCTTCTTCCTCCTCCTCTCCTCTCTCCTTACCCTCCTCCTCTCCTCGCCCTCCTCCTCCTCGCCCCTCTCCCCCTCCTCCTCCTCCTCTTCTCCTGCCCCTCCTCCTCCTTCTTCTCCTCTCTCTTGCCCTTCTCCTCCTCTCTTCCTCCTTCTCTTTTCTTGCCCTCCTCTTCTTCCTCTCTCCTTTCTTGCCCTCCTCCTCGTCGACCACCTCACATACGCCCTCCGCCCTCTCACATTGTTTCCTCTATCCATTTTCAGACTTTCTCCTTTCCACCTTCAACAATCTCTCAGTTCAGTTTGCTCTCTGAACTGGCTAGATATTGGTTGTCACATCATTTGAAACAGGTTGAATCAGTTTTGAGTGGTTGTGTTCAATCAAACTGACATTTTTTCTCTATTTGTATTTGATTGTTGCCACTTGTGTTTACCAGTATGGCATGTGCATTAGAGTGCAGAATGTGTTTTGAGAATGAGAATGTGTTCAGAGTTTTGCTGAAAAGTCCAATGCAGATCTGCAAATTGCGTTTAACCATGTGAAATTGTTTATGGTATTGACAACAGACTCCACAATTAGCTAAATGAGTTCAGGCAATTGAGAACTTTGTTTAGCCAATGGATTTTAGTGTTTTAGCAATTGACAAAAACTGTAATCATTTGCAAAGATGTACTGAGACATTGAGACATGTACTTAGGCATTTACAATTTGATGAACTGAATGAGAAATTCAATTCTGTTGTGAACAATTGCCAAGTTTAGAGGTTTGTCCATGTTGTTTTGGGAATGTAATTTCTGTTTCAAGAAATGAGCCAAACCAATGGAAAAAAACGTTCTCGGGTTACGACTGTAACCCTTGTTCCCTGAGAAGGGAACGAGAACTGCGTCGAATGACACTTTGGGGAAGCCCCTCAGCGTAGCGCGTCTGAAGCATGAATGAAAACTAAGCCAATCTCCGATTGGAGAGCGTAAATGACGTAATGTGTGACGACACGTAAGCGGAAGCTATATAAGGACCCGGCACACATGAGATGTCAGCCTTCTGTGATGAAGCAAGCGCTCCCAGGCAGGGGAAGGCGTGGCCACAAGACGCAGTTCTCGTTCCCTTCTCAGGGAACAAGGGTTACAGTCGTAACCCGAGGACGTTCCTATCGAGGGAACTCCAACTGCGTCGAATGACACTTTGGGGGAACGAGTACCCACTACGCCACAACGCGCCCTGCCTGCCCTAGTGTGAAGCTGCTCACAGGCACACTTAGGACGCGAGCACAAGAGAGCCGGGTGTTGACGGAATGTCCAAACTATAAAACCTAATAAAGGTATGCGGGGTAGCCCATCCAGCTGCCTCGCAGATTTCCTGAATGGGAGCCCCCGCGAGAAGGGCTCTAGAGGACGCCATGCCTCTGGTGGAATGAGCCCTAACAGCCACAGGTGAAGGCATACCGCGCACCTGGTAGGCTGCAGAAATAGCATGGACAATCCAGTTACTGATGGTCTGTTTGGAAGCGGGGAGCCCCTTCTTGGGAGACCCGAAACACACCAGCAACTGGTCCGCCTTCCGCCATGAAGAGGACCTCTGAATGTAAATACTTAATGCTCTGACAGGGCAGAGCAAATGAAGCCTCTCTTCATCTGCCGTCACGTGAGGTGGAGGATGAAACGCTTGCAGAACCATAGGCCGTGCCACATTAGATGGTACCTTAGGCAGATAGCCGGGCCTAGGGTGAAGGATAGCTTTAATGTTGCCTGGAGCAAACTCCAGGCACTCGTTAGATATGGAGAGCGCCTGAAGATCTCCCACCCTCCTCAGAGAAGTGATGGCCAACAGAAAAGCAACCTTCAGCGTCAGGTTCTTGGCCTCAGCCGACTCCAGTGGCTCGAAGGGGGCCTCAGCCAAGCCTTCGAGAACAACTGCCAGGTCCCATGTGGGAACCCTGGTACGAGCCGCAGGTCTCATCCTCCAGGCCCCACGGAGGAAACGTACAATCAATTGGTGTCTCCCCAGAGGCCCATCACTCAGAGGAGCGTGGAAAGCCGTAATGGCAGCCACGTACACCTTGAGTGTGGACGGGGTAAGACCAGTGGAGAAGCGATCTTGGAGGAACTCCAGCACTGAAGCCACTGGGCAGTTAACTGGGTCCACCTCACGCTCCCTACACCAAATGGTGAAAACGTTCCACTTCAATCTGTACAGTTTCCTCGTGGAGGGAGCTCTAGAGCTGAGTATGGTCTCCACTACTCCAGCTGATAGGCCGGCCTCTAGGTACTGTGCCCCCTCAGGGGCCAGACCCACAATTTCCATACCTCTGGCCGGGGGTGAAATATTGAGCCCCCCGCCTGTGTCAGCAGGTCCCTCCCTGAGGGGAATCTCCCACGGAGGGCCGTCTCAGGAGCAATATAATGTCCGAGAACCATACTCGGGCCGGCCACAACGGGGCTACCAACAGTAGACTGATCCCGTCGCGACGGACCCTCTCTAGAACTCCCGGGAGCAGAGCGATCGGGGAAATGCATACAGGCGCAGCCTCGGCCACGTCTGTACCATGGCATCCAGCCCCAGGGGGGCTGGGGGAGTGAGGGAAAACCACAGAGGACAGTGGGTCGTCTCTCGAGACGCGAAAAGGTCCACTTCCACTGGGCCGAACCTCTGACATATTGACTGCACCACCTCGGGGTGAAGTCTCCACTCCCCGGGCCTCAGCCCCTGTCTCGACAGGACGTCTGCTCCCTGATTTTGACTTCCCGGGATATATGCCGCTCTTAGAGACAACAATTTCTCCTGGGACCACAGGAGGATCTGATGCGCCAATCTGCATAGAGGGCGAGACCTCAGGCCCCCCTGGTGGTTTATATAGGCCACTACTGACATATTGTCCGACCTCACGAGGACATGGTGACCTCTGAGGTCCGGCAAGAGGCTCCTCAGAGCCCGGGATACCGCCAACATCTCCAGGCAATTTATGTGCCAGGAAGAATGATGGTCCTGCCATAGGCCTGTCGTAAAGCGGCCGTCCATGACCGCGCCCCAGCCCGTGAGGGAGGCGTCTGTCGAAACGGTTTTCCGGCGACACGACGCTCCCAACACTGGACCTTGGGACAGAAACCAGACTTTCTTCCACATAGATAGGGAACGAAGGCATCTGCGCGTAACCCTGATCATGCGGAATGGGTTTCCCCTCGGGGAAAAACCTCTGGTTTTTAGCCACCACTGAAGGGCCCTCATGTGCAGCAGGCCGAATGGAATAATGTTGGACGCTGCTGCCATGAGCCCCAACACTCTCTGGAAATGTTTGACAGTGATGGCTTGGCCCAGCTTTATCCCAGCCACTGTGGCCAGGATGGACTCGACTCGTGCGGGAGACAGCCGTGCCCGCATCGTGACCGAATCCCACACCACTCCCAGGAATGTCGTTCTCTGGGCTGGTGTCAACACACTTTTCTTTGTGTTGAGTCTCAACCCCAACTTCTGGATATGGGCGAGGACAACATCTCGATGCTGAACCGCCTGCTCTTGCGACTGGGCTAGAATGAGCCAGTCGTCTATATAATTGAGCACCCTGATACCCTCGAGTCTCAGAGGTGCTAGAGCAGCATCCATGCATTTGGTAAAAGTGCGGGGTGATAGAGCTAGGCCGAACGGAAGAACCCGATATTGGTACGCTTCGCCCCCGAAAGCGAACCTCAGGAACTTCCTGTGAGATGGAAGGATGGATATATGAAAGTAAGCGTCCTTCAGATCTATCGTGACAAACCAGTCCTCGGACTGAATTTGGTTCACGATTGTTGGAATAGTGAGCATTTTGAATCTGAAACTCCTCAGAGAACGGTTCAAATGCCTGAGATCTATTATCGGACGCAACCCCCCATCCTTCTTGGGAACTGTGAAGTAGCGGCTGTAGAACCCGGACTCCTGTCTCAGCGGAGGAATACGTTCTATGGCCTCTTTTTCTAGAAGGGAGTTTACTTCCTGTTCCAATACCCGACCCTGCACTGGGTCGACTACAGTCCAGACCACCCCGTTGAATCTGGGTGGGCGGGAACCGAACTGCAGCCTGTACCCATTCTGAATGGTGCGCAGGACCCATGGGGAAATATTTGTGAGATCTTTCCATGCATCGAAATATTTTACCAAAGGAACCAGGCTCTCGAGCCTGGCTTCGGGTATTAATCAGGATTCGTTCTCGACCCCCTGAAGCGGATCTCCGGCAGGGCTGGAACCGAAAACGATTCTCGATGGCGAACGTGAAAACTGCCTGACCGCAAGCCTGTGGGGCGGACAGAGCAGCCTGCGTTCGCTGGAAACCGATGTGTCCCGAAACGTGTTCAACGGCGGGAGGCAACATCGATTTCCTGCGGGCTCCAAAAGGAGACGACCTCAGTCGCTCCAACGCGGGTGGGGCAGCTCGCAGAGGTCCTAACACAGCTAGGACCTCTTAGCCTTCTTCGCCTGCAGGACGGCCCTCAGGTCGCCCTGCTTCGCTTGAGGCTTAGGCTGAGAGCGTCGTCTATGCCCCCATGCTGTTGAAGGGGGTTCTCTAGAAGCGACGCTCTCCTTTTGAGCCTGCCTGTATGAGGAACTGGTGGATGGCTGTGGCTGCGGCTGCCCACTTGGGGCAGACTTCTTAGACATCGAGCGGCGAGGGAGATATTGTCTGAAGGCCGCTGACTGATCTCCGCCTCCTGGAATCTGTCGACGACGGTGTCTCACGGCGTCGCGAACAGTCCAGAAGGTCGAAATCGGAGCATCAAGGAGGAAAGCCCTGTCTTTCTCCTTGATGCCCGACAAATTCAACCATAAATGTCTCTCCGAGACCACCATTGCTGCCATGGAGTGGCCGATTGCACGGGCCGTCTCCTTGGTGACTCGGAGAGACAAGTCAACGGCCTTCCTCAACTCCGCAACATCTGCCGGAGTTGAAACTCGCACCAGCCCGAACCCGCAGCCATATAAGCCCTGCCCACTAGCGACGATGTCTCACGGCAAGGCTTAGTGGGCAGCACCGGGGCTTTTAGGGATGATGCCGATTCGGGGATAAATAATTTGCTAAAGGCTGCTCCACCCGCGGCATCACCCCATAACCGTTTTCTCGTGCACCAATGATGTTACTGTAGTTCAAAATGGGGGGTTGGAAAACACGAGAAGAGTGTGGTTTATTCCATGATTTACACAACTCATTATGTAAATCAGGAAAAAACGGTAAGCCCCGGTGATGAGGTTGCTCTCTATGCTGCAGGAAGCGCTCATCAAGCTTGCTTTTAGACTGCGCTTCCTGTTTTTCTTTTGGCCAGCTGATATTAAGACGAGCCACAGCATGAGAAACAACCTCAACCAGCTCCTCATACTCGGGAACACGGGGGCGAGTCATCCCCGAAATTCCCGCCCTCGATGCTGAGCACGTCGACCTCCTCAGAGGCAGACAGCTCGAGCATCGGGTCCTCGTCTCGCGCGGAAGAAGCCACCGAGCGGGCTTCCACGCGAGGATCGAGACATCGGAAGCTGCCCAGGAATCCCGAGAAGGTGCCTCAGCAGCCTCGAGATTCCTGGACAGATCCATTGCGAAGCCCCATGAAGAGCGTCGTCGCGCCGCCTCAGCGAGCGCGGGTCCCGCACCACGGGGCTCGCGAGGCTGGCCATCGTCATTGAAAATGGCCAGCCGGGAACGCAGCACGTGGAGCGTTAATCTCTCACAATGCTCGCAAGCAGCCCCCTCGAGAGCTGCCTGTGCGTGCTGCATCCCTGAAACAGTGCGGTGCACAGTTGATGTGTGTCCCCGCCCGTGATAAAACGAGGGCAAGGGTGCACACATCTCCTGAAACTCGCTTCACTCGCCATGCTATATTTTCTCTTTGCTTAGACAGACAACAATAAATAAGACTCACACAACAGATAGCGCTTGCTGAAGAACAGAAAGCTGACATCTCATGTGTGCCGGGTCCTTATATAGCTTCCGCTTACTTGTCGTCACACATTACGTCATTTACGCTCTCTCAATCGGAGATTGGCTTAGTTTTCATTCATGCTTCAGATGCGCTGACGCTGAGGGGCTTCCCCCAAAGTG